>OZ018313.1:3791964-4239381 GCA_963969455.1 Arge pagana | reverse complement strand
AAACGATCGTTGCACAAGCATCTTCCCGACGTATCGCCCATCGCGATTGAATAATCGCGGAGATTTATCGAATAGTAATGAAAAATGTTATTGCAAGAGGCTCGGGCATCGTTTGACAAGATGGCGCGCGATACCTGTCGCCTCCGGCGATGCTCGTTTGTTAACGTAGCGAGGTGGTCGACGGTTCGGTTCTCTCGTTCGGCTCGCCCCTTCATCCAGCGACTGTCAACCGTTTCGGAACGGCGCGTGCGCGCTTCGGGCATTTCTTATTAACACGTTTTATACGCTATGACTCAGGCGACATTCTTTATTGCGGTCTATCGGGAATAATTAATCCCGTCAACCTTAACCGGACCCCCCTACCATCAAATCTCGTCGCGATCGCCTAAACAAAAACCGATTTTTCCCTACCCACCGATCCCCTTCCATCCCTTTTCACTCAATTTCTCTCCCCTCCAATTTGTTCATTTTTATTTCATTTATTTCATTTATTTCATTTATTTCATTTATTTCATTTATTTCATTTATTTCATTTATTTCATTTATTTCATTTATCTTATTTATTCTATTTATTTTATTCATTTTATTACTTTATTTATTTTATTTATCATTTTCGTCAACGCGTCGACCGTTACGCGGCGTTATTTATGCGCGGAAGTATATATGCAATCCTGTTCTCTAAATTGCGTTATAAATTCAATACGACGACGAAGGGAACAATAGGTAGCAGCAACGGCCTATACTCGCGATACGTCCAGGTAGCCGAGACACGCGAACGTCGCGACGCGGAGAACCTGAAGCGCGACCAACAGCAACAACGGAACCTCGATCAATGAAAAGTGTTTTACAATGTAGAACCAGTAATGGCACGTTGCTCTGGTATAACAGAACAAAACAATTACTAAATCCACCTTCGTTAAGCAAGCCTTCCGCGCACGCTATCTCGTAAGTTAGTCGAGAATGAGAGAGAGAGCGAGAGAGAGCGAGAGGAACGGGGAGAACGAGCACAGCACCTCCGTTTCTCAGCCACCGCTGAGGACGCTGACGACGCAATATCTTTCCGATGCCGGTGCTTGCTCGACGCGCGCGCGCATTTTCCAACGAAGCTGACGAGAAAGAACCTGGAATCCCGTGACGTTGATCGATCGGGACTACCTTCGTCTTTCGCATAAAGTATCCGAAAATCGAAAGGATCGCTGGAAATCGGGGGAAATTAATCCGGGTACAAGCAACGTAATCTACGTATCTTGCCGTTTGTTCGTAAATAATCCGCGAGTATCGGATGCCATTTTGTCAGTCGATAATAGGAAGGATCGAATACGAGTCGAGAAGGAAAGAGGCAGTCTGATCCGGAAAGAATGTACGGTTGTCGCGATTACATGCTGCGCATCGATCTGATATGCCGGCTGATTTTTTGCCGTATCGCAAAAAGTCGTTTCTGCAGCGTGACGCAAGATCGTTGGAATGAAATCACGCGGACCAATCAAAACTCCGTGGAAAAGAAGTAGAACTCGATTTCTCGCGACTCTTCTGATTTTCCTCGGAACGTGACCAACGATTCGACGAAGTATTCGATAACTTGGCGCGAATAGAAAAGTGAAGTATTATTTTTCGAAAAACTGCGATCTTTGCAAATCGAACGCGCCTGAAAATATGTCTTATTTTTCGAGCAGTTACGTTTTTATTTCCGTCCCGTACGCGAAATGGGTCTTCGCGTCTTGCGACGTTGTGCTATAAAAAATTCGTCGCAAATCGTAGGAAATCTGATGGATACCGTGGAGAGCGGGCATAAAAATCGAGGAGCCGAATTCGTCTGGGTTGTTTACATCGCGCGGCTGTTTATTTGCGGATTCGTTCGTTTGCGGAATATTGATCGGTCGCGGTCAGAAGTAACGAGTCGAGTATTTCCGGTTATCTTTGCCGATCTACCGACTGGATATCAGAGGCGCGGTATTGCACGGCTCGTTGTACTCGGTCGAGCGAGTCTGCGAGCAGACCTATCGGGTCTCTCGATTGTCCGCGGTGGGGGAGGGGAAAAAAGGAGAAGATGGAAAAAATTGGCTGAGTCAGAACTGGGAGCATTCGCAGGAGTAGACGTGGCCGTAGCGTCACGTTTCGCGAATATAAAGCAATAAATAAAGCGATATCGATTATCGGAAGCTGCTCGGCGTCGATTTGTTCCGGCGTTACGCCGCTCTCTCGGCCTCGTCGACTGGCTATCTAATCGCTTCCGCAAATTTTTCCCTCGCGCGGATTCGCGGCGCGCGAGCTTCTTCGTCCGATTTCTCGCGGCGAGACGAGGAGTCGACCGGCGATGCTCGAACCTATCGCGTCGCCTTGATTCCGCTCGAAGATTGGGAAACTCCTGTCAACGGATTCTTAGCCGTCTCTCTCGCCGTACAATGGTCACGTGAACCGGTTATATTATTGTATATATTGCCATTCAAGCCTGACAACAGTAAATTATCAGTTTCTCGCCGATCAGACACTGGCGCCAACGGGAACGGTAGATACGCGCGGCGGGCATAAACGGACAATGAAACTTCGTCGATCTACTCCATTTTATATCCGCCCTCTTCCGCTTCAGCAACGAGTTTCCTCGAACAAAGCCGAATCTCATTCCCAATTTCGAAACTCCCATCCCGCTCGGTGGAAAATCTCTCGCAGCTACGAGGCCTGATCGTTGGACACTCTGCTGCGAGAGAGGATCAAGTTCATCCGGGCAAGAATACTGTTCTCGTCGTAACCAACGCAAATTCGACCGAAAACGGGGGAATCCCGGAAAACTCGCGTACCGATGACACGCGTGGACGAGGGCAACTTTGTACAGCAGCAACGCACCTAGAACGAGCCGAGTCTACGGATGTTCGCGAATCTATCCGGGGAAAGAAAAGGAGAGACGGGGGAGAAGATTCGAGGAATGAGAAGTGCCGAGTTACGGGCATTTGCCGGTCACTAAATCGTACCTCGAGACGATAACTCTGTACACCCATTTCGATAAGATCTCGACAAATCGCGTGATCTTGAGACCTCAGCCTCCTACGTCGACTCCGCTACTTCTCTTCTTGTTTAGTATTGACTTTTGTTACATCATACACGCTACTCCGGACGGACCTTGAGCCTGGGTCGGATCCTCCACGCTCGCCAGGAATATATATTCCATTCGATATAACACGCGCAATATAAATAATTCCTGCAATTCATTTAATATAAATATATAACGTAAAATAAGGTAATATTTTGGACCCATTGTCGAGAAAAACGGAGAGAGGAGAGGCGCATGAGAATCAATGAGACGCGAGTAATTTCCAGCATCGTCTCCGGTCCCCGTTCAATTTGTCAAAAACAATTCCTCTCGAGAAACGAACGTCGAAACGTTGCGAAGGTGCGCGTTATGATTTGTCAAGATTTCCTCGTACGGTTTAGCCGTAGGCGACACGTGACTCGCCTCACCCTTCCTGTCCGACTACCAGCCTCTCGTCGTCGTGGCACGTCTATGGGCATACGGAAGAAAGATGCTGATAGATCGCGGCATAATTCGTTCCACGTTAATTATACTCCTTCAAAGATACGAGTCGTTAGAAAATGTTTAATGGATCGTGAAACCGTACGATTTCGGCTCCGGCTTCGAGTAATTCACCTTAATTTCACGCGATTTATCCTATTCCAACTCTCGAAAGATCTTCACGCGATATTAGTCGGTCGCCTCTCTCGAACTCGTCCGATCAGCCGAGCCTCCTCCGAGTGTTTCGATTGCCGATCGGGGCCGTGAAGCCGACAACTCGTTAACCGATAAACTCGACCCTTCGTCGTCTCGTTGCTAACTTCGCGCACTTTCCCGAATAAGATTTCCCTACGGAATCTCCGCTCCCAAAAAAGAACGCGGGAGAAACTAGAGATCTCGTCGTTTACGTGCCCATCTCCGTGGATCGCTCGTCGCAGGCTCCTAAATTTCGACGCGAGGCGTAACTTTCGTAGGCAAAGAATCTGTCCAAATCCCTCCTAATATCTGCTCGCTTCGAGAGGGCAACCGACCCTTGAAATTTCAGGGCTCCAGCCGCGGTCGTTTCGGCTGCACGGTGATGAATCAGCGAGTCGTTAAGTCGAGACTGATTTCAACCCCGTGACCTTCGATTAAAAATCTTTCATCCGATTCCAGTTTCCCACTCAATTCTATCCTCTAGCCCCTCTCAGCGATCTTCGTCGAATTGTTTCTTGCTCCACTTCACCGGAGCTTTTCCTCGCTATACACGCGACTCCCGAAGGAGGGTGAAATTTTCAGAGCATATTTATCTATCTATGCACTTTCTATCTATCTATCTATCTATCTATCTATCTATCTATCTATCTATCTATCTATCTATCTATCTATCTATCTATCTATCTATCTATCTATCTAAACCGCTCGACGGATTTCAACTTGTGAGGTATCACTAAACTCGTCTCGGTCGTGGCAGTGACGTTATATCAATATGGCGTCCGCGAAAAAAATAAAACTACAATCCAAAAAAAAATTAAAAAATAACCAATAAAAACCAAACGTGAAATAAAATAAAATGTTGAAAAAACAAAAAACCGTCCTGCGACGAGACATACTAACTAAGAAGCGAAAAATAAGCCCTATATATCTCTAATAAATATCTACACCAATTTTCAATTGCATTGTATAATTAATTCAACGTGCACGTGTTGATTGTTTTAATCTGCAACAAACTTTAAAAAAAATATGTGTACTTTCATACAAATATAACTTGAAGGTTGGAGAAGGTATCGCAGGCACGGCCGAGTTAATCGCTGAATTCATGTTCTTTTCTAACATTCAAGTCACGTTTATATGAAAGTATGTATTTTTTAAATGTTTTTGCAGATTCAAACAAATAACATTTCACGATGAATTATTTATATTATTATTATACATCGCGATTGCAAGTTTTTATAAATAGAGACTAGGAATACATATTTGTCGGGCAGTTTTCACGATTCCATCTCCGTTAGAAACATCGAGTTTGATTATTTTTGAAAAATGGGAAAAAGGCCCGTGGATTCTGCACTTGGCGAGGGCCTTTTTTTTCTTTCAAATATTCCCAAGTTACTCGGAAGTTGTAGATTTTGAAGTGTCGTTTTTGGACCGGCGTCGGGGGTTGGGTTGGTACGCGAAGATTTATCGTCGTCTCCCGCAATTTCTGGTGTCACGTGCCGATAGTCAGCTGTCATTTACGGCACGTGGTTGTCGCGTGTCTATTGTTACCGAGAGTCTCGCAGCTTGACAATAATTGTCAGGCCAGCGAAGCTCGAGCCGACACGTTGATCGGTCTACGATTTTTCTTCCTCGTCCAAAGTGATTATTTCATCTCGTTATCGTAGTAGCCCGAGCGTTTACGGACCCGTGGGCATGCGGAGATTAAGGTATATAGACCGTCCGTTGAAACCGGCAGGAGAGAGAGATTCCTACGCGCGGTGGACGCTTCGCAAGTGTAAATAGCCGTGGGTCCCTCCCGTCGCCGGGCGGAAAAGAGGGGAAAAAGCACGCTTCTTTGCTCGTCCTCTCGCAACGACGCGGCGGAAAAGTCGGAGGGATACGTATATCGCGAGGTTACCGGAAGTGAAACGGAATAATCAGCGATGTGTATACGATTCAACGTAGCGCCATTATGACTCGTTGAAAAGCTGTCCTGCCACAACATCGGCGAACGAATATAAATTAATTCAGCTCGTTAGGGTGACTGTTTGCTCTCTCCCCTCGGAGTTCCCCTCGCCGCGCTAAAACCCCCTCCCGCGCGTGCCCGCGAAGAGTACGTGCGTCGAGCAGAGGAGAGGAGTTACCCGTGCGGAAAGAGAGGAAGCTGGACTAGCACTGCGATCAGCCGGAACGGACGCAGAGCTGCGCTTAAACCCACTTGCGATTCTCCGAGGCGTTGATTGGCAGGTCGCGAGGAATATTTACGCCGAATATCAAACTTCGCGAAAGTTGGGAGCAACGAGTCGTATGTCAGTAATAAAATCCTGCGACGCGCACTTACGCGAGATATTGGCATTTTTGGTCAAGAGATGGCTAAACGACGATGCGTAGAGTCGCCTGGAGTTGCTATCGATATTGGGAAAAACACGCGCGATTTTTAGCTCTGAAATTCTGCACTAACGAGGTACGCTTACAGAACTTGAAAAATCCTCAGTACCGAGCGTGTACAACAATCAGAAGTGATTTCGAGGTTGAAAAGATACATCAGAACTCTTAGTGTCAGTCTCGTTGTGAGAGAATGGCGGATTGCACTTACGTGTCATACCTCGTGATTTTCGGATCAGAATACGTGTCTCAAGACTCGAACTTTCCAGATGTTACTGTTGCATTGGAAAAGCTTGGAAAGCTCTTGCCGAGTCTTAAGTTCACAATGTCGAGAGACACTTACGAAACACTTCCATGTGCTCATTCCAAAAAATCTATCGACGAAAACAAAGCATCAAGTTCCACGCTAGGAAAATGCGCGAAAGTTTGTCCCCACATTTGGCGAAGTGTAAAATGAGACTTGCACTTACGTTCGATATTACCATTTCGATCTGAGAAACAGTCTATAAAAAGTCGGAAAATCTGATTTTATACAGCCTCTCTGGAATTACTGCCGATGTTGGGAGAAGTGCTAGAGTCTTAAGCCGAGCAAATCCCAAGTTTTAACAAACACTAAGGGGAAATCTTCGGATCCCTGGCCTACTTGTTATTGGACTCTGGCGAATAAGTGCGATCGAGTAACTTGAATGTGCTTCGAATAAGTTTGATTATCGAGCCGAATCGAGGGTTCATGAGGGGAAAAAACCTCGGACAAGCACTTATCCTCGACACTTACGTTTGGAGAATCTCGGGGACGCGTTACGCGTGTAAAAATCGCAGGCATGCTCACAAATTCGTCGCAGGATCTTTTGCACAGATTTCGACAGGCCATTGGTTTTGATGGAAAAATTGGAAAGTTGATGGAAAAATTGGAAAAGCGGTCGCGGAGCAGCGTAGGACTTCACCTCGAAGGCTGTATCGTTAGAGCACGTATCGACCGAGCCAATATTATCAGGTTAATTAGCTCGGCAACGCGTGTCCAACAGATAGTTCCCGATCGTGATCGCAAACTAATAGCGTTTGCTCCTTGCATACGATATCGCTTCTCTCGTCGACCAGATCGATCCAATTCTCGGTGTAGGCCGTAGTAGAGCCAGCGAGACGGACAGGCGGACTCGCGGAATGGCATTCATTTGCCTCGGACACGATTATAGTTGATAGGACTCGATATCAGCCCACTGCCGTGGCGCTACACCTTCGCGAATGTTTCGTGCGGCGAGAGAGGAGTGCCGCGATTCGAGGACAACTCGACGCGTTCCTACGAATTCCCCCGACTGTTTCCGGTCGCGGTGTCTCCGCGAGGCTGCAATGAAAAGTTTCTCTCACGGTGTTCGATCACGAAAATGCGAGATCGAGGGATCGGGCGCGCACCTCGATGGGCACGAGTGTGCGCGTCGATCAGACGAGGTCGTTCGGTTCACACGCGGAATCACAACGATTGTCCCCCGCGAGGTGGTGACCTATTACAATTACATAATACGATGCACCCTCGTCGGAGAACAACTCCGGGCACACGCGCCTGTACCATCCTCGAAACGGGGTCCAAAGGGAGGACGACGAGCAGCCAACCCATGGGAACTGGTAATGAGATGGTGGTCACGGGTTCCCACTAGCGGTATACTCGACGGGGGGGTGTCTCGTGGACGATGATACGGGGCCTTGTGCCCGGACAGACGATCCGACTCGGTCCCCCTCGCTGCACGGTTCTTCCGTCAACGGCAGCAATATGCTGCTGTCGCGAACTCGTAGAGGACCCATGAGAACAACTTGTAGAACGGGAAACGATCCTGATAAACCAATTCGCCGGGACCCCGATCCGGAGACGTCTCGCGTACGTTTTCACGAAACGCACCTAAGTAGCAGACTCGCCAGTTCGTTCCTGGCTCCTGGAAATTGCCTGACTTCACATTCGTTCCGAAATCGTTGGAAACTCCGCGCCTTTCATCCACCATCTCGACCTCCGACCTTCGCTCTCGCGAAGGAACCACAAGAAACCACCTCCGCTGCCTTTATCTCGTCGTCACCTTTTTTTCCTCGCACGTCGCGTCGTGGCTTCGTTTGCGTGATCCTCGTTGACCGTAGTACCACGGACATTTGCCACGGAACGATTTTCCGTGAGCGTGGGAATTAGCGGTGCCAAGACCCCTCTACCTCGGCTGGTGACTCTTGGTTCCGCTTATTATTTCGGCACGAATTGCCACCGCCCTCGGATGCTGCTGGTGCCACGACGAACGACGAGGTCCTTCCAACCTACCACCAACTCGTGGAAGCTTATCCGGAGCGTCTGCCGGTCCCATTGTTTGCAGATATCCTCGGCATACTTTCCTCTCGCTCGTCCCCCCCCCCACCCTCGACGACCACGACGACGACTGCCACGTGACACAAGTGCCTCGTACCCAGATAATTCAATTGACCAACCGAGATACCGAGAACCCGGACGCGATACGACGCGTTTCTCCAAATTTATCTTACCGCGTGTCACCGTGAACCATTTACAACGACGAGCTTTCGACATTTTTCCTCTTCATCCCCGCAGCATTAATAAAAGCCTCTCGAGAAGCGGAACGATTACGAAATCTCGATTCGACGCGCCTCTTCTACGAACAACGACGATACTTTCGCTCCGTTAGTTTCGTCTCTCTTTGCCATTTCTGAGCCGAACTCGACAGATTTCCGCTAATAAAACTGGTCCTCGGCGATTCAAGGTCATTTGAAAAATACATTCTCCCTCGAGTCCGGTGAATACGTTCTTTCACGATCGAGCTTTCAATTTGTCACGGTCGAGCTTTCGATTCCTCGTAGTTCAGCTCTCAGTTCTTCGCAATCGAGCTTTCAATGGTTTAGAATAGAGCTGTCAATTCTTCACGGTCCAGCTTTCAATTTTTCAGCAACGAGCTTTCAGTTTTCTACACTCTATCCTTCAATTTTCCACGATCCAGCTTTCAATTCTTCGCGATCCAACTTTCAATTCTTCGCGATCCAACTTTCAATTCTTCAGCATCGAGCTTTCAGTTTTCTACAATCGACCCTTCAACTCTTCACAATCCAATTTTCATTTTTTCACAATCGAGCTTCCAATTTGTCACGGTCGAGCTTTCAATTCCTCGTAGTTCAGCTCTCAGTTCTTCGCAATCGAGCTTTCAATGGTTTAGAATAGAGCTGTCAATTCTTCACACTCCAGCTTTCAATTTTTCAGCAACGAGCTTTCAGTTTTCTACACTCTATCCTTTAATTCTTCGCGATCCAGCTTTCAATTCTTCGCGATCCAGCTTTCAATTCTTCAGCATCGAGCTTTCAGTTTTCTACACTCTATCCTTTAATTCTTCGCGATCCAGCTTTCAATTCTTCGCGATCCAGCTTTCAATTCTTCAGCATCGAGCTTTCAGTTTTCTACACTCTATCCTTCAATTCTTCGCGATCCAGCTTTCAATTCTTCGCGATCCAGCTTTCAATTCTTCAGCATCGAGCTTTCAGTTTTCTACACTCTATCCTTTAATTCTTCGCGATCCAGCTTTCAATTCTTCGCGATCCAGCTTTCAATTCTTCGCGATCCAGCTTTCAATTCTTCAGCATCGAGCTTTCAGTTTTCTACACTCTATCCTTGAATTTTTCACGATCCAGCTTTCAATTCTTCGCGATCCAACTTTCGATTCTTCAGCATCGAGCTTACAATTTTCTACAATCGACCCTTCAACTCTTCACAATCCAATTTTCATTTTATCGCAATCGAGCTTTTAATTTGTGACAATCGGACTTTCAATTTCCACACTCGAGCTTTCGGTGCTCGTTGGCGAAACTCTACCTCAACGAGATCCCAGCGTATCGTCCGAACGAGGCGAGTCGCGGGCTTTTTAGGGTGCGAAGGGTACGTCGAACGTATCGCGTAACACCATTCGTCCTAGTCGTCCCAATTAAAACGGGGAAATATGGAAAGTAGAAAAAAAGGCAATCAAGTTCGATGTCGCCGGCTGAGTCGACTAATAATGTTTGGCGTACAGTCAAACCACTTTGCGCCCGTCGAGCCCCTCTCTCCGTCCCCGTCATCCCTCGCCTGTATGTCTTTCCCACACGCGTCGATTGCACCGCTCGTTATTGTCAAACTACTCCGACAATGGACCGGGCACATATGCTACGCGCGTGCGATTTCCATCCCCCGGGACAGAAAAATATGTGCCCGGAAGAGAGCACGGACATCTAACCCCTTCCCCGTTCGATTCCGATTCGCGGGACGCGAGCGAACGAGAGAAAAACCTTGAAGCGCGACGAATACGAATCGATCCTCCCCGGACACGAATCGCTTCCCTCTTAATTTCCTCTCGACCATTCCGCCCCCATTAGTAGTCGCTCGCTCTTCCAATTCCGTTCAATTTAAATCATACGGGTGCACCTAGATCCTTATCGGCACGACGAAGAGTCCACGACGAAACTCCACTTTCGTCTACACCTGGTTCCATGCGGGTTTTCCTCGTCGACGATTCACCAATAAACGATGCAGGTATATTCATATATCCATCGCCGTATCTGTGAGAACTAATTCACCAAATTATCCCCAAATATTCATATAAATCTACACATTAGGGTGGCGCAAAAAAACGACTACTTCCTTTTACAGCCTTCCGTGAAAATACGTACCCAAGTTTACCACCTTTCTACCGCTCTCTCCAAAATTCACCTCTAATACACATTTTCGGAGGTCCCTCGAAAATTAAAAAAAAAAAATCCAAACGCGTCGTTGTTAATATATTCGAGCGACCTTCAAACGTATGCATTTTAATGTATGATTTATAGAAACTCATACTTTCGATGTTGGGTTTTATATTGTTTTTTTTTCATCTCGTGACACTAATTAAAAATGAAGATACGAATTGAAACTTGATACAAATATTTAAATGTCGCTGAAAAACATCAAAAGCAATGCACTAAAAATGAGAAGAGAAAAACTACGAATTGTAAACAAAATCGTAGTTTGAGTCCTTTTGGAATTTTGAAAATTCGCCAGTGAACGTCACACAATTTTCAATCGAGCTAACTTCTAGTCAGCTCTCGAAAGACGACAAACCAACATACAAATAAATAAATACTAGCGTAAAAATTGGGCGATTTTTCGCGCCATTCAAACATATATATATATATATATATATATATATATATATATATATATATATATATATATATATATATACATCGCGCTATCAATTAAATGCGTAACCTTCGCTGCTGCTGCTGCTGCAGATCCATCGAACGTTTCCCACGTTCCACTGCATCCGCCAACCCACCTCCCATCCCACGATGATGTTTGACGGAACCAACGTGCGGGATCCGGCGAGCGCGAGGGGAGGGATGCGGAGGTCCAGGGGTGCCGCAATATGTCACGTGCCACATTATCTACCCTTCGCACAACTTACAACGTTTCGCTCAAAGAAATCTATAGCTGGTCCCACGATAGTCACGTGTCCATGGGACCTGCACAATCCCATTGCCTCGGATCGAGTGCAGTTATCATCATTGTTATTAATCTCGTTGCGAATTCGCTGGCAAAATCTCTACCTTCCTCGCGGCAAAAGTGCCTCGTACGCGAATTGCTGTTGTTGTTACTAGTATTATTCTCAATCCGCATTGAAAATATGGCTTTTGTCTCGATGCCTTGATTTTCTTCCTCGCTTTATCGGTAGTAGGATCGAAAAAAATCATCATTTCGCACGGTGTTCCAAAAACTTCGATCTCTGCAACGTAGATATGACCGTGAAAACCACTCGGAGAGTATAGCAGTGTATCGCAAAATATTCTGGAATAGTATTCCTTGGAAAATAGGGCGAAGCAAAACGACGGAGAGATTCGATGAAAACGGATTTGAAAATTCGCTGTCGAACGGGATGCGAAAGTCGAGAGGTAAAAATCGCGATCGAAATCGCGAAGCGTCGCTGACGTAACGAGAAAATATGGAGGCAGAGTCAGAGAGAGAGGTATTGTTACACGGCGATAACGAGGTGATATACACGTTGACGTCACGCGTGGACGTTATCTGAAAGGTGGTAGTTATTTCGCGTTGGATATAAATTAAAGACCATCCGACGACGTATCGCATTCGATACGGACTATAGGCTCCATGTTTCATTAGCGAGCGGAGCCCGTGGCAGGACGAGATAGGTGCGAGCTTCATATTGCGATCATTAGTCGACCATCAGGTGAGTATTTCCACGTTATCGCGCCAGCAAAGCGTAGGCGTAACGAAATTCCTCCCGGGATAAATAATATAGAGGGTGGCCGTTTCGATCCACTTTGTCGATCCGTCGCGGGGTTGAGGATGAACAACCGATGACGGACGCTGTCTACGTCGTCCCGATATCCGTGTACACGACGCGCGACGCCGTCGTCGGACGCGATGAAAAATGATCCGATCGCGGCGACGATCATAAATCTAAAATAATTCGGCTAACTCTCTCCTCTTGCGTCATCGTCATCGTCGTTATCATTATTTTTATTCTACTTTTTGCGCGAGCCGAATACCGGCGAATCATCGCTGCGCTCGCGTAGGTCATTCCGCGTCGCACGCTCGCTCCCCGGACCACTCTGTTCAATTGTCTAGAAATCCTTCCGCTCCCCGATCGACGCATCTCCTCTCGACCGAGGAGAATATTCTCTTGTTGTCTGACAATGAAAAAAAAAAATCACATCGAAGATCGATCATCGTTCGTTAAAATGGAATGACGAAGGTCGTTTGGGAAAATTGTCGAAGCTGAACGTGGTTTCGCGTGATTCTCCACGAATGTCGCTCGTTTTCCGTTTACTTGGGACGTTTTTCCCCCGTAGATTTCGATAAACGTTGATCTCGAGCCGTGTTACGCGACGTAACGCTGATGTTACGTTGCCTGGGCGCGTTCCAGCGCTCCGACATTTTTGTTTCGTGGTTATATCGATGTTACAACCTCGGGCGAGGTCTGCGGTCGTGGTTGTAACGATTTGTGACCGATTTTGCGTTTAGACAGCGATGTTACGTTGATGTTACGTTGATGTTACGTTCATGTTACCTGGATGTTACATCACGTCAACGTTCGAGTCAACTGCTTTGGTCGCTATGGCAACGTTTAACGTGACGCGATGTCCACTTTTGCGTGTTATATGGATGTTACGTCCACGTTACATCGCCACGGCGCCACATTCGTGTTAGCGCGGTGCTACGTTGATTCAACGTTCGCGTCGCTTCGAAGTAAACGATCGATGGATGTATTGTGACCCGTTGCACAAGAGAATGACCATCATCGACGAACCTTGACGAGATGTCGATTCGTTTTGAAAATGCAGCGTCGTCGAATTCCCGTGGCGATAAGATCCCTAGACGTCGAGGAGTAGGAAAAAAGAGAAGTATTATTAATTGTAATCCATCACGAAAGGTAGCAGCGAGATAAAGGCGGTTGGCTATCATTTAAACAACAGTTAATACCTTCTATCTCTTCTCTTGGTTACGAAATTTCGTACCGACTCTCCGCCGTATGCACACTCCTACAACTTTCTTGGCGCTCTTGCCACCAATAATAAGAGCAATAATCAGAGGTGAAAATTTCCAAAGCTGCTCGAGGCTGACTCGAATCGTTTTATAGACTCGTACGTACTCGCTCACATCCATACTTTTACAACGATGGAACGAGAACTATCCTTTCCTGCCTCTCATTCGACTCTATTGAACTGATCCTCGAATCGTTATAGTCTTGGCGTTCGCTACATTATGTATATATTCCGTGCAATGAACAAACTAAACTGGAAGGGGTACTTGACGCTCCTCCGCCACGCCACGGAAGACTTTTCGACGGGAGCTCTCTGGCGCGAGCCGCTCGTTTTATGCGTAGTAGCAATGCCACGTCTACCATGTACGTTTGTTACATCGACGCTACATCAGATTTTTCCACCCGCGAATAACTTGGCGCAACGTAACATGAGTTATCTGCGTGTTACCTGAATTTATCCGATGTTACGTTCATGTTACATCCATGTTACATCGAGGTTTCAGCGCGTAAAAACGCTATTTATCAACATTTTGCCCAAATTATACAGGAAATCGTTATTTTAGCGAGGCAATTCGAAAGATTCTCCATTTAGAACCCTCGTAAGATCGTGAATTTCACACATCTTGCCAACTGATTGTTCCGAATTAAAATTGCGAACAGCAAAATGATCTCAACGCGTTAAAACTGGTGGAAATCGGACGTTTTAAGGTAACACGAAATTTTCGCAATCGCGTGACACGTTAAGTTCTGTCCAATCTGAGTCGACTCCGCGGTATAAAATTTCGCGTTACATTTATGTTACATTTATGTTACGTGTCATCGATTTTAACGACTCGTCTCTCTCTACGCGACAAAATCGTACGTTTCGCTTTACGGTATAGAAACGTCCGTCGGAGATAGATCTTGGTTGTAACAACCGTAACATTGCATTTACGTAACGTACATACATATTTCGAACGCGTTCGCATCGGGCGATAAATTTTCCAACACCTTCGCGGGTGTGATATAACGGTAATTGTTTTCGAAATTCCCAACCGCGCGTAATGTTTCGACAACGGTTGCGCCACGACTTATAACTATAACAATTCGAAATTTCACCTTTCGAAAATAATATATCGTGTCTTGTTATTATCGCGTCTGGTGTGTACGAGTATGACACGTAACTTCGCGGCGATAAATAACACCTGATTTGGCAATGATTCGAAATTATTTTATCTGTAATTTGAAGTTCCGATGGTGATCGGTAAGCACCACGATCTCGACCGATCAAACGATCGAGGGGCAGGCCAGATAGAGTCCGAAACTACCATCTATTACGCTCGTTGGATTCACGCCGTTTGTTCCTGTTCTGCAACTATGTCTTTGATTGATCGCTTAAAGCTCGACCACAGCCCAGAATTTTGTTCGTTGCTTCCAACTCGTTCGCCGTATTATCTACGAATTTACAGAGAAATCCGTAACAAACCGTTATTGCCGATTCCGCGGGCATTTTCACGCCTTATCACGTTCACTTCGCTCGCAATCACTCCAAAACGCTTCTCCTCGCGTCCATCTCGGTCCATTATCGACGTTTGTTACCTTGTTACAACTATGTTACATCCATGTTACATCGCCGTAACGCGATCGTTTCTTTTTCTCCCTCTTTCTACCACGATTTGACGAGTTTTCGAGGAAACTCCGAGCATCCGCGCGAGGATATTCAACCCGCGCGGTAACGAATCGTTGGCGAATGCGAGAACGGTACAGGTGAAAAAAAGAAATCTCGGCGATCGAGAAACAGGTAGATTATAGAACTGACAGGCATGTCTAAAGCCAATAAACCGATTTCATTTAACAGCCCATCGACTACCGCTCGACAGTTGGATCCTTTCCAATCAAATAGCCTAATAGGCTCGTCTCAGTTGTCGTTCGTTCGGGTTTTCGTTTCACCGCATCCTCGATCCACCCGAGTTACCCCTTCGATTTCGCTCTCGGGTGGCGAAATTAGCGTTGTCTCCGTTTTCAAAGAAAAGTATGCCGTTTTTATTCCCTCGCCTCGATGTAGCAAACACCTTTATCTTTTCAGCCGCGAAGCTGCTCGAACGATGAAAGCCGTTCGATCAACGTTGAAATCCAAGTCTATCGAGGCAGAGAGATTGTTTTAATCGCTGCAAGTGCCCCCGGGCAATGTTTGGAAAACCGAAATATGGCGTTGCGTACGAAGAAGTTTGGTCGGTTCCTCGGAGGCGGACGCCGAGAGATGGGTCCGTCCGTGCGCGGTTGTGCGATACAACCCAATATAAGAACGTTCTTTACAACAGGACCGAAACCGATCAGTGTCACAGATAATAGAGTCTAATCCGAATGTAGGATGTGTATTAGATGGCATTAGATAATAATAGCGGGTGATCCGGTTGTTTATTTCACAACCTGAGGGCAGGATCGAATTTAGAAGATACGAAAGACTGAGCGAAGGTTCCGACGCGCCGACAGGTTTAACGGTTATTAATTAACAGGAACCAATCAATGCTTGCCTTAATTGATTTATAATTGGTACAGGTTGATCTACGACACGGCGTCGATGCTTCGACTCTTGCGATGCACTTCCCCCTACGTACGCGGTAACAAATTTTCCTTCACAAATTTTCGGGCAGAATATTTAACTTTTTAGTGCGTTGATTCCACACGCTCGTTAGTGTCGTTCTCACAGTCCGTTTTTCATAACCGGAAAAAAAAAATAATGTTTTCTGATGCTGAAGTAACACTGTTTAAAAGCTACTTCAACATCGGTTCGCGTTACTCTGCACAAGGAACCCCGCTACTTTATCACTACACGCTGAGCGTGTAAAAAAAAGGTCGTTGGCACAAATTTTGGAGTTGAATTCGACGAATATTTTTTTAATTCTCAGTGTTGTTGGATCAGTCCGTTTTTCAAGGCACAAAAATGTTATTTGATACTAGAGTAACAGTGTTACAACAGTGTTTCGTGACATTTTCTAACATTGGTTTGCGTTACTCTCAACACAGAGCTGCGTTACTTCGTCACTACACGCGAAGTGTGTTGAAGTAACACTAATTTTGTGTAAAAAAAAATGACGGATTCCAGTTAGTATTCCATCTCCCCCGTTTTGTTAAAAAAAAAAAAAATACACGTATTTCGAATGGAATTTGAACGTAGCTCCACGCGACTGTTACATTGGAATCTGAATTCCGCTCGCATGATTCATAAATTGTTCGTTATGCCGAATGAGCGGAAATTCTGATTGTGCTAATATTAGAGCAGTAATTAGCGATATGATACAATCAGGTTTATAAAGTCATAACTATCATTCACGTGATTCCACTTAACTTCGTGGTGTAAGGTCAACATAACTGCTAGCCACTCCAACCGCAATCACCGATGCGATACTCTCATTACAATTAGAACTAAAAGCTCCATAATACCCGTCGTTTGTGTAAATTTGCGCGAAATAAGGGAGACACGACCAAAGATTTGCGATCACCTCGTCTGCGATCTGCAACTAGCGATTCTCGTGACGTCTTAATCGAGTCAAATTCGCTGTCTGCTCAACGATTCCGACCGAATAATTTGACAACGCGCAGCTCGTCAAACCATAGCAACTAACACACAAAAACGTTAAAGTAGCACTTTTTAAACGTTAAACTCCAACATTGGTTTGTGCTACTTTCAACACAGAGCTGTCTCACTTTATCACTACGCACGAAGCGTGTTGGAGTAACACTAATTTCGTGGCAAAAAAGTTGGTAACACACATTTCTGTGTAAAATTTGTCGAAACTTGACGCTTCGGCATCCCATATTCGTGCAACTGGATCACCAGTGCAACCCCAAGCACCGGATAAAACGGATCCACGCACGAGTCATCGAGCAAATCTCGTGATACGACACGAGTCCAGCTGTAATTTATGCTACAGAATTTGCACGAACACCCGAGAACATAGCGATCGTACGTAACGAGGAGGTCCGCGAGTTTCCCTCCGATTTGTTCGTCCGCGATGCGTTTAAACGAGCTTGCAAACGACCATCGCATCTGGGCTACCGAGCCAAAAAAATTCCGCCACCAATGCGAATGTTTCGTATCATCGAACTCGCAGGAGCGTTATCTAGCGCGGATCATCGACGGCGCCCGTGTCGAGATAGCAGCGAGAACAAATGAAGAGGAAGACGAGCGAAGAGAAAGAGATAGACGAAGATAGACGGGGAGCGAGAAAGGCTTTTGATCGGAGATCGATAGCGGCCTAGTCTAGCTGCAGGTCACGCTAACTATCAAGCAAACTCTAAACTTCTTGCTGCCTCACAGTTATTCTCTCTCTTTTCTTCTCGCTCGCGAGCAAGAGCGTCGAGTCAAAGTTTGTACCTACTCTCTGAAATTCAAATAGTGAAAATCTCACGATTCGAAAGAGCGACTCCTCGATTCACTGCCACGTTAGCCACAATCTCCCTATTTGAAATAGTGACTCCCGAGTTCGCTACCGAAGTAACGAACTTCACCGTCCAAATAGCAAATTCCTCGATAACGTTCGCGTCGCTCGTGGCGCCTCCACTCGGTTTTTGTCATTATCATTACTACTACGAAGTAGCGTTGTAACAATTTTTTTCCGACACCGAAAAATTGGTTCTCGGGCACTTGTAAAAAGCACTCGCGAAATTTGAGCTCTTAATATTAATAGGAAGACCCTCCTCGTCGCAGTTTTCCATTTTTTCTTCAGTCCCTTACAAAAAAGACCATAAGATCTCAAATTTGGTGAGCACTTTCTAGAGGTGCCTGAGAACCAATTTTTCATTGTCGCAAAAAATTATTCGATTTTTTTTGAATCACCCTCGTAAATATACATACGTGTGTATATATTGTACGTACATTCAAGAGCGGAGTATATGGCAGTGTATCACGGTACAGCTATCTCCAGGAGAGTCTCTTAGTGTTGAATCGAAGCCGAGAGACTACCAGAGATAAAACTCATACCTATGCAGCGTTTCTCTCTTCGGTCGTTCGTCTCTCTCCTCCTCTTCTTCCCGACCGTCAGCCAGCTTTCGTCTGCCGCGTTGCTGTTTCTTCGCCGAGGTAAAAGAGAGAGAGAGGGAGAGAGAGATAGAGAAGGAGAAACGGATCTCTATCGCGGGATGCTGGCGCGCTTGCAGGTTGATCAAATCTCTTTCGGTTACAGTCTGTCGCACCATTTCATTCCTGAGTCCTCATCTACCGCACGCTTTCGTTATCATACCGTCGCTGTTAATACTATTTATTATTACTATTCGTTATCATTATCGTTATCATCATTATTGTTGTTTCTGTTGTTATTCTTATTTTTATTCTTATTATTATTTCCCGCATTCAACAGCAGCATCTTCGCGAAATTCACCAACTGGATCTCTGCTCTCGACTCGTTCGGATTGAATCGGCTCGGTAAATCTATTCGGTAGCTCCAAGGTGCGTCGGATTGTTTCGTACCTACAACGGTTGACAGTAGATTGACGTTTCTACGTCGTTACTAAAATCGTCAAACCGAAAACGTGGAGGGAAATATTTCATCGAAAACCAAATCAACTCCCTCATTTTTAGAAAAGATTTGCCTGCTTCGGAATTTTAAGCTTCGCGCTCGTTAATTTCTCCACAAATTTCGAAAATGCTCACCAATCTCATAGCTTTTCGCTTCGTTTCAATTTTGCATCGACACCCTTGAGATGTTTACTCTTTCTCTCGGATCCACGTTAATCTCTGTGAATCGCTGGCCAATTCTTTCGAACAATAATATATAATATCAATAATAATAATAATGATATAGAATATGGGATAGAAATAAAAATAAAAATAAATCACGATGACGATGATGATAATAATAATATCAAGGAAATAAATAATAAGCGAGAATTATAGTAATAATAACAACAATTCGAACTCGCGTCGATTTACTCGTCGTCAATTTATGGTCATTTTTTCGGCTCAATTTTTACGGACATTTGCGATTTTTGCCTCGATCGTTACGTCGAACTTTCTCCAATCGCGTCGAGGTGTCGTTGGTTGTGGAAAAATTGCTGATGGGGAGAAATTGCTGGTGGGGAGAAAATTCCTCGCTGCTTCGCACCTTCCTCGAATTTTGCGGCGAAAAATGCGGGGAAGATGGAGCGGGGAACGAAGGGGAGGTGAATAATGGAAAGATCGCGGCCGATTTCGAAAATGTATCCGATCGGGTCGTGGATTACGCAGCGTTTCGAAATGACATAACTACTCGGCGGAACGCGGCACGTTTTAATCGCAGCGACGTAAGTGGAACGAGAGACAACGGAGAGACGTAGCGTAATCAAGTCAATTATAAAATAGTTGGTATTTATAAATCGCACGCCCCGCGTCGGGTTCGACTCGGCTAAACCTCGCTCGCCGCGCTCGACATTCGCCCAACAGCGGAGCACCGAGCACCGAGCACCGAGCACCGAGCACCGAGCACCGAGCGCGCGAAACCGAGAGGATCCCTCGCGGACTCGGGAATATCGCACGCGCCGCGTGTTCTACCTATGTCCAATGTCCGTTTATTTGCATGTACGCGCGGCTCCGGCGCGTGCACGAGCGTACGTACGTACATCGGTACGTCGATGACGCGAGGTGGGCGTCGAGGAGATTCAATGCCTCGCCGGACGCCAAGCCCAAACGGCATTTCATACGTTAGTTGCGCCGCAACATTAACAACGCCGTACGTAACAACGCAACGCGCGAGACGATCCCCGACGCAGCTTTTCTCCCCGCCGCCCCGATTTTGGACGCGCTCGATTTTGACCTCGCCGACGACGCGATTTCCGCCGGTGTCGAGATACTCCCGAGCAATCGTACCGTTGTAGTGTACTTTCCCCCTAATCTTCCCCCGTTTGAAACGTCGAAGAAGACGTTTTTGCTTTCGGAATTCACGCGAAAAAAAGGGAAAATTCCTGACTTCAGCGCCGAGCAATTCGAAAAGTTTCGTCGGACTCAAAATTCGCGGACGAAAAATCCGGAGTGCGAATCATTAATTGGAGGCTCTTCGTTCGCCGACGGATCTTCGCGCAAGATCCAAAAACGGAATACGCGATTTTTGTCACGCACTCGCGAGAGAGCAGATCTGGGCGCCTCGTCTATATCTATATCTGCGTGATAATAACGAAGCCGCCCGCGTTGTATCAACTTTACAAAGTGAACAGACCTCGGACTCGCGTTCCCGGATATCGCAAGTTTTATACCTTGCGTGAAACTGTACCTACTACCGTCGTAGGTATACCTGCACACGCGGACCGCTGGTAATATAATAATATATCGAGTTCGCGTGTCTATTTTTATTCGATTTTTATTCGCATTGCGTTGTTTTTTTTCGCGTCTTTTTTTTTACTCGCTTTTTTACCCCACCTCTTTGTGATTGTACCGGTATCTGCGACGGGGGTTCCTATATTCTCCCTCTCTCTCTCGCGCTCTTTCCATTTTCGCTCGTCTGACTCGGTCGAGACGAGGTAGAGGTACAGGTTGTTGCATTGCTACGACACGGGAGTCCACCCGCGCACGTGGACTACGGCATCTCGACTATTCTACACGGATAGACGGACCGTTCTCTCTATATAGATAGATTTACATAACGGTAGTGCGTTCAACCTGATTGAATTATGCCACGCCTCGCATATGCGCGCGAGAGCTATCAAAAGCGAGAGAAGAGACGAACGAAAATTTACTTCTACTTGCGTAATAGGCGCGGATCGGATAATTATTTGATCGAGCCAGCGAGAATCCTTTCTCAAATCCATCCTCGAGCATTTGTTCAAAATTGCGCTGATTTTTCGCCGCAAATTACCTAAGCGCTCCGAGCATTCTAGATAACGTACGAAAAAGGTAAATACGAGAAATCATATGATGAGACGTGAAGAAAAAAAACATGAAAGGACAATTTCTCCATCGAGAAGCGTAACTTGTACATTTTTTGAAATTTTGACCAGCAATTTTGAACATATGATACTCAAATTTGATACTTGAAGGGAAAAAAAATAGTAGCAGATTCGGCAACTTCACTTTAAAAATCGCATCTGCTTCGTTTTTTGAAGTTTTTACCAGGAATTTGGAAGATATGATACTCAAATTTGATACTACCAGGAAAAAAATAGTCGCAGATTCGGCAACTTCACTTTAGAAATCGTATCTGCTTCGTTTTTTGAAGTTTTGACCAGGAATTTGGAACATATGATACTCAAATTTGATACTACCAGGAAAAAAATAGTAGCAGATTCGGCAATTTCACTTTAAAAATCGTATCTGCTTCGTTTTTTGAAGTTTTGACCAGGAATTTGGAACATATGATACTCAAATTTGATACTACCAGGAAAAAAATAGTAGCAGATTCCGCAACTTCACTTTAGAAATCATAACTTTCTAATTTTTTTAAATTTTGACCTAAGATTTGGAACATATGATACTCAAATTTGATACTTGTGTGAAAAAAGTAGCGAAATCGGCATTTTTACTTCTAAAATCACAACTCCTGCCTTTTTTGACATTTTGACCAGGAATTCGGAACATATGATACTCAAATTTGATACTTTTGGAGAAAAAAAATAGGAGCAGATTCGGCAACTTCACTTAAAAATTCATACTTGTTTTATTTTTTGAAATGTTGGCCTGAAATTTGGAACACATGATACTTAAATTTGATACTTTTGCGGGAAAAAATAGGAGCATAGTCGTCGCCTGAAGTTGCGGCTGCTACCTATTAATACCGAATATTTCGGGCGAAAATGGATCGTGGGGTGGATTCTACCCAGTGTAATCGATAATCATTGAACTCCCTTACATTTTTCCCCGAAGTTTTTTCCATCCAAAAAATGCCTCCGCCATTAAAAATGGTTAAAGATTTATATTTATATAGAAAATCTTTTTCGTAGCTCCGGTTCGAAATTCTCGCGGGCCAAACGAACGAAAATCCGTTCAGCTTTCTTCTCGTCGGTTATTACCGAGTTCGTTACGCGCGTCGAGTAGCCCAGATACGGACAATAATTTATTCAATTATCGATCACTCGTACAGATACGGATGTGTATTTGCTCGCGAGAAGGAGAAAGAAGTGCGAGGAGAGGGCGATATTCCGCGGCTACGGTAGGCAACCGACACGCGATAGACTTTATTTGACACAATCTATCGATCGGCACGTAATTTCTGCTCGTTGTTGGTTCGTACCTTCGTAATTTCTGCCTCCCTGTATACACTTCGACGCGCGGACTCGATCGGCTCCGCGCGCCGAGTTCCGCTTCGCTAAGAAAACCATCGCAACGCCGGCCGATCATTGAAATTTACAAATCACCTTGGACGCTTTTTTCTATTTTGCCTCCTTCGTTTTCGAGACGAATGAATGGAAAGGTGTATAGTCTTTGATCCAGCTAGCGATCCAGCTGATCTCCGAGCACTTTTCGAAGAAGGCAAAAACAGCTGTTTGTTGGCGCAAAATCATTCGGCAGGTACCAAATTACTCGTCACAAAAAATCAAGCTCGACATTTTTTTTATTTCTATTTTTTTCATTTGTATTTTTTTTATTTGTATTTTTTTTATTTGTATTTTTTTTTATTTGTATTTTTTTCATTTGTATTTTTTTATTTGTATTTTTTTCATTTGAATTTTTTTTTATTTGTATTTTTTTATTTGTATTTTTTTCATTTGAATTTTTTTTATTTGTATTTTTTTATTTGTATTTTTTTATTTGTATTTTTTTTCATTTGTATTTTTTTCATCCAACGAACGTTGGCAAATTAGAACATCGAAAGTTGCGTTGTCAAAAGCCTACCCTCGGCGCTGGGGGCTGTTTTTTCGAAAATAACGCTAGAAAGTATTTTTTTCTTCTCAACTTTCTACAATTTAAAGATCCTGGATATTTTTTCCCATTTTTGACAAATTTTCAATTTTTTCTAGTCGCGAATACGCAATACCGTATTCTTTGCACGTTACGCTGCACAACGCAGAATCGACAAGTGCTCCGTTACGAATTGCAAAAGTTACGTGTAATAAATGGGTGTTCCATTACAAGTTTAAAAAAGTAACGCGCAATTGATAAGTGACCCGTAACGAATTACGAATGGAAAAAAAAGGATCTTGTAACGGAGAGCGTTCCACTACAAATAGAAAAATTGCCGTGCTCGCGTAACCATTTGCGCGAAATAAAATAATTAGGTAGCAACGTGCAGGTTTCTAATCTGCGTGCTTTTATTGCGGGCAAATCGTTGGCGAGCGCGGTAATTTTTCTATTAGAAAATGTCCATTCCAAATCACTTTGGTTTCATTTGCAATTTGCACGGGAGCACTTATCGAATGCACGTTAATTTTTTTATTTGTTATAGCACACTCGTTCATTACACGTTACTATTTCAAATTTGTAATGGAGCATTCATACGCTACACGTCACTTTTGTAATTTGTAGCGGAGAACTTATTCGAAATACATTGTTCAAAGTAATGCGTAACGCAGACTTGTACATTACTATTTTCACAACTCTGCTGAGGGAATGATTTTACTCTATGAAAACAAAAATTCTATCTAGAGACGAATAATTTCGGACGTACGTTAATTATCATATAAAATCAGGTAAACTATTTAATAAATAATTAATAGTTGAACAAACAAATTATCCGACCAATTATATCGTACCATGTAAATTACCCGGTAAATAATTAATAGTTGGGTAAATAAATGGTCTGATAAATTATATAATATCGCGTGAATTATCTAATAAATAGGTAATAGTTGAATAATTAATTTATAGAAAATCGTGTCAATTATCGAGTAAATAATTAATAGTTGAATAAATAAACAATCTGATAAAAACGTCACAATTTTTGGATCTGAACGGACGAGTAGGGTGATAATTGGAGAAAAATAATGATGCGAGCTTGGACGAACGATAATCGGTGAGGGAAAAAAGAGGACCGCGAGCGAAGCTGCGGAGAGGAGAGAAGAGGAGCGGGGAGGAGCGGAGAACGAAGGAAATCGAGTTTTGTTCGGTGCCGTTGACCGTCGCCTCGACAAATCGATGTGAAAAATGATACGAAATCGTTGCTTGTCGATCGTCGATCGAGTTCGTCGATGAACGAAGCGGAATTTCGTGTCGCCGAACAGGTGACACCGCGGCGCGATCCATCGGTGATCTCGTCTCGGACCTCGGCTAGAAATCATCCGGGGGAGGGGAAAAAAAGTGTCGGAGGTGGCCGAGACGACGGATATGAAGTTGACACTGGCAATTACCCCGGGCGTCGATTAGAGTTGATAAGAGACGAGACGAGGAGGCCTTTTTGTTTATTCCTTGTCGAACGAGCCTGTCGCTCGCACCGCGTCGAAAACGTTACATTACGATTCTCGCGCTTGCAACCGCCGCGCGACGGAGAACGACAGTTTTCCAGACAAATCTACCCGACTACCAATTTTACACGTCCGGCAAGAACTTTTTTCCACGCGTGTTTCTCGAAAGAAAAAAAAAGCTCGAGCATGCGGAAGAAAGACAATTTTTTATCGTCGTTATTTTTCTATCGAATCCTCCTATACTATTATAAACGCGAAAGTTCGGATATTACAATGTTATTGTTTCTAACATGTAGGCTTAGGGTAAGTCCGGGGTAGTTGGCCATAGTTTTTCTGAAACGTTACTAAAAAAAAACTTTACACGTTATTATAGTGATATTTATTTGTAATTAAACTTTGAACAATCCACTTTGGGATAATAGAAACAAAAATAAAAAATTCTGATGAGATCACTCGAAAAAAAAAACCTTTTTCAAATTTACGATTGGCCATCTCTCCCAAGGTGTCCGGGTGTGATGACCATAACATTAAAGGTAAGATGGCCATACCTTAATTCTAAGTTTAACAAGGTTTTTGGTTTTATTTTCCATCTCTTAACAGCTTTTTTATACTCCACTCTTGTTCAATTAAACTTTGAATAATCAACTTTAGAATAATTAGTACGAAAATAACAAATTCGAATGAGATCACTTCGAAAAAAAAATCTTTCTTTTCCTTAATTCTAATTTCACCATAGTTTGGTGTCTTATTTTTCATTTTTCAACAGCCTTTTCTTCTCTGCACCACATTTAGAGTACATGTCGTCAAATTATTTGAATAAGATATAATATCTGCATCATTGGTATAAGATGGCCATATGGCCATCACATACCAACTACCGCTGGCCATCTCTCCTTTTTCACGGGAGAGATGACCACACCTAAAAAAAAAAAAAAGTCGCAACACGACATGAGTAATTCTAAGGTTAGGACAAAATATTACCCGTATACTTTGCAACTAGATCAAAAACAACCATTATTTTATGAAACTAATATCACAACAACGTAAAACATAAGCCCTCTGGAGAATATTCACACTATACCAAACAAATACAATAATTTTACTTACTTTTTGATATTTTTCCGCCCATAAGTTGCACGTACCCTCGCTCCCGTGCACGATGCGAAGCGAACTAAACTGTAATAAGTGCCACCTAATCAACAGTTTCACGAATTATTTCGATGGGCCATCTCTCCCTTATGGCCATCTACCCAGGACTTACCCTAATTTACAGCGAAATCGAGCCAATTGAACAAAGTATAACGAGTGTCGAGTAAGTCAAAAAATATGCAAAGACCGTTGGACTTACGCGATAAAACGTGGGGTGAGATTGTTTCTCTTAAAAATATTAAAAAAAAAGTAGTGAGATTTGGCAGTTCGCGGTAAGCTTCACGGTACGCGATCTTTTGTTTATCACTGTCTAATACTTCGTATTGATTTACGCATATTTCGAATTCATCATGGACGCACCGTGGGCATCGGGGTAGGTACAGCAATTTGGTCTATTGGCGCGCGCGTGTTACCGTCGTCGTCTACAGCGGTCCATTTGTCTGGCTGTCATAGATCTCCTGGAACACGCTCCTTATTTTTTCCGTGGCAACAAAAATATTCACCGGAAATAATTTAAATCGGAAAAAATAATTTGGAAGTCGTTCCTTTTGTCGGTTTCTTCCCTCGAGGTGGACTCCGATAGGCGCGCCTTGGAATATCAAGGATGGATTTCCTAGAAAAAAATAGGAAAAAAACTGGGGAAAAACGAGGGAAAAAAAGGACACCTGCGATCGGCTTATCGTAGGTCCAATTAGTCGCGGAGCGATAAATTTTCACGGCTGAGAAGGCTGGCGAATGTCGGCGTGTCGCGTGAAAGTTGCGCGTCGGAAAGTGTTTTTCCCCGTCGCGATTTCGTCCGGCGGTTCGGGTTAAAGCGTAAACCGCGATCCGTAAGCCGTAAGCCGTAAAACGATCGAGATCAACCGTTGTCCGTTGTCCGTTTCACGGTCCGAAGCTACGCGTGGTCGTTTTGCGCTTTGTTTTGCCCCCGGGACGCGATGTGTGCGTGGCTTTAACCTGTCCTCGGACAAGTTGGTTAACTTTTATCGATAAAAACCCGCTTCCTGGAGGCGAAAAAGATAAATCAGGATCTCGACGACGCCGGGGCAGCAGCGTCGAGAACGAGAGAGGAGCTCGCGCGCGCGCGCCGAGAGAAATATATCCGTAATGCTACGAGAATATGGATCGAAATGCCGGAAGAACGATTTCGCTCTTAGATCTTCGGGACGAAAATATGATCCGGACTCGTTAACCTAATTGAATCAGCTTTACCATCGAGCCAACGGGAACGAGGCATCGGCGCTGCTCCGCGAGCAACGAATCCCATCGCTGCGGCGCTTTTTTCAAGTTTCTTCAGGTTTTTTTCAGGCAGGAAGAAAATTCGCGAGCTTTGCGAGTTGGGAAACCAAAACGGAAACGTTTCCCCCGCTGGCTCGTAGCCGTGACGAAAAGCGAACATTGCGCGCTGGTAGGTACGAAAATCCAAGATTTCCTCCCTCCCGATTCGTATACCTGTAAATACGAATACGAATGAAATGGTCGAGTCGATACGAATATGCTAAATTCATATTCACCTTTTTTTTACGACTTTCACTAGAACTCGCACGTTTTAAAATAAATTTCACTAGAATCGACATTTTTTAGCAAACGAAAAATACATTTTTTTCAATATAGTTCCCGACTGTTAGCAACATTACCGATCAAACTTTACGAGTTATCGTACAAATTCAACGCAAGTTGTTTACACTGATCGCTGGAAGGGTGGCAGGTAAAATTATATTACGAGCTTCGCGAGCGGTCCGTGGACCATGTTTTCGAGTCGCGGCAAGTTTGTACGCAGGTACTGTTTTATCTCACCCGGTACTAGTTATCGCGTTGCATCGGTGAAATTGTATGCATCGCGTTAGGGCACACTGCGTGGTGAGCACGTATCGATAATTATTATCGACCACATCGATGTAGATAATGGAAACTGATGATTCGTCTTTACGGAGCACTTCGTTTGGAAATACGTATTTTGAAACGGAAAACACGAAAAGTATCTCTCTCTCGCTCATTCGAGTATCGCGATCGAAGCGTTTCGTACATCTCTCTGCCGAACCTCCGGGCGATCGCGAGCGAATCGTATTCTCGTGATAGCCGAAGGTGGTTCGACTAGGTAAACTTATATTTCACCTACCTGTGACCTACCTGCGTCAGAGACTATGGTAGCATTAATTGCATTAATTACCTCGAGCTATATCAATAATTCAGCATCACTACGCGCGCACAGATGGGACCACATCCGCGCGTGTGTACTTGATTCTACGCGGATTAGATATTACATGTCTTTTCGCCGTAGCTGCGATACTCGTTGCAACGAATTACCGTTACCTCGGGCCTTGATAACGCTGAGAGACGCTCGTAACATTTATCAATCGACTTCTCGCGCAAGGAGTCGAAACTTATTCTCGAAAGGCGTCGTTCGCCGTGTGAAATCGAGCAGTCGGTCGCTCTTATCTGATACTCGCCGGTCGTGACGGTTGTTAACTTCGTCGATACCGATTTGTTTGTTTATTCGATCATTTGGTTGTTTATTTTTCGAATTATTTGTCGATTTGTGATTTTCAACGGGAAACATTTTTTCGTGCTCGATTCAAAAAATCCCAAGGGCCATTCTATTGAGCTATCGCGGTGGCAGATCTTCGCTGATATTCGCTCGCGATAATCTTTTGGTTATGAAAGTTGCGAAATTCCCGTCGTCGTCGTCGTCGTCGTCGTCGTTGTAATACAATGCAAATTATTCGCTCGGCTACCAATCGTTGGCAATTACGTATCAACAGGTAGTAGTTTCGACTTGGCGATACCGGAGAGAGACGGGTCCTCGAACAATTCGCTTCGTCTCACGATTCGAACAATTTGCTACGGCGCTTGCATTCACCCCAATTAAATCGGGCGTCTATTTCGATCGCGAATTTAGATTTCCAGAAATGCCGAGTAAGTATCTAACTCGCGGTTATTCGCTGCCGACTCCGAGGGTCGAATGGAATTGTTGCTTTTTCCCTACCGATTAGCCAAACTTGCGAAACGAATGCAAATTCTGATTACGGGTATTCGACGAATCGCTACCGGCTTCGTTCACGAGCGTTGTACACTTTCCCGTTCTTTTTCCTCCGCCAGATCGGTCGCCGCATCGTCGAGTTGATTTTTTTCCCAATTTTTTTCTCCAATTTTCACCACGTTCCGAGGGGAGATCGGTATCAACCGATTCCCCAAAATTTACGGTAAAACTGATCGGCAACCGATTTTCCTAGCTAAAGGTTGCAACGATCCTTGGGATAATCCTTGCCGATTTTTTTTCTCACCGATTTCCCTGAAAAATATCGTACCGATTTTCACACTAACCGGACAATTTTTCTCCACAGCGGAAAGTTTTATCGGAACTGGTTCGAAAATCCCAAGTAGATTACCGATTTTTATACTGTTATTTCGCAGCCGATTTTCCGTGTCGCCAAACTACCGATTTATTTTCTCCCAGAAACGGACTTTTGCTCTGGTTTTCGCGAGCAATTTTTATCATCGGCGGCCGATTTCTCTTTTATTTCCAATGATACCGATTTTCCCGTCGATTTTCGATTTCGACCACCGATCACGCTCGAAATAGGCCGAATCTAGATCGCGGAGGTTAGTTCGGTGATTTGCGTTCGCTTATGAATGCGATCGGTATAAATCGGCCGGTTTTTCTCATCAATTCGCGTCGAAGCGTAGCTTCCGGAGTTATTCGGAAGCGTTATAAATCGTGGGAAGGTCGATTAACCGATTGGAAGCGTCGTAAGGTTCGTGGTTGGGAATTCTGGCGAAGATCGGTTCGAGGCGGGCCGATCCGTGCGCGCGGTATTTTAGTCGATTTCGACAAATCCTTAATTACAACGGAGCGTAGTTATGGACGGTCTCGGAAAGTAGTTATAAATAAGAAGTACCTGACGAAATCGTTGATAGTTTTTAATTACCGGCTACACGAGATCGGCGCTAACCGATTTCTACGCTGTATCTTCAACCGATCGCCTCGAAACTCGAACAGATCGGTGGAAGGAGTCCGAAACGAACTGTATCAACGAAATTAGATCTCTCGACGATCATATTGCATCGGGAATCGAGGAGCTGGAGCAGGAGCAGGAGGAGGCGGAGGCGGAGGAGGAAAAAAAAAGAAAAGAAGGGAATAACAACGATCTCATTGAATTGCTTAATTTACGCCAGGCTCGCGATCGTCAACTTTTTCTCTCTCCTTTTTTTATTCCGTTCTTTTTTCCCTTGCCGATCGAACCGCAGCCTCGATCGGTAAAACACTGTTCTCGACAAATTGAACGATTAAATATGATTAGAATAATAATTATCTGGCGTGTTTCCATTCCGATTGCACGGACCATCGCCCAAGGCTCGATCCGGAGCCAAACTGCGGGTGGCATTGCGCAATAATTAATAATTAATACAGTCACGATTATTGCCAACATTCGAGAAATTACAATTGCCGAACGACAATGCCATCAATAATAGATTAACCTTGTTTCCTGCGCTCCGAATTTTTCCTTTCCTTTCTTTTTTCTTTTTTTCTTTTTTTTCTTTTTTTCTTTCTTCTTTTCTCTCCTTTTTTTCCGTCGGATCTCGCCACCCGCTACTCGCTCCCGTGCCGCAAGGTCGCGCGAGTCCCAGTTTCGTTGCGACAATCGGCCGTCCGTTTATCGAGCGATCTTCGACTATTGTTCAAATAATCGAATCGCCGACCTTCGTACGCGTAATGGAAACTAAACGAACGTAATTGATCGCAAATAAAATCATCGAGCCGGCACAGCAGCAATCGATTACGCGCGAGATCATTAATTACGAACACTGATAGCAAATGAAATCGTCAATTGTCCAAATTGATTCCGATTCGAGTTATCGATCATTGCCGATAATCATCGATAAATTGCTCCATTTTTTCCGAACCGACTTCGAGCGAAATCCTCGACCGTACGCCGCCTTGGAAATGCACCGAGGAATAATCAACATTCGGGAGGAAAAAAAATTATCCACCATCGCGCGAGGAGATTTCGCGACCGGAAGGAGAAATTGGCCGGAATTGAATCGTCGGGATTAATCGGCGTAATTATAACGCGGAGGCTCGCGAGAGGCGCCAATCAACGGCCAATCTACGCGTTACAGTTGTTTGGCGAGGAAATAAACGAAAGAGAAGAAAAAACTAGATAAATAATATCACCGCGTCTCGAAAGACCAGACGTGTAAATCTCGCGCGGCTGACAACCGCAATTAACCAATAAGATACCGCGATATCTTTACCTCTCCCGGCTTCTCTTCTTCGTTCTCCGCTTGCAATGGATAGCCGCGCTTCGACACGTTGTGAAACGTTGCTCCTGCTACTCTACCACCGGAAAACGACGCGCAACAGTTTCGCATATTTTTCCGAACCTAACTTCACTCCTCGCGCGAAAATATCCACCTTTGTGCCGATATTTCCAGCTGAAACGTCGTTTTTTGACATTTTTGCTCGCGTGTTCCGGGTAAACTCGAAAACTAGCGGACCGATTTTGAAATTTTTTTCACGCCAGTAAAGCCAGGTTGTCGTAGAAGGATATAGGCTCGATCAGGTTCCGGAAATTCATCGCGTTCTACCGGAAATCGCGCGGTTTGCGGAACTAGCAGCTGAAAATCGAAGCCTTTTGCGCTCTGCGCCATCATTTCCCATTTCTCGTCCACGCCTCGCTCGATTTCGGATCATCCATCAATTTTAGCTCGAGCTGCGAATGTAATCGTCATTGTTTTGCCGATAGTCGAACGGATCTGATAAACGTACGATGGAAATAGAAAGTCGAGATGAAAGTTGAAACAAACACCAGAGTCAAGGATATAATCGAGAGTTAATAACTTGATAAGTACTTTCGTGCTGGTATGCAGCTGACTCGATTCCTTGTACAGCAAGCTACTCGGGCCGTACGATTCCGTTTACTCGTTCGTTTCCAGCTGCAAAACGAGCGGTGAAAAAAATTTGAAAAAATTCCCAAACGACCACCAATTAATTGTTGATCACTGAAATTTATAACAGAATTATTAATGTATAAAAATTCATAATTTGCGACTAAATGCAAAAAAAAAACGTACGCGTTTGCATAAAATGCTGTTTTTCGGTCGAGGTGAATTTTGAATTTTTGGGATCTTGGATCGAGGAAAGCTGCTCGATCGAGAAGGTATTTCGATGGTAAAGGAATCAGAGTTCCGGTTTTTTGGGGGGAAAGGAATATCCGTGGGGTGACAACGGACGATTCGACAACCATCTCTCCTTGCTGCCAGTAAATTCGAAATTCAATGAAGCAGTTCGTCGTGACAGGTAATCCTCGCCTAGCGAACCGTGTGATTACGAGACGATTACGTCGTTAAACCGAGTTGTTTAAGTTGCAATTAGGAGATTTGCCGCACGAGAAATATGGCTGGACGTTGCGTTTGTTCGTAAAACGAGAGGAAAAATTGAGAGAGGTACGAAAGGATCGTCGAATCTTCTCGGGCGCTCGGATGTAATCCGAGCAGGATGAGAGCGAACCGTGACCGAGTCAGTTTTAGCAAACGAGTTTCTCCCCGAGAATTCACGATCGTTAAATTTTCAAACTAGCCAGATTGAGACCTGAGATGGTCGGCAGTAAAATCTGACCCTAGAATCACCTCGAGCCGTAGACTAGATCTCGCGATTTTCGGCGTGAAATTGAAGAGTGTGAAAAGAACAGGTTGCCCGTTTTTTCCAAAGAATATTTATACGTTCGTATATTCCGCGCTTTTCGACGCGTGGAACTATGTTCTCGATTTTACGCGCGTCGAGAACGATCAAAGTCGAAGCTCTGCCCGATCGACTCCAACTTTGAAACGGCGTAGCTCTGCGAAAAAAAATCCTATCGTCGTGAACCAAAATTGCGTTTGAAGATAAACTAATCTTCTTTCCGATCTTTAGATTCGTTTTGACTCGCGTCCATTTTTCTCGTCGGTATACCGGCTCGAAGCCAAACCTGTCGATCTGCCCGATCGATGTTCGACTTCGACCTCGTTTTACGCTCGCGCGAAATTTTTTCCTCCCAAATCAAGCTGCATCTGCGGATAGCCAGTTAAATTTGCTTCAAAAATCAGCTTTCAAATATTCGCTATGATTTTTTCCCACCGAGTTATTCAACTTTTCGTAAAAAACGCACCGTCGGAGCGAAACCGTCGTAACTCGGCGAAAAAACGTCGTAGCGCAATTTTCAAAACAGCATTCCAAAGCCAAAAACACGACCTTTTACCTACATTCAAAATCATTCCACCTCCTATGATTCTTCTCCCTCGTTTTCTCAAATTACCGGCTGTAATCCATCAACCGAATCCGCGTCTCCGGTAAAATGGTCCAAAAATGGACCAAATAATTTTTTACCCGTAAAAAACCGCAAAGCACGGAAAGTGAATCCTTTCGTCCCCAAAGTGAGGCTTTTAGAATTTTTTTATCGCCATTTTTCAGAGAACGACGGTGATTTTTTAAACTATTTTTCGCGCCTTTTGCAGATTTTTTCGCGTTTTGTGTGCGTTTCGTAGTTTCTTCCGCGTGCCCCAGCTTCGGTAACCTTCGGTCTGATAAGGATGGAGTTCGCGCTAACGGAGCGAGAGGTTGAGGGTGGTTACGGGGGAGAGGCGGTAATGAGAGCATACCTTGGAAGCAGGAACCGCGACGGAGTTGAGCCGCGGAGTCGAGGGAACGGGCGGCGGGGAACACGAGTCGCCGTTACGTCACAGAGTCGGATGATAGATGGCGTCTTGGCACGATAAATCACTAAATCACTCGGAGATCGCGTAGATCCGGGGATCTGGCTTCGGCTGTCGATCACACGCAGCGATCACAGAGCGATACGGATCGAGCTTCAAAGTATTAATTATTGTTCACCGGATTTAATATATTCAACGGTCAATCTCCCTACAGGGATTTTTGTGTTGTAAGAATCTGTTTGGTTGTTGTTGTTGCCGCGGCATGCACGATCACAGCACGGCGTCAACGACATTCACGATCGGACCGCGCGCGTTCCGACGCCATCGATACGAGCCGATGCAAAACTGCGAAGAAGACGAAACACCCGAAAAATAATCGGAAATTCCAATTATCGGATGTAACGGATATTTTTCCGATTTTTCCCCTATTTTTCCGATTTTTTCCCCTATTTTTCCGATTTCTTCCCTATTTTTATTCTCCCACGGCGATAAGATAATTTCTAATCGAATTTCCAGCCACGTGGTTTCATCGAGAATTATTCTTTCGCGACATTCTTGATGAATTTTACATTTATAAATACGACGCATCGGAAGATACGAGCATTTTGAGGTTAGTTTTTGCGAACACGTCGCGCAAAAATTAATATCGCGGCTGAACTATGCATTTTACGAAAAAAAAGTTCAGAACAAAAATGTAGAGAATTTGATGATCCATAATAATGTTCCAGAAGTCGATCGCGTAAGATCGATATCTCGATCGCTGGGAGCTCCCAAAGTTCAATTTCATCGAAAAAACTACGTTTTCGCCCCGTTTCTCGTAAACTTCCGGAAATTTTGGAAACCTCTGATGATGAAACGAGAGAACAGGAAATTTTCGAAATATAATGTCCCCTCGAGTTTTTCTTTTCGAGCCAAGCTACGGGAGTTATCGGCATTCTAGCATTTTTCATACAAATTTGTAGAGAATAAATATTCAGACATTTGTGGTCAAGAAACGAGTTGGAGCGAGACGAAAAAATGTCACGACGTCGAAATATCAACCTCATTACGCTCGTCAAAATGGCGGCGCAGACGAAATGGCGGAGAGGCCGTTGAGGTTAGGGCGAATCGCGACGTGTTTGCGCGGGATTTTCAAACGGTGCGCCGCACAGTGACTCGCGAAGAGTGCGATTACTTGCGAGTATTTTAAGACCGAAATGGTTCGATTCGGTTGGGAATCGCATTTTCAGGGAGATCGAAACGACGGGGTCCGAAACGGGCCCCTCATCGCCGCGCCAACAAATGACAGACGATGCGGCGATATCCGTGTCTTATTATCGGACGTATGTCATATCTATGCACGGTACGAAACGACCGGGCAGATTCGAGCATCCTACGCTTTTATGCTGATCCTGAACACGAGCGCCGTGTACCATTACCTTCGAACTCGCTATTGTCTTACGCCCGTGCTAACCCATGGCATTCTCGAGTTACCCGTTTTACAAAGTCAAAGCCGAGACAGTGGTTATATCACCGAGTGGGTGAGAGTCTCTCTCCTCCGCCCGAGGAGGAGTCTCTCGACTGCGATCAAACGGCTTTGTCCATTGCAACGTCAGTTTCCAATTTCAAACTCGTATAACAGTACCAATTAACTGCGTCCGCGTCTCTCGCGAGAAAAACGAAACAGGGACAAAAATACACGGGCGTTGCCCCTCTCCTCTAGTATCATTGCGCCACCCCGATTAGCGTTCAATCCCATGACCCGACTCCTCTCGCATCACCGGTCGTATCGTATCACACGTATACATCGGATACCAATTTGCAACGTACACAAATACGTAGCTGGGTATGCTATTCCAAACTCTGGTGGTTGGCTACGTTATTCTTGTTCGCTGCAAGTTGCTTTCCAACATAACAATACCACCACGACAAGGCAATGCGCGAAGTTTTCCCTCCTGACGTAAATCCACCGGTGATGTGAGAGGAGACGTGCCATAGCGCTTGAGAGGAGTATTTGGCTGCGCCCAAATAGACGTACCTGAGTGAACGAAATTCGTTTCACCGTCTCAGCTTTCAAGCTCTACACAAACGAACGTCTTACTTAAGCTTTTCGAATAATTTTTTTTTTATAAATAATTGATGTTTGTTTGCTCGATGTTTAAAAAAGTCGCCAGTCTGCGTGAAGCTGGGGAAAAATGTGATCGCGTGAGAAAAAACTTGTTCACTTGGAAAACTTTATTTGTTTATTTTTCAAAAGTCGTTTATTTCAAAACGAAAGAAAATGCTTGGAAAATTGATTTATGGCCATTTGCCAATGTTTTTATCCCACGACGCCGCGTGCCAGCGTCATCGCACCTCTTCGCCTCGTTCTTCCCGAAGAAAGAGATAAGAGGCGAGCTACCGCATCGCGGAAAAACGAGCGCGCGCTGCACGTGCGCGCGTGTCCGGATCAGATGTCCGCACGCCGGCAAGTGATAGATTTCGAAGATAAATATCGATGATCGACGCTGAGTAAATTCTGGTCGGCATAAACCACCGATCTATACGAAAGGATGTGACGTACGTTACGCCACCGCGAACGCAAGGTTCGATGTAATTTAATACGCGGATCGCCTACGCGGCAAAAGCCGTCTGACCCTACGTCTGTTCCCCTCCCACAACGACGCGCGCGCGCGCGCTCGTTGCACCCTTCTCCTCCTTTTTTCCTTCATTTTTCATTGATTTTTTCGTTCATTTTTTCGTTCATTTTTTCGTTCATTTTTTCATTCATTTTTTCATTCATTTTTTCGTTCATTTTTACGTTCATTTTTTCATACATTTTTTCATTCATTTTTTCATTCATTTTTTCGTTCATTTTTACGTTCATTTTTTCATACATTTTTTCATTCATTTTTTCATTCCGACTCGCACCTCTCCGCTCGTTTTCCCCGTTCCTCTCCTTTTTCCCCGGCAATCCGCGATCTTTCCCGTCATTACCATCATTCTCCCTCTCGGTCTCCAAACTGCACCGTTTCTCTTCCGTTTTTCCTACTGCTTCTCCTCGCCTTTTTTTCCCAGATCTTCTCGCCGTTCGTGTATTTTTTTCTTCTGCCCTCGGTTTTCACTTCCCTACGTACGATCATTCGCGTTTTAATTATCACGCGGACGAATCTGCCGGATCCTTTTCGCGATCTCGTTCGGATACGCTCGGGTCTCGTAAACTCGCGCATCGCATGCGCGACGAAAAGTAAATCTGAAAGACGATAATAACCGCGCCGTATAGTTTGCGGAGAAACCAAGTAATTAGACTTTTTAGTCTACCGCGCAGTTCCGCGAGTGAGATACTTACTCTTCGTCTCGCCTCTTCCCCCCTCACTTCGTCGCTACCCACAGCTCGCGATTCGCGGAGCGGAGAACCGATTTTTCCAAAAGATAATTCCACGTTTTCAACCCGCATATTCTCTTCTTCGCGCAATTCCATTTACAAACGCGAATACCAATTCATTCGTACTTCGCTTATTTGTCGACACGAATACGAATAAATTCGCCTCCAAAAACTTTCCTGTACAAGTAAATTCGTATTCGTATTCACAAATAGAATTATGCCCAACTCTGCTGCAGTTTAATGTTTCGTCGGACCGTTTTTTATTATTTTTTTAACTCCTTCTCGCCCCACTCTCGCTGTTCCACTCCTTTCTTTTATTTCAACCCGTTTTTTCCACCCTCTCATTTGTGTTTTCCCGATTCTTCGCTGCTCTATCGCATTTGGGATTCGTATTTTTTGCTTCCTTCTTCTTTTTTATACCTAATTTCTTGCTTTCGTTCTCATTTTTTTTTCACGCCATTTTTGATCTCCGCTCATCTGTTTTATTATCACTATTTTTATTTCGCTTTTAGTTCCCGTTTTCGTCGTGATGGCGACGGAATTCGCTGATATTTAGTTTATATATAGGTCATTTTGAGTATTTTTTGATGACTTTTTTTGGGGAAGCGATCCTCCTGGCTCCTCGTGAATGCGATCGCGTTCCTGCGTCGATCGATCCGTTCTCTCGAGACGTCGGGGGCGGGATTCGGTCTGATAGGAACCGAGTAGGTAAAATCATTAATAACGACAACACCTTTTGGCAGGGCGGGGGATGTCTTCGTTAGATTGAAACTTTCAACGGAACGGAACGCGCCGACCCGGTATCATTAGTTTGCCAATGACACGGCTATCATTAACAATGATATTTAATTAGGAAAGAATAATTACAATATCTTAATACACCGGACGGGCTCGCGACGGGGCGTCCCTCCGCCCTTTACCTTCCCCCCACCCACCCGCCCAACGAACCTTCTCGATCCAGATTCGTAACCGTAATTAAACCTGTGGGATAACGAACACGTGATTCCACAATTTTCCACCTCCGATCCGTTCGTCGCCACCTGTTCGCTTATTTACCTGACGTTCTTATTTATTTATTGCATTACTTCATTTTCTCCCGTTCGTACAAATTCGTACGATTATTCTCGTTTCTCCAAATTAAAAAGCTAATTTCCGGAGGATACGAATAATCTGGAATTTTATTTATAAACCTGAGTACATTTTTTAAACTTCGCTTGTTACAAGTACGCTTTATGGTCGCGACTACCATGAAATACGCGCAAAATTTAAGTATCCGTTATCATCCTAAGCGAACGATGCTCGCAATTGAATACGATTTTTTCAACTCCTTCGACGACGATTTTATAGGCCTCGAGAAAAAAAAACCCGAACACTTTTGCCCCCCCGAACGAGGCGCCAGCTTCTTAATGCTCGCCTCGTCTCGGAAGCGCAGGATTATAGCGAGCAGCGCTACTTTTATTGGGCGCCCGATTTTAACCCCAGGTTAAACCGTGCAATTACCACATTTTAAACTCTCGAATTCTAGGCTGCGGAGCAACGCGTTAGCATCTGTCTATTTTTAATAGGCAAGAATTTATAGCCTGTCAAGAACACGCGCCCTCATTTTTTTTTCCAAAATCATAACCTCGGCGCCCGCAGTTTCTGCATGCGCGGCCTCCGCGCACCTTTGCGACGATCTCCCAATTCTGGAACGTTTAAACGGCAGCGAAACACCCTTTCGCCGCCCCACACCATAAACCCCGACCCCGGCTCCGAAGCTAGCGAATTTCTCCGTTTTTTCACGAGTTTGAATTTTTTTTAAAAAAAATCCCCACAAAAAAATAGAGATTTTCTCCATCGCGCGAGAAAAAATGACCGTGCGAGCTGGAATTATTGGGGAAATTCTGAGAAAAGGGGGGAAAAAGTGAACACGAATTGGAAAAATTGCGGGGTGAAAGTGCCACTTCCAGTGGAAATGGAGCGTGAAGAGGAGGAAAAAAGTTGAAAAGCATAAAAAAATAATGTCGGAACATCGATAGCGCTTCGCTGGAATTGCATAGAAACGCCAACGCTCGCGCGATCGCATCTCCGATTTCCTTTCCAGACGACATCGAGCCCTCGTGGGCAGCGTTCGCCGAGCTGACCGGAAGCGAGTCGCAATAGAACGAGGAAAATGACGTATTTATCGTTATTTTTCTCGACTCTCGGCGTGGAAGTGTAAAAAAGAGATTCCGTGAGAAAAGTGACAACGAAAACCCGCGCGACACTTTTTTTTCAGAGTTCGATTCGCCTCCATGTTTGGGCAGATGCGATCAGTTTTTCGAAAAAACAATCTTTTTCGTAATTTGTTTAAACAATTTTTGGTAAATAATCGCAGTCGGAGACAGAAAAATCACGGGTTTGTTCCCGTTAGTTCGAGGATATCCAGCTCGGATTTTGCCCGAGCCCTAACGGGCCGAGCAGAGTCGATGAAAGCTCGATCGAGATCGGAGAACGGTGTTTGTTGGTAATTTTGTTCTGGTAAACGCGAGAGGTGGTAACTGGGGCTGCCCGAGGCTCCGCTGATTCGAAGATCGTAATGAAAAAGGAGCCTGTGAAATCAATTTGGAACATTGTAACACTTTAGGGTTACCATTAGGGTAATATCCGTCCTTAGGCGTGGGTGGCAGATGCGTTGTACGAAGTGAATGGGTCAGTAATGCGGCTGGCGTTGAACCGTTAGCGTAAATAAAATGATCCGGCTACGGCCAGGTGGAATTCGGTCCCCCGATCGCGATCGAATCCTCGGATACCACGAGACGAGGCTGCGAGCTGCCACGAATTTTCTCGTCAAAAACCGTTTCGCATCACATCGCACCAAAGCGCATCGAGCTTCGAATATTCTGCAGAAAAAAAAATTGGCCTATAAATAAATCTAGTGCCCGGAGTTTAATTAGCCCAACATGCACCCCAAATTCTATTCGTCGATTTTCAACAAAAAAAAATATGTATAAATATTTTTGCCAAGCCGAAAGCTGCGGCTTTTTGTCGCTATAAATCTGCGTTTTTTTATCACATTTTTATTATTCTAACGATGGTTTTAGCAACTTACCACACTTCACCTCGCTTTGTTTTTATAGCGCGAATTGCAATTTTCACCGCTCTAGCATCGTAGCTGTTATTTCAAATTCGCGATCAGAGCTTTCGACTGCGCTGCGAATTTAGCCACGTGACCATCAATTTTTATCGCGCTGCATTATAGAAAACAACATTCCAAGAGGGAACGGTCATATTTTCCCTCATTCCTACTAATGATTCTCACTTTAATTTGTCATCGCGTACAAGACGCTTCGTTTCGTAAAAGCTGTCTCCAATTTTTTTTGATGAATTTTGCAAGTAAGAAGAAGGTGCTTTTGATTTGTTTGTGGTCCAAAGAATAGGTAATCGCGTCTCGTGATTAGTTTGCCCCCTGGAGACGGGGCAAATGAGTGATTTGAAATAAAAATAAAATTTATGTAATTAGAGAAAAAGAGGTGATGAAAATAAAAAAAGTAAATCGTGGAGATTTTGCTAGGTGCGGGGAGAGAAAAATTGTTTGTAGAAGTAGAAAAAGAGGGGTGATAAAAATGAGAAAATAAATCGTGGAGATTCGGTTGAGTGTGGAGAATGGAAAAAAGGGGAAAAATAGAGAAGAAGAGGCGAGAAAAATGAGAGGGCGCCTTCGAGGAGCGCTGGTCGCGGGTACTTGGAGGCTAATTAAGGGCTTAATTACGAAAGGCTAGCGTGGGAGGCGCCCGGTGTTTAAAAATGCAAGGTAAGGTGGTTGTTCGGTAACGAGACACATTTCTTATCCGAGGTCCGGGACTTTGTACGAAGCCGCGTGCAACACGGCGTCGCGAGAGGGAGAGAACAGCCGCTCTCGTCCGCGGTGCGAGGTGAGCGTGGAGGAAGATGGGTCGGGCATGGGCCACTCCTTCCCGTTGTAATTAGTACACAAAGTTTAAGGAAATATAAAGCATTATCAACGCTCCGGAGCCGAGCAGCGAGCTCTGCTTGCTCCCTCTCCGCTCCGCTCCCCTGCCCCTCTCGAATTGAGACATTCGTCAAGTGTCGAGGTTACGTTATTTCGTGATCGTTCTTCGGGATGAACCTGTTTCCCCGGGTGAGAGATGAGAGAGGAACGACGAGCCGCGCTCGCGGTGCAACGAACGAATATACCAACGGTAAACCGTGCGAGTCGTCAAACAACGGAACGACCGAGCGCACATCAGTCGAGGAGCCAGATACTCGAACAAAAACGAGGACTGGCCCGCGAGAATACATTTTACGCGTCTATTTTTTTTTGGAAGTTTACATATATTTCGAAATCGTTTCGAGAGGGGTGGTGTCGTTGGATTTTTAGTAGGTACTCCTTCCTCTCGTCGAGGAGACGCATCGGGCGTAATATTGGATTTGTTCGATGTTGGATCGGGAGGGAGGAAGGAACGAGCGAGCGTGATTTGTTTTTTCGAAGGATTGAAATTGACAGAAGGGTGGGCTGGTTGCCGCGCGTTCATCCCTGGGCCCCGAAGAGTTATGGAAAAAGTGCTGGAGGGTACGCGTGGCAGGTGATCGGGACGTTAAGTACTCGTTCGTTTCTTCTTCCTCCTCCCGAAAATTCCACGTCTCTCCGCCGCAACTAATCGTGAGTTACCAAAGCTTTATTATACCTCTTTCACGACGCGGGTATCAAACGATGCTCGATCATCCGGTGCCCACCTACCTATCGATCGATCGAGCCGAAGCCGAGAATGTCCCGTCTCTCGTGAAAGATGATCGGAGAACGGTGAACGGCGAACGAGAACCGAACAACCGAATATTAGCATACGATTACAATGGGCCTTACACGGCCATTCCGTCGAGTTCAAATATTCCCGAACGAATCCATCCCTCGGGGAGCGAGGGCGTGTTTTATACGCTTTCGTACCCCATTATGAGCGGATCATCGCTATCAAAACGTATTGACAACGGCTGGAGAATTTCTAACGGGTCTTCATCTTCCCTCGCGATATTTCCTCTCTCGCTCTTCTCCTCCCCCTCTCTTCCTTCACGCGTTTCGACTCGCGCGAACACGAGTAAGTATACCTATAAATAAATAAACGAACAAACGAATTGAGAGATAAATAACGAAATTTATTCGCTGAAAATTGCCTCGATTTCTCCTCAAACTTTCTTCTCGGTTCTCCGTTTTTTTCTTCACCCCTTCTTCACCCTCTCAACGTCGTTTGTCATCCTGTCATCGCAGTTTCAACTTCTCGCTTCTCTGCTGTCGGAGGGAATGGGAAGTTACTGCGATCACCCCCAAAATGAAAAGACGAGTTTTCACTGAATCTCCACGTTTCGAGGTCCGGAGAATCGTGGTGTCACTTCCGACTGGTGTCAGTTGGACGTCCGTATCGGTACCGCCGACTCTACCAACTTTTGGTAAAAAAACACTTGGTAAAAAAAAATCTACCACCTTTTTAAATTATTGCAAAATGTTAGTTTCATCGTTATTGATTTATTGTTAAATTTTAACTCTAAAAACACGCAAAGCCTTGGAACGAGTAGCCCGTGAAATATTCGACAACTCGAGCTACTTTCACTTTAGAAAAGTAAGAAACACATTGCTCTCGCAGATATCTTCGGAACGGATGAACGGATTGGCATCAGAAATTGTATCCGAAGGTGTTTGGCGTCGCTGAGCACTAATATGAGGACTGACTCGCTAAATTCGGAATGGCAAATCCAATATGGCGGCCAAAAATGTGTAAATACCTGGATTTTGATGAAAATTTGTACCCGCACGTTTTCGCGATCGAGCTTCAAAATGGCGGATCCTACGAAGCGCATTAAAAAATCTAAAGATCTAAAAATGTCGAGACCTTGTTAAAAATAGTAGATAGACATGGGAATTTTGGGTGATCGATGAATTGTTCAAAGGCTGACTCGCTGTCGGCCCAAACCCGCTCGTCCTCTCGTTTTGTTTTTTGTCACTTTTTTCCAAAATCGTTTCGCTCTCGGAGTACACGTATTTTTTCACCTTTTCCGTCGGATTCTTTTCCCGTCAACCTATTCCCTTCGCTCTTCCATTTGCTTGGATCTCCGTGTTTTTTCCGCCATTTTTTCGAATCCTCGGCCGATCTAACTGTCCACATCCTGGCCCCGGGACGATCCCAAAGACGGCAGCTTCCTCCCTCGAGACTCGGGTCTCGCGCTCCCTGCCGGAAGCTCGGGGTGTGCATTTATTAATATATATATGTATATACGACGCCCCAAAAAATTGTCCCCGTTTCGAAATACCGTACGGATCTATCGGACCGGAATTTATCGTGAAAACGCGACCTAACGGGAGCGATTCAAGCCGGTGGCAGAAATATGCTCCGGAATATCGAGAGGGTTGAGAATATGAAAGGGCGTGCATCTTCCTCTTCGATGATGACAAGAGGATCGGAACTCGACGATCGATCGCTCCGTTTCCTTCCTACGTTTCGTTCGGCCTAAATCGGGGAGACAGAAACCGATTTACGACCAGACGTAGCCTCGCTACTTCTCCTCCTGCAATTTTTCAACCTCCCTTCAACCCACACGACGACGCGCTGCAGGCACAATTTTGAACCCCAAATCTTCGCAATTTTTTTCATTTTTTTTAGATTTTCTAAATGTTTTTGTTCCAATTTTTAACGATTTTGCATTACAAAACTGTTATGATTTTTTCAGAAATCCATCAGCCTCGAGTGTTCGCTTTTCAGGTTTCTCCCTTTCAACATTTCATAAGCTGCCTACGACTGGATATAATAAAACAAAAAACAATCACGAATTACATCTACGTTAGTCTTTCTCACAATTAAATTTGTCAAGGTCAATGCATATCTCTGGCTAAAAAAAAAAAACAGCAAAAAATCGTTGGCAAGTTCATTAAATTCTGCCCCCTCGGCTCGATGTATAAATTGTTTAAACATTAAAAAAAAAAAAAAAAAATTGAAAATTCCATTTTCCAAAAATCTATCTCGTGGCCAAAAAATCCCTACGAAAATCGACGGATCCATACAAATTCCGATTTCATATGCTTCGTGGAATCTTCGTGCATTTCGGATACCTACTCGTTTCGTTCTCGAGACGCGCAAAACTCGGACAGCGCCAGCGGGGCGACCGGTAGCCGACGATCGTTGAGGTACAAAAGGGTCTGTTGAATGGTCTCGATTCGACTTCGACATTTTTTCCCATTTCTCTTCCCTACTATTTTTTCATTCGATGCCAGGCGTAGTAGGCGAAAGGGGACGCGAGGAGAGGCGTAAATCGAGTCGGACGCGCGTACCGAGGACTCGGCTCGTGCAAGACGCGGACGCGATGTCGTTCGATGACTGTTCGAAAATAGTTTCAACGGGCAGCATAATAGCCGGTTAATGATCTACGCTGAATACATATACTGAATACCGTGTGATCACCTCTCTTCTCCGTCGCGCTGCGAGCAGCCGCGGAATATCGCCTCCTATCAACTTCTCTTCGCTCGAGAATCGCTCGCTCTTATACGAGCTTGATTTTTCATTTATCATCGCCGCGGAGCATCGGACAGGTGAAACGATTCTTCCGCCTTCTTCTTCTTCTTCTTCTTCTTCGTCCTCCCGTCTTCCGATTCTCCCCACCCATTTTCACCGGGCTATTACGCGTTTTCCACTCTTCTCATCCTACCCGCAGTTTCGTCATCGTGCTAAATTATTTTCAGTCAAAAAACTAAATGCCAGGTTGAGGTACGCGACGAGTGCAAGTTTTTCCATTCAACGGGAGAGAATAAATCGTAACGGAGTTTTTTATCAACTTGTCGCCATATCAAATTTTTTTTTTATAGCCCCACCACACTTTTTGACTTCGAAACAATTTTTTATACGACAGCATCGCATATCGACACCTAAAACTATTCCACTCAATAAACATGGATGTTCGTTTTACAATTCTACAATGATTTGAAATTTTTTTTTTTAAATAGTGTCGAGGTCAAAAATTGTCAAAGATTTGTAAAAAATGTTGACATCGATGAGAAAAAAGTTGTTCTACTCTCATCCCACTCTCGTATTTAACTGAGAAACTTCCATGTGCCACACAATTTAGCCTCAAATGGTTTCGACAACAAAACAGTGTCGAAATTCGTGAACATCGCCTTTGTAACCTTATTTTACAATATAGAGCCATCGAATCGGATTTTTATTTCAATTACATTTTTTTTCAAAGTTGCACAAAAAACTTGTGCAACAAAAAAAGTTGACGTCCGACATGCAGCTTGGCGTCACAGAGAGTCCATCCAACGCGTAGAAAAGTATAGATTTTTTTTCAGAATTTTCAGAGACATCGGAGAAAAATGGGTGGCTGGATTTAGGAAGAACGCCTCAGATATGATACACCGTCAAATGCGATGTAAAATTTGTTCGTTTTCTCATACTTGCGGGATTCGGGGCTGCTGATAACGAACGCGCACTAAAAGCGAGCAAATTCTAGATGGCGAACCCAATATGGCGGACCCAATATGGCGGACCTAACATGGCGGACCCAATATGGCGGATCTAACATGGCGAACCCAATATGGCGGACCCAATATGGCGGACCTAACATGGCGGACCCAATATGGCGGACCTAACATGGCGAACCCAATATGGCGGACCTAATATGGCGGACCCAATATGGCGGGTCTAAAATGCAAAAGGTCGTCTGACGAGAGTGAGAGTTGGTATTCGGGGGCTTTCAGGGCTGCTGATGACGACTATGCACTCGAAATTTGAAAATTCAAAATGGCGGATCCAATTTAAAATGGCGGGTCCAATTCTGAATTTTGAAATTTCGGGTGCATATTCGTTATCAGCAGCCCCGAAAACCCCCGGCTACCAACTTTCACCCTCGTCGAACGACTTTTTACGTTATTGGTCCGCCATATTGGAACCGCCATCTTGAATTTGCTGATTTCGAGTGCAGATTCGTTATCGGTGAGCCCCAAACGGGGGGGGAAACGTGTGCTCGAAATGCTCGCTCGCGACAAGTCTTGGAAATCCAAACGATGTGAAATTCGTTCGTTTTTGCGCGTATTTCCAAGTAAGGTGCGTCGAGACTCCGGTGAGCGCATCGGCGCGGCGACCTCGTGTAAATTATCACCCATTTGTTCGTTGACTTTCGCGTTTGAGTAATCATCGTAGGTGTAGCCTCCGCGCGAATCGTTTTCCTAACGACGCACCTCCGGTAATTACAATCGCGCGAACGAGACCGCGCGAGCGTCTCTCGCGAGCCTGATCGGCGAAAACACGCGGGCCTGTACCTACCTGCCGGAGTGGAAAGAGAGTTTCGCCAGCGCCGCGCTCTCGTGACAATCGCGCTCCGGTAATTTATTCGATCGGTATAATTACGGTGTCTCTAGCGCGAACCGGTCGCTCGCCGAGCCAATCGGGATCGAAAGCGTCGGAAGCCACGCCCACGAGCGTCCGCGTTGCGACACGGCGATACGTCGCCGGCATAAATCGAGCTGGAAATGTCGTTTTTGCCGCAAGAAAAACGGGGATTGATTCGATCGGCCCGAGGAACGACGACGATCCAGTAGATTGGCAAGTGGGGGAAAGTGGGAGAGTCACGTGGTCGTTCCCGTTCCGATTTACCTGTCTCTCGCGACGCAGGTACGACGATCGGGCGCAAATCGGGCGCGCGAAACGGATTTGCGTCGAGCGGGCAGCCGCGAGTAAATCACTTTGCAGCTCCCGCCCGCCCGAGTTTGGACCACCCAAAATTAGCCGTTCGCTCGTCGACTGGTTTTCGGTTGGGTGGAAAAAAAAATTTATATTTCCGCTTCGGAAAACTCGACGATCGGCATCCGCGCGATCGTCGATTTCTCGCCGCGGTCACGTTATTTTGCCGAGTAGCGGGAGATCGCTAGGAGCGCGAGGAAACGGACTTGGTTTTTGAAACGATTATTTATTGCTCGCGTTATTTATTATTCGCTCGTCAGAGGCGGTGTCGGGATTGCGGGACGCACGCGTCGTCGATAACTAAATCTAGTATGTTAATTTCCTCGGGCTGGCCGACGCCGCTCAGACACGCCGGTTTCTGTGGCCGTGGATACGACTGGTCACCACGTGAGCTTTACGCGTGTACCTACCAACCGATCTATGCAAATATACGGAGAGTGTCGGGCACGTGGGCGACGTAACGCGGGATTGAATGAACCTTTGAGTCACGCAACGCGAGCCTCGGCTACATTTTATCATTCGATTTTTACGTCCTTTTCATTTTTTGTTGTCCCCATTTTTTCCAATTTTCTTCTCATACATTTTTTCCAATCATCCGGTCGCCTACTATCAGATCTCTGATAACTCGACGGAACGCGATTCGCTCCCTCGTTTTTCTACCCGCGACAATTTTTTTTTTTTAAACCGAACCCTGTAGCAGAAAAAAATACGCGAACTGATTTTCTTCAAGCTGATCATTATCATGTAATAACGGCTATCATGCTTCTTATTATTGTTATTATCATAGACCAATCTCGTAACTCCATACGTGAAAATTGTGAACGCGTTTGTGCGATTATCTCTTCGGATATCGGCGTGGGAGGAAAAAGTTGTAGATAAAAAATGTAGCTATTTTAAATACGCACAGAAAAGATTCCGTACCGTTTTCTCCCCGGATTGGTATTTTACAAGTTATTCGAAAAATACGATTTGGGTGCTGAATACGTGAAAGATTGGGTGCTCGCGTCGCCCTTCGCGCCGTGTGAGATACCTACTCGACGGATTTCTGCGAAATTTCCCCTCGCGAAGAGGGACATGGAAAACTTATTATTCAAAATGGCCGTCACAAAATGGCGGTTTTTTAGGCTCGATGCGACGCGACATTGTTATCGCAGCGGAGCGGTGAGGCTTGCAATTCAGATTTGGAGTAAACTTTTCGTCTCGTGAAAATTCGTTCTGCTTGAGAAAATAAAATGGAGAAAATGGCTCCCGACATTCCGACAATTTTTTGCAGCGGAATAAAATTGGAAAAAAGTAGCTTGGTAGATAAAAGCGTGGAACCAAGTTTTTGATCAGACAGGCCTTTGTGATGAAAAAGAAAGTGGAAAAAACAGCAAAGAAATCCGCGTTCGGAATTAGCATGATTATTGCAGCGAGATAACCGCGATCGTAAGTCAGCTTTCGTTCCGTCGCTACGTCCGCGTGTCATATATCAACTGCGCGGTGCCTCGTATTTTTATTATTTTTAATCAATCCGTGACTCAATGCTGTCTGGTCGCCGGCAGAAGGCACGCGTGTATTTAATCAAGGTATCTCTTCACGGAACATGCATACGCACACCCGTGACAGCATCAATGACCGGCGCGGAGAGCGGAGTTGAAAGTTTCTCGTTTTTTATTCGCATTTATCTCGCACCTGCCCGGCCGAAAGCTGCCGGTCAGCCGGACGAGCTCGCGAGATGATAGCCAACCGACGGAAACGAGAGATGAAAAACTCGAGGAGATCCGTAACAATAGGTCCGGTGAGTCGCCGCATTTCGGATTCGATCGATCGTCGAACGGGGCGTGTGCCGCCTCGTTGTTGTTTAGCATCGTTATTATCGCGGGTAACGAGCCTCCAATCTCCAATCTCCAATCTCCAATCTCCGCTCCACCGAATTCCAGTCGAATTCCTACGAATCGGGCGCCACGCGAAACAACGCACCACCCACGCGACGACGCGCTTTTCCCACCACAAAGACAATCGCGCGCACCCCAAAAGCCCACCTTCGCAAGCTCGCGCGGTGTACGCGATACCCGCAAAACTACGCGTCGAAAATCAAGCATCTTAGCGTCGTTCCAAAGCCTACAAAAACAGAAATCGTGCGACGTAGCCGATTCCAAAAATATTGATTTTTCACCATTTTTTCACGCCAAATAATCCCAATTAGCGTTCACGATGGGAAAAAACGGAGCTTCTGCGCGCGCTTTGGGCTCGCCTCGGAGGAAAATACCAGGGAAAAGGAGAGGGCGATGGAATTTTCGTCATCGTCCAAGAATGCCCTCGCGAAGATATTCGATCCGAGTGTTGGACGGAGAAGCACGAGAGAGAGAAAGAGAGAGCGGGGAGGAGACGACGGATAATCGCGAATCTGCACACGTGTCTTGCAAAGTGTTATAATACGTACGCAAATACGATGGCGAGCACGCGCTCTCGTAATCGGATCCCGGCGTCAAAGAACATACCGACGATTCGTAATTCTCTGTTAGTGTCGAAGATAAGCCGCGTTTTTATCATCGTCGTGTAAAGTTTCATTTATCATCGCGTTCCGAATCACATTTTGTTTATTATTTCCCCGCGCTAATTTTCCCCGCCTTGCCCCGTCGGCGTTCCGACGTTGCGTCGCGATCAGCAAAAACGTAGACACCTTTTTTTTTTCATTCGATACCCGCGAATCTATCGCCGTCGTTCGCTTATTTTCCGAAAGGTCCGCGCGACGAGCTTTTTTGTTCTGGCAAAAAAAGTTCGCATCGCTTTGGAACTTTTACAATAATTTCAACGACGCAAAAAAAAATCAAAGATATAGTAAAATGATATGCCAAGCATATGCTCGTCAAATTAAATCTGGAACAAAAAATAAAGCAGCTTTCACGTAATCAGAAATCAGCTTATTTTTTTCACTGTAATTTAGACAAACCCTGTTTGTCTATTTCTCAGTGTCATTTTTAATTCTATTCTCACGCCCTTCGTTATCTCTGCAGGTAAATTACACATCTTTCAAATTTTCGAAATCAGAAATTTTTGTAAAAAAATTAGGATTTTCGTTGTTATTAGTAAGAAATAAATAGATTTGGGAACTGTCTTGGGGCTACGTACGAAGAGAGCGACGTAGTCACCTTGCCCCCTAGGTTTTAGGGTCTAGCGCGGGACCAAATCGCTATTTTGCCAGTATTTTTACGCGAAAAATCTCGAACTCGTTCGTTTTTCGCGTCTCACTCGTCACTCGCGCGATTAACTTCTCCTCACCTTTCGTTATCTACTTTCAAGCTCTCGACTTCCCATATTTGTTTTCCACCTCATCGGACCGAGTCAATGTCAAGGCTGCAATCGTACGCTCGCGCGAGACACATTCGTTCCTACGCATTGGTTTCATTCGTCATCGATAAACACCGCGCATTCCACGGACAGGCAAACGAGAACGTACGACACTATTACTCGAAAGGAAACGACTACTTTCAACTTCCCCTTTTTGTCGGATTTCAGAGAAAGAAAATCGCACTTTCGATGTTATTTTCACCTCAGATTTTCTCATCTCCCTCGTTGCGTGAAATGCTAATTGAAAATACAGATATAAATCGAATCTCGACATACGTAGATATCTAAATAAATTGTCTCGCAACACGCTGAAATTCCAAGAAAGTTGTTATTCTGAAAAACTGGGTGAAAAAACAAGGGAAATCGAATTTCGCCTATTTTTTTTGTTGCAAGAAGTCTTAAAGAGCCATAAGCCAACGTATTTTCACAGGTGAGTCGAAAATAGAAAAGTAGTCGGTTTCTTCCGACGTCCCGGTGCACGTAAAAGTGCGTCGGGTGGTTCCGGATCGTTCGCTTGGAGCTGATTAAATTTCGTCCATTTCGTAACGAAGCTTGAAATCAGTGATCAGTCCGCCGAAAGGAAGAAGCTCGAATGGGATTTGTTCGGAATTTCACGGTCAACAATCTTGAAGAGGATCTAAGGATTTTCTAAATGATTTCAGGAACGACCGATCGATTGGTCGGACCTCGAACCGTGTCCATTTTTTATCAACCGAGCCGCGCCGGTTTTCTTCGTCGGTTCGTCGTACGAGAATTTCACAATTTTCACCATCCAATTTACCACCCAAACTTCGCTTTTTTTCCCCCTTCAAATTACTTGCCTCTCGCCAATTTTATTCCTCCTCGTTTCCCATTTATTCGAAGCTCCGCTGATTTTCTTCGGCACATTTTTATGTTTTTCTCTATTTCTAATCGTATAAAATTAGCGCGTTGATTTGATGATGCAGATTTTTTAAACGGCAACGAAAAGCGAAATGAATGGAAAAAATGCGAAATGTTCGAGTATCCTCCTTGGTCTCTGCTCGAGGGGAAAATAAGTATCGAGCGAACGCTAATTGTCGTTGATTCGCGCGAGAACGCTTACGACGATAATAAATTGACGCGTCTCATCTTCGAGCGGAGCGAAAGGGGTGTAGCCTTCTCCTGGAGGATGCGTCTATAAAGTGAGACGACTGCACCCACGCGGATCTCTCACCTGTCCGACGAAACAGGTATTTTCCATCTCTCGCGAAAGGAGGAAAGAGCCGACGAGACCGCGAGAGTAAAACTTTCGAATTGTGTTCGGTGGGTAGATATCTACATGAAAAGTGGAAATCGAGAGGGAACGAAAATTATTTCGCGAGGGCGCGTTTTTCGTGGCGGCAACGAGCGGTGAGGAGGGTCGGGACGTTTGGGAGAAGAATATAGAGGAGAGAGGAGAATATTGGCGAGTCATCGGAATCGCAGGTGATGACGATACAGCACCGAAGTCCGTGTGGCGCGTAACCTGCGCCGAAAATCCTCGGCGAGGTGGGAGGAAAAGGAAAAGAGAAGCAGCATTCGGACTTGGACATTTCCCCTGACGGGGGTAAATATTGGTTAAGCAGGTGTGAAAAGTGTGCGCGGCATTGTCTTTAGCCCGTCTCGCGCCTCTACCCGGCGTCATGATTTAGGAGCTCGAGGAGTTCGAGCAGATCCGAAGGACCGGGAACGATCGGATAACCGTCCGGGGATAATAGCTCGGTGGTAATTGCCTGCGCGATATCGGCCCGCATCTCGTCAGCGGGAGAACAACGAAAATTATCATATCCTTTGAACTCCCGGAAAAACGAATTCGGAAAGTGGAATTTTATTTATAAGCCTGGCCGAATTTTCACGCGTCGCCACAACCCAACCCAACCCAGCCAAAGGATCTCTCGTCAATGAGCCTAACACGCGAATGAAAAATAATTAAGCGCATTTCGTGTTCCTTTTCTCCTCTCTCTTCCTCTCTGCTCTCTCGATTTCTCTCCTCGCCCTCTTCTCCTAATATTCGTCGTACGTTTTCTCGCCAGCTTCCCCTCCTTTCTCACCCTCTACGCAGCCCTCCCGTGCATGCTCTCGCCACGTACTCTCTCCCTTTTTTCCCTTTTTCAACTATTTTGCTACCCCCTCCCCTATGATTTCCCTATACCATCTATCGTATCTCCAATCGCAGTGTAAACAAAATTGTAAAACACGCAAAGAGATGGAAGCTCGTGTAACACCAATAAATACATACATAATAACCAATAATAATTAATAGAAATTAATAATAATAACAACAATAATAATAACAATAAATAATAATTTTTATACTCTCATGTAAATATAGAGTAACCAGAAACAGAGCGACTACCCTACCTAGAGTTACACTGAACACTGGGAAAAGAGACATACATATAGAGCCATTGAGATGTTTAACCCAATGAATTACAAAAAAAGCTAGACAAAGGTGAAAAGTGCAGCAGAGAAATTTTTAAGAAGTGGTTGCTGCTGCTCACTCGATACGTGGGTCCTGGCAATGTATGCGTAGCAAGCTGTAAAAATGTTGGAATTTTTAGAAAGCTCGTCGGTGAGAAAAATTATTCAAAGATTGCCACGTAGTTTTATAGGAAAATCGAGTTATTGGGCATGTTTCGAATAATTTCGAATGGTGAGAAAATGAGGGGAAAAAATCATAGCAACGCGCTGCGTTTGGATTGGTGTCGAGAATTCGTCTTGGACTGATCGAGGATCGTGAGAGGGGAAAACGATAGTCGATGAGAATCGTTATCGCTGTGAGTAAAGAAATTTGGAAAAATGAGAGGAAAATTCGACAAAAATGCCAGCAGCGTCGCGGCGATAATTAAACGTTAGCGCTAATATGTTGCGGGCTGATAAAATTTATCGGGAGGCGCGGAGGTTTCAGGGCGAGGTATATCCACGGGGATGGAGCGACGCGCGACTCGACCTCAGGTAGCATCGCCGAGACCTCTTGAACCGGACTTTACGTGGTCGCGCACTTAGCGGCACATTATTCAAACAATTAAGATTTTGTAATGGCACGTCACATAAATAACTGGACGAACCGTGGAACAGATTATAGTCGGAACGTCCGAGAGAATTATATCGGGTGGACGCGGTCGCAAGCGACTATCGTGCCCTTTTTTTTGAGCCCCTACTCCGACGCGAGATTTTTGTACCCTAATGAAAAAAAGCGACGAGTTTTACAAATTCCGAGTTCCGGATTTATCGAAATTTATAACTCGCTTTATGACTCGTATAATTAGAAGAAAAATAGTTTTAAAAAAAAGGCCAGGTGAACTGCACCAGAATTTTGTATCTGTCAATTTTCGATTTTTTTAGTGCAGCTCCTTGAGAATTTCCAGCTCGAATTTCTGTGCAGAAAGTGTGCAATTGAATATGGGAATAAAGTGGAAAACGCAACGAGTGGTTTTTCGGGATTGGAGGCGAATTACAGTTGGACAGTGACACGTAGCTACGCCTGTTCGACTAAATTGAAGCCCACACTCTCGTTCTTGCAGCAAACATCTGCCGAGAAGGGCGAAGGCGTTTCCATAGTGTTTTAGCAAACGTAATTAATAGGGTGTACACGTAAGGCTAATTACCAGTCATAATGATAGTACAAAACGGTGAAACACGAATTTTCCAAGCACATTTTGATGAAAGTGTTTTTTTTTGTGTATCGTCATTTTCAACGTGTGTTTCACATTTATATACCGATTATATATCGATGAATAATATCATGTATATAATTGAGGATGCTTGAAATGCTTTGGAAAATAACTTTTCACGTAGGCTATCGAATGAGAATGTTGAAAAACGGGTTTGAGAAGTGGAAAATATTTGTATAGGTTCGAAAACGGATGAAGATTATTTTTCGCGCAACGAGTCGACGCCTTTCTCGCTATGATATATTCGACACCGTCTATGCACACGTACGCCCTCGGATCTGCGAAGACGCGTAGAGAGAGGAGGATACACGTTGGGAGTCGAGCCTCTAATGAAATACAGCGAGCTCGGAGAGTGTTCCCCGAGTCGAAAGTGTACGTGGGAGTTCAATTTCCGAGTGGTCTTGCTAATTACCGCGTACGGTGCGTTTCTTGCCGCGACAAAACTGTCGCTGTAACGCGGTGTTTCCCGCGTGTCTTACAAAGATCAAGCGAATCCGAGTGGTTCTAGTGGTCGTTGGACGCCTTTCGCGCGGGGAGTCCTCCGATGGAGATTTGTCGGGCGGAAGGTGTGCATAAACGTGACGAGAAGAATGGTAGCACGCGTCGGTAGCTAATTACGCGAATAATTAATCCACGAATAATTAGCAATTACCCATAACCATCCGCCGCTCATCTCGATCCGGTGCCTCGGACGAGCCAAAGAGCCAAGACACACCGAGCATCTTAATCGTTGCGTCGTTTTTCCCGCATAATCCTTCCAGGATCATTCGCAGCACGCTTCGTTTCACTCGGCACTCATTTTTCAGTTACCACTCCTCGCTCCTCCTCGCCCCTCGTTTTTATCCTAATCGACGGTCACAGTTGTCGGATCAGTTCTGCTCTCCTCACGCAGCTACGTGGCCGGAAATCCGTTCGATTAGCCGTGTACGCGCGCGATTACGTCTCCATTTAGCCCTTGGACCGCAAGCTTGCGCCACGAAGCTCAACTGCAGCAGGGGTCGATCTGACCCCAGCAGTTGCTTGCATCCTTTTATCGGAGTAAACGCGCTTTCCTTGTGCTTTTTTTCCACGCGAGATTCGTTAAGAACGCTGCGCACTGAGACGAGAGAAATCCTAGGGTCAGAATGACCCCGCGCGTAGTCCGAAGGCCAAGTCTCTCCGCCGACGGAGATGCGAGGGTATATGCGGAAAACTAAAGCTGCGCGTGGACTTTTTTGAAAAAGTGTTGATTCCGCGTGGCGGAAAGTCGTTCGTCTTCATCCTAGCATCCTTGTAGGTTGGCTGATCGTAACGCAATTAGTTACAAACCGTCAGTCTTCGAATCTATTGCATATTCGCGGTGTCCTCGGGCACGTTCGAGCGAGAAGGAACGAAAGGCTGTTATTACGTACCTACCCGATGCCCGGATGGACTGGAATCACCGCCGGGAAGTCGGCACTAGAAGATCTGGTCTCCGCGTCCATCCACATCGAATCGCCATCCTCGTACGTCACGTCATCCCCTTCCTCCCAATCAACCCGACCGCTCGACCTCCGCGAGAACTGTGATTCCAGGAGGTTCTCGACGTTACTTTGACAAGTAATAAAGAAACGTACAGCTTCGAAAACGGTGCTGAACAAATTGCAGCCAAATTTTATCGCGGTAGCCCGGGAAAATGTTCAAAAATTGGGGATCGAAGTTTCGTTTTGAGAAAACTTCTTTCACAAAAAGTTCGTACATTCGCTCGACACGGAAGATCCTTGACACGGTTCTCTTTCGGTCGCCGTAGGTATCCAAATGATTTCGTCAAACGCGAAGGTGTTGGCAGAAATACAAGCGTGTAACGAGAACGTCGATTGTAATTAGCAATCGTTTGTATTGCCGAGGCGTCAAAGATATCGCGATCAATCAATACACACGCGTTACGTATCGCTCGCGTTACAAGCAGTTTATATCACTGGCCTTCGCGATATATTTTACAACTTCTGTCGCGCGTCTGAGACTGGAGTCTAGACTAGATTTTCTAGAACACGAGTCGTACCTCTAACGTCTCGTGGCATTTGATTTAGAGGGAATAAAGAACGAGCATGTAGATAGTAGAGGTGCAGCGGGGAGTAGGGATAGAAAAGGATGAGATGGAAAAGAGCTGATATCGAGTACCATGTTTACATGGTAGGCGGCACCTACTTCACGTTTTTCTCACTAATCAGTGCTGAAAAAATGCTCCCACACTCGAGCTCGTACACTTAGGTATGTTCACGACTTACGTATAGCCGCATTTTGCTTGAAATTCCGCAGCTAAAAAGAGCTTTTTGAGTCGGGGTAGCGAATTTGCAGAACGTCGATGTACACACGTTTAAGTGTCACAATGAGATGGCCAAAAAAAGCATATTTTTACGATTTTTTTCCAAGTACCTTATTTTAAATAATTCATTGACAACTTTTGTCCATTATTGAGTAACGTTTCCAGAATATTCTGTAATATTTTCAATGGAATTTTTTGAAAATTGAGCCATTGGTAGTGGTGAATACCAAGATAGTTCGAAAAACGTAGTCAGGCTTCATCTGAAATTAAAAAACTAAGAAGCTTTCTGTAATATACAAGCTTATCTTGGTTCTGAACTAAGGAATTGAACTAATATTCGGTTTCCAAACAAAAAACTCTGATTTTTACGCAAAATTGGTCTATTTTGCTGATTAATTAATGAATTGTGATTAAAAAAAAACCTCGTTTGGAAGCAAGATAAATTTATAGATTGAAGAAATCTTGTTGGATTTCAATTTCAGGTGAAGCAGTCGCGAGTTATCTTGACTACTTTTTTCTTAGCTATCTTGGTTTTCACCACTACCACTGGCTTAGTTTTTGAAAATTGGACACAGGAGATTTTGAAACATAGACTTATTAGTGTACAAAAGCTATAATTGAATTGATAAATAAGTTACTCGCTAGCAAAATTGATTGTTCGTTGTTATTATAATTCTATATGCTACTGACAAGTGAAATTCTGTCTCGTAATTCGTATTTCAGTATAATTTGAGTAATTGGTTGTTTTTTTATCCGTGCTAATGGTAACTTGTCGAAAATTCAGAGCTGATCATCGCTCAGCGGACACCCTAATTCCACTAACGAGAATACGTTCGAGACGTCCACGTTACACGACAATCTTGAGGCTCAATTATCACGAATTGCAACAGGGCGTAAGATTATTTTGAATCGGTGCAATTGCACGCTGCGTTACGTGGCGTTGACATTACAGATCACGGTAACGTAAGGTGAGTCGTGTTTACTAGTTTCGGATTCAGACGCGATATAAGCAACGTCACGAGTCGCGTGACAATCGTGCGACGCATACTCGTCTTCTTCGAATAATCCGAGGACCCGTGACAGTGTATCAGAAACGATAACACATCGACCACCAAGCTACTAACCGCAACGTGCTTACGGTTGGGCTCGGTCAAGTTCGAAGATTACCTGTTTTTGTATCGCTTTGCCCACCGAAGTCGAACTAACTACGTGGTCTCACCCCTCGCCGCAATATCGCCGTTCAGTCGTACGAGAGACGAAGCCTAGTTACGATAGCGACGCGTCGCGTCGCGGAATTTCGCCGTTTTGCATTATTTCCCGATCCGCGACGCGAGAGTGCGTGAATCGACGTATTCGTCGATTCGAATATTCGCGCACCCCGACTTGTGACGTTTCGCGCGTCTTACGCTTTTCTGCTGTTTCTCCCACTCGAACCGCGTTTGTTTTCGTAGGGGTTCGCGCGACACCGTCCACGGCTCCCCGCGCGCCGAGACAATCAAAATGGCGGCATGGAGGGGGAACTACGCAACAGACGAGACACGCGCACGCTGCGGATCGGGCCCAACGAGCTGCCTTCGGAGCCGCGAGCCGACAACCCCGAAACGCTTTGTCATACTCATCGAGGCAAGTTTTTCGAATAGCTCGAGTTCCAATGAATACAGGATGATCGCTTCGCCATGGAAAGACGCGGCGAGGTAAGCGATACGACCGATGCCCGATGATCTGCCATATTGATTTGTCGATCTGACGCAATGTTATCGCGACGCAATTCGTGATTGCAGTTTCATCGATGCTGGCCCCCCGCGTGCTACGAACGACGTACTCAGAGCAAGATTCTGCTGTCGGACGCAAATTTCCAACGATCTCGTAAGTTCGTTGACGATTATTATCGTAGAAAAGAGTTGGGCGTTTATCGTCATTTGTTTTTTTCATCTGTTTCGAAGTTCTACAATTTCTTGGTGCGTCTTTGCAACGTTCTCTGATAAATCCCAACTACTTTTGCGTTACTCTTGACGTTTGCCCACTTTCTCGAGAAAATTCATTATTCTCGGTCTGTTGTATTGTGAAATATATTTGTTTGCTCTAGTTTGAAACAAGAATGTACCTATCTAATTTCGTGAGTATTCACTTTTTACCTTCCTCTTCACCATCTGTCTAATTCATATCATCCTGCAGATTTTTTGGGTAGAAAAAAAATCCTATAAAAAAAACAACAAAAAATAGATCTTTTCCCTTTCTGTAGTTTAGATGTTTCTCTGGTTTTTGAAGTCAATCCATTTTTCCATTCATCCGGGCATTCGATCTAATACCTTGCCACTGCTCCTAAATAAAACTCGGTGCTTCGAAGAAAATGTATCAAATGTTATCTTCTTTTAATTATATGCACTTTGGAATTAATTCAAATTCGTCGAATGTGATCGGACAATACTTGGACTGAATTGTCGAATCCAATGATACTCAGCGAATGGATTCCATTCCTATATGAAAATTCAAATTCCATCGTTGAAATTTCAGGAAATCCTTCCTACACCGGGATCCTGCTTCGATTCTGGTCATCCGGACTCTGGGATTTCATCGCTTTGATGCTATTGCAGCATAGGAGCATCGAAACATCAGAACATCAAAACATCAGAGCATCGATACATCAGAGCATCGATACATCAGACCATCGATACATCAGACCATCGAAACATCAGAGCATGGAAACATCAGAGCATCGAGGCATCGTATCATCGAAGTTTCGAAACAACGAAACATCATCGTCGAGCATCAGAACAGCGGTCCTGCAGCCACTGCTACCTCGATTCTTGGAGCACCACCGATTTGAAAGTAGCGAAAGCCCACTTCCACCAACCATCTTTAACTCCGGTGAGTCTCGCATGCGTTAAACTTCTTCGGTATCCTGCCAGCTTGAGATGTTTCGTACGCGTGGCAGAATAACCAATGTCGTTAGTTTCATTTTCCACTTCTTCGCATCGCACAGGTGGCACGGCGTTCCAATGACTAACGTTCATTGGTTTATATTTATCCGTTGAATCACATTTCTCTAGTTTTCATTTCATCTAAACGTATGCGATGAATGATCGAACGCAATGCTCAAAAATTCACTTTCCAACGAAGATCATTCATCCTGTTCCTCGATTCACAAACCGATGAGAAGTCATCGTTCAGTAAAATCTATCCATTTCACAGTTTTGAAAGTTCACGCTAGGATGTCTAATCCGTTTCTAATTCCCAAATTTCTCAGCCCCTTACAGCAAAAAACCAACGGTGAGTTCTGACCCACGGTGTGACTGCTCTACGTGTGCCTGGTTCCTTGTTTCTTACTAAATTTTCGGTGGATATAGGATTTAGGTAGGGCCAGCTCGTCGCGGGGCTGGGGACGCGAAGGTATCTTCTACGAACGGATGAATGCGTGTTGCTTAGCTGTTAAGTCGATGGGATGGGTAATCAGACTGGACGTAGGCAGGTCGCGCAAATTGTTTTCTCTCTTTACACTTTGCAGCGTCAAGCGATCACGATCGAATCTTACGTACAGCAATGCTCTATTATTAGATGTGAAAAATCCATCTCCCTATCGCGATTCACGATGGTACGGGCATCTGTGATCGCTTGAACGGGCGAAACGCATCCGCGGAGCTTCGGAGTTTACGTGGGGCTCCGATGCCGAGCGGATGCTGCGCTCGAAGAGGACCGCCGAACGTCGTGCCACCGACCATTTTCATTCCATATCACCTCACACCTCGTTTCTTGCCCTATTATGAAAAGAAAAAACTGAAGAAGATTGACAATAAATCGTTCGCGTTGCAGCAGATAGTTTCTGATTCCAAAATATCAATCTCTCTTCATCTCTGTTCCGTTATCGATGAAAAAACATTTCTCAGTGCTTACACCGTAAATTCTAGCGTGTTAATTTAATTATCAATCTAAAATGACCGCATGTCCTATTTCAAAACGCGTTTCAATTCATATGCCCGATTTTAAAACAATTTTAAGTGTCTCCAATAATTCAATTCATATTAGTTGTATACAAGATTTGATATTCCAAATTTGGACAGAGATCTTCCGTTTGGATGAAACATTATAAACGTATAATTCACTCAAATCGGTTACAACGATTTTCTCCATTACTCAGATTCAGTTTTTTCTTCGCATGCCAAATTTCTGCATGTTCTTCTATGCTGTGTGGAATGTTTTTACAGGATGAGTTCTACGATCACATTGACATTTTTCCTTCTTTTTTCCTCTCTTCGGGGGGAGGGGGGCACTGTAAAGTTGCATGTAACGAAACTGTGGTAAAATTGACCATTAAATACGAGACAAACATACTCGCGATTTCTTCCGCCATTTTGTTTACGGAAGCCATTTGATGCTCGCGTACATTTCGTGGTACTGGTATCGAATTGCGGTTCCACTTCGACACAGCTCCAAATTTCTGATCACTACACGGCAATGGTGTAGTATGCAATAATATAGTGAAGCACCATAAAAAATAAAAACCATAAGAACACCATAAAAAATGAAATCACTAAAAGTCGAATAGTTCGAATTTGGAATTCGCGGAGTTATTCGATAGTCCGAGTGCATTTGTGACCGATGCTGGCCCAATGGCTCTCTTCCGAGCGACGAGCTTCTGGCCGAGTTTTTCGGTCCATCGTTGGTTGGCGAGTCGTTGAAATTTTCTCGGCAATATAGCTCGAGCATAAATCTCGGGAGCAAATCTCGAGCTCCGAGACAAATCGAGAACAATGCGAGCTAAGCGTGCACAAATTAGTCATCACTCACAGGGGCAGTCTCGTTGGTCGCGTCGGGGCACCATCGCGGCAAACCGCTACCACATCCAAGTCCGGTGTATCACGAACGAAAGCGTAGGCTCGTACGTACGTAAACGTTGGCCGGGGATCGCGGTGTGTCTCCTCGAAGTCAGGCGCGTAGGCTCGCGATCTCAGACGTACTCCATTCACTTGGCGCCGCATTCGTTCATTCATGCTCGGCTTACGCGATGTATATTCCATTTCGAGGATAGATACGACCGGGTGATACGAGGACACGGAGGAAGGAGCCTTCGCTCATAATTTACATGTAGACGAATCGTAGGATTGAAATAATTGAGAACATGGAATCGGCGTGTTTTTGATCTCCGGCCAAAGATAAGCATAAATCGAAACGTGAAATATCGCATCGAGATCGAAAATGGTAGGTGTCTCTCGGCGTCAATTTTAAAAGTCTCGCAGCTCCGCGGTTATCAATCGGATCGAAAAACTCTCCGAACAAAAGTTGACGTACTTTTCACAACGAACATTTCGTCACTCGTGCGATTTCGCCGTATCTCGCGTGGTTTCCAAGTTACGGGGGAAAATCTTCGCGATGACGTCACACCCCAACTCTAAAACCTCTCCCATGCCCAATTTAGCCGAACGATACGACTCTATCAAAGCTTGACGGAAAGCCTAAATAATGCCCGACCCCCGTATCCTCCCACCAGCTTCCCGAGCAATACCGACGCGCTTGCTGCACGGCGCTCGGTCGACTAGGTCTCACAGATTCCTGATTTTCAAAGCGTCGTAGCTCCGCGGCTATCGCTCCAATCGAAAAGTACGTCCTATAAAGAACGTAGCTCTCTACAAAACGAACGTTTTCCGTCCCATGCATTTTTCCCGTATCTCGCCTCGTTTCACGGCTAGGCGCGGAAATCTCCGCGATGACGTCACACCCCACGTGGGAAACCTGTCCGGTGAGCAATTTAACGGACGCAAGGCACGTTTTAATGAAAGTTGAGATCCAGGCGAGATGACGGGTCCTCCTACCGGTTTCAAAATTCGTTCTTTTGTTCGTCTCCGAACGTTTTCTATTTACATATCGTCGTTATGCCAGAGCGGGTATTGCGTATAATGAGGCTGCACTTATGCATACGGCGAACAGTGACACCTTCTCCGTGTCGTTGCGTCGACTCGGGACGGGTTTCTCGCGTGAATCATCGTCAACGACTCGAGGAATCCCTCGATTATCTCGCATTTTTCTCGCCTTCTCCGCGTATCCATCTTCACTTGCGCTCTCCCATCCGGCTCCGTCGCAAAAAATGATCAAATACAAATTACACCCTCGCTCCTCGCGCCCACCGCTCTTGTACTCTCGCTGACCCTTCGGAAAATGAGAGAAAGCACGAAAAACACGATCCGATCGAATCGATTTACAACGGTGGTAATAAAAAAAATGACGATCGCTATCACGGGGAAACGATGTCGCGCGTGGGTCGCTGGATCCATTGTCATTATGAAAATGACAACGCGTAGCCGTCTCTGATATCGCTGCAGCGTTGCGTGAGTTTTTCTCGTAGGCCGTCGCCGATCGCGAGTTTTACGAAACCTAACCTAAAAATTTGACGAATATATCTAATAATTAAATCTTAACATCGTCATCTCATACATTCGCTTGTCCCGCGGATACCCACACTCCCTTCATCCCAATGCGTCAACTTCATCCCAACGCGATCTTCATCGTTCCATTTTTTTTTCGCTCCTCGATTTGAAGAGAAATAAATGTGAAATTTTGCTTTTTCGCAACTCGTCTCATTTTGCCGCGGGGTGAAAAATTTGGCAAGGATGCGGTTTGCAAATGCGAATGCAGCGGGAGCTGCGTGCAAAAATGGTAAATTGTGGGAGAGCGAGAGGGAAAGGGAGAAAGAAAGAGGGCAGCACGTACGAGAATGGGTCGGGGCGCGGGCGCGAATGAGTCACGCCCGGTAATATTATAAATTATAAAGGTAAGGAGAGCGTGTTTCTTGCCTGGCATGGACAAAAATACCGCGCGCTTAGCTTAACTTGTCGCCGGGCTACGCGCTTGCTCGAACGAACAAACAAACTGGTTATAGTTTGACGTTAATGATCTTGCTTATAACCCGCCGCTTTTCGTCTCCTACTAAAAACTGCCCATAAAATCGCGCGTGCATTTTCTCCGCTGCCAATCCAACGACGCGTATATTCTATATTCGATTGTTCAAACTTCGTTTGGAAAATCAGTCGCGCCGATCGAATACTCGTGTTCGGGGGAAAAAACGAATCGGAGGGAAATTTCGAGGTGGCGTCGCCGGATAATTCGGAGGTGTGCCAACGGCGATACGATATCGCGGCGAGAAATCGGCGTCTCCGAGATCCTTAGGACGACGCGTTGCGTCAGAAGCTCGTCGGGTGCGTGGGGTTTTCTGTCGGCGTGCGTGCCGAGCAAGAAAAGTAGGAAACCGCGTCTCGCGTATGTCTCTCTGCTGCTGCTGCTGCTGCTGCTGACTCGCGACTCGCGACTCGAAAGAGAGAATTTAAAGAGAGTAGATCGCATGAAAGGAGGAGATCCAAGGCCTACCGCTACCCTGGCGCCGTCGTCGTTCCAGCAGGGCGCGCCTTCGTAAGGAAACACGATATGTCACTGGCCCGTTGCTAAACAGACACTTAACAATGTTCTCAAGATGAGACAATGGTCTGTTAATGCTCTCGTGAGAGGCGTGTCTTTCCTCATTTTTTACCCAGACTTTCTCGCGTTTTCTCCGTTTCATTTTTCCCCCTCAGAAAATTTTGCCGTCTACTCGATTTTCGACGGATCGCAATCATTTTTTTCTTATTGTCATAAAAAATACTCGCGACGAACAATACTCTTCGCCAGTTTTTTAATCCTTTGCAAAAAAAAAACTAATCTAAAAAAAGCCTGAGAAACGAGGTTTTTTCAATAACAGGTTGTAGCATACGAAGATCCCGTCAATTTTGGTGACGAATCATTTAAAAAATAATTCATTCATTGAAAAGTTGTTTGTTTTACAGTTATTATTGGCAAATAAATCAGCGGAGAGTTTGGAATACTAAATTGCTACGAAAATGTAAATATTTAAATTTTGCCACCCTTTATGTTCTCTGGCAAGTTTAAACGAATTTCACTTTTTATAAAAACAATTTTCTACTTGTCTGCGTATATAAAGATTTTTTGTATATAAAGAAATGTTTGCAGGCTTTGAATTTCAATTGGCTGTTTTGTTTCGCACGAACGATTTCTCAGTTTCGTATTTGTGCTCTTATAATCGGAAGCTTAGAATACTCGATTGCTTATTTTTCCACGTTAAATAATAATCGGTTCATAATTTGACGCGAGTTTAGAAAGAAGCGAATTTCGCAAGTTTGATTTTTTTCAATTTGATAAAACCACTTGTCGTTTATGAGTTGGTACAAATAATACATTGCCCTCGCTACAGAGGATTATCGTTCGCGAAGAAATAAGAGAGATCTCATTTGCTGCTTGCGCGTTACGACGCGAAGCCGTCTCTCGCTCAACTTTTTGCGTGCTTAATGCCAGAGTATAACAGAGCTCGAAAAGAGCTCATCGTCGTCACCAACGTCGTTGATTTATCGGAAAAGTTCGGAACTATTATTATTATACGTTGATTCGACGAAAATAGCACTTTTCCGCCCTAGGGCCTCGCTTTCCGCCCCAGAACGTAAATTAGCCACTTTCCGCCCGCAGAAACACGCGCGAAAAAGCGTACTTTCGGTGCAGGTAGAACGAAAATGTTGTCTCTCCGTTATTTCTTACCAAGACAGTCGAGAATGACGTTGCTTTCGCATGCTACAACCTGTGTTAGGGCGGGAAATTTCGTTTTTCGCCTCTACTCGAAATTCCAACGGGTCGTCGCCGGCGCGTTGGAAATTGCTCGAAACGTCCAAGTTCGATGGAAAGTTCACTGCCGGCGATCGGCTGCGAAATTATCGCGAGTCGTAAATCGACGTTACACTCGACTATTAGTCGCTGCCTGCCCGAGTCCACGGACGCGAGATGGTCTAATTACAAATTGTAATTACTTGTATATGGATGAAGTTATTACCTCTCTCTTCCAGAGCTTGCAATAACGCCGATTTGCACACAATGAACACTTGCGATAAACTGGCCACCACTCGCGGTCCATCGCGCTCGTCGTTAAAAGATGCGAGACCTCGCCTCCGTTCGCGTACACTCGCGCGCACCGTGTAATCCCTCGTGTGGCGTGACGAAAAAATAGAAGGAAAAGAATTAACGCATTTTTCGTCCAACATTGCCACCAGCATTGCACCACTTTCGGCCATTTCCGCTTGAAACTGATAATCAAAAGCTCAAATAAATAATATAACCGCAAAGTTAGCTTTCTATCAGTTTCCCATTGATATTCAAGTGCATAAGAAAAAGTTGTTAGATTTCTGCTTGCTTTTCAGCGTTGTATAAATAATTCAAGAGAAGAAAAATCAAATATTCCATACTATCTTATTCGTGATAAAATATTTTTCAAGCACCTAGGCACCGCGTCAGAATGTACGTAATGACATGAATATCAATATTTTACCTTGACAAGAATAAAATGAAATTATTATTTTTAAACAAATAACTCGAATTAATTCTGGAATAATTCTATCGGACGCTCTCTTTCATTTATATGCAATTTCTTTTTTTTCTCGCCCACCAGTTTCTTCGTTATTCCGCGTCGAATAACAACAACAACTGTAACAACAATAATAGTAATTAATAATAAAAACAATAATAATAATAGACGATAAAAACAATAATAATGATAATGAGCAAAATAATTATTATATTCGCGATTTTCTCGCGAACAGATCAATATTTTTATGATATTTTTCGATCGCACATTTTTTGTCACCGTAAATTTATATTCCCTCCTCGCCTCGGTTGTTTTCAATTAGCGTTTCTTCGTATTAAACGAGCGGTAGTCGATCGTCGTTGAAATAAAAGCTGGCGTCGGGTCCTCCGGTTTTTGTTCGTCGAGAAAATGGTGGCCGTTGAAAAAAATGATTGGGCTTCGCGTTTAAATGGTAATTGCGACGTATATTTAATAGGCTACAGTTTCTATCGGCGTTGCAAGGGACGTTCGATTGTCAATTACGAGGCGGCGAGTACGGTGCGCGGCTGTACAACCAACCAGTCAGCAGGTGTCCGGTACCAATAAATAATAATTACTCGTTAAATAACAATTGCCAATCACCCCGCTCTCCGTTCCCCCGGCTCGCGGCGACCGTCAAATACCACCGAAACGACCCACTCGTCAATTATTTACGCTAATTTGTCGCCAGAAAAACAACAACCGCAAAAATCATCCCCGTGCCCCTGCGCGTAGGCAACGCGAATCGCAGCGTTGTACGTCGATTCTTCCCCTTTCAGGTGCACGAATTCCTCACTTTTCTCGCAATTGCCCACCCAATTTTCTACCTATCGATTCTCCCTCCCTCACACAAATTTCACCCTCCAGATCACTTTCCCCCCCCCCCCCCCCCCCCTTCTAAACCAAACAACGGAATTTTTTGTTTTTTCAATTTATTTTATTTTATTTTTGCCCAAAGATGAGCGATAATTTTACACCCCCATTAAAATTCGGAAATGCCGTTCGTCCATGGAAACGGGAGAATAAAAATTGGGGAAGCCCACGATTCGCCGGATTTTTTGGTCCCGGGTGTCGTTTTTTTTTTTTCGTTTCGCTTTCGTTCTCTTATCATCCGTTGCTTGATCGTAGGAACGATCGGGCATGGTGACGGGTCGGTCTCGCATATCGCGATGGAGCTGTCGATTGTGTGATTGTAATTAAAGCAATCTTGTAATCGTAAGTCGGTATAATTAATGAACCGACTCGTGCTGACGCTCCGAGTCTATCGGCCGGCACGATCTCTCGCAGCCCTCATCGGTGACTAAGCGTAATTTGCCATATTGTCTCTAATAATCCAACCTAATTACTTTTGTCTCGGGGTTATATCGCTCGTTAACTCTTCACGACGACTCACCCTCGGAATAGAACGATCCAACCTCGAATATGACAAAACACGGCATCACAATCTCGCTACCCGCTCGAAACAAAACGCCGAAACGTTTTTACCTACTTCCTTTCATTTCCCAAAAATCCCCGTCAGCTTTTTTTCTACTCGTCGGGGAGAGGGCTCACCGGTAGCGTAATTCCAAAATGGCGACCAAATCCCGCAGTTGCGTATATTCGCTGCTTCGAATTTTATTTAAAAAAATGCTCTTTCTCGAATACCTCGGCCATTTCGAATCTTGGCGAAAAGTTGCGCCAACCAAATTTGTAGAAGATTCGATTTTCTACAACTTTGTTTCCCACAACTTTTCTCCTAAGATCGATATTTCTTCAACAAAAATCGGAATTTAAGCTTGATCACAAATATTATGGTATATGTTCACAGTAGAGCGAAAAAAAATCAATTAGTCACATTGAATCTTGAAATCGCTCTTTTTAGAAATAATAACAAATGTCACACGGAGCATTTTGGACCCCGGTGTTTTCCATTAGTCGATATCTTTGATCGTAAATAAAACGTAATTAGTTTTAGTAAAAACTGAAAACGTAATTTTTACGTTCTTTTACGAAAAAAATGCGTAACCCTTGTAATTTTTTAACAAAAATTCGAGAGCGTACGTACAAAATAGTAGTCTGCGGAGTAAAATTACGAAATATAATTTACGAAAAAAAAATTATTCACCGTTGGAAAAAAAATCGTTCGCCGCAGGTCGTGCAATAAAAAAGAGTAAAAATATTCGTACTCCAATTTATATGAGGATTAACTCGTGCAAAGATTACCCGGGACCCCGCGTGATATTTATTTAAGGGTCGAGGCGAAAATTTGAAAATTATTTTCGCGGCCGCGTGGAAATATTTTGGCGGAAACGAGGGATGAAGAATCGCAGACGGCGGAAATTCGCGTCGCGAGTCGAATCGTTCGGGTTTAATCGTGGCGCGTATATCGCGAAACGCGTGCCAATGATTGCGAATCGCTCGCGGTCGTCGTGGTCCCCGTCCGACGAGGAGCGAGAGGTACCGGAGAACACCGGCTGCCGTCGCCGACCAGTTCGCCGAGCACGTGCAGATCGCGCGGCGTTGTAATAATTACGAACGGTCTATCAGAGGAGCGGAATTAGTTCTGTGGCGAACGGTAGCCGACGAAGACTACCTCCGCGAGATTCTCTCGCGCGAATCTCGCCGAGACTTTACGACCTCGAGGTTTTGCCCTCGCGTTATTTGACCAACCAACTCTCCGCGCGCGCTGCCGCGTGCGCTAGCTGACACGAACGAGATTACTCGTTTTTTGCCTCGTTTTGCTCGTCACTTCTTACCTTTCCGACCATCCCTCCGACAATACGCGCCACGCGAGGCGCAAATCTCCGCTCCCGCAATTCCCCAATACCACAACGCGCCGCGAGAACCTCGCACCGAGAAACGTCCCAGCGAATTCGAGGAAAAGTTCTCCAATTTTGGGCTCATCGAACACCCAGGAAGCGAAGATTCCTCGCTCCTCGGAGATGGTCGTTTTTGACACCCGATGTATACCGGAACCGCGTGGTTAGTTTTGATCCGGTGGTCACTGTTCGCCGGTCGGTGGTCGGTCGGTAGAGACCCCCTGCAGCTAGTCTACCACGCGTCGAGCTCTCGAGATCGTTATCTTCGGCTATATTCACCAGTCGTTCCTCCTCTTCGCGTCTACCTGACGTAATCGCGAGAGGCGGTGTCCTGTGTGCGTGCGTAAAGTTCGAGCCTCGCGGACCTTCTCTCGGGAGGCCTGTAATCAAGCCTAAAGGGCTGCGCGAGTACTTTTCTAAGCGGAGGAATGGGGGGGGGGGGGGCCTGACGTTGCGGACTATAAAGTTTGCCCGGAGGCGTTACAAATTTAGTTATTAACCGACACCACGCGCTCTCGGACACGCTGCCCCGCGCTCTCGGGGAGAAATCCGATCGCTCGGTATCTCTCTCCTATTCCCTCCCGTTTCACCTCCCCCTCCTCCCCCTCCTCCTCCTCCCCCTCCTCCTCCTCCCCCTCCTCCTCCTCCTCCTCCTCCTCCTCCTCCATCCACAAAATCACGAGCAACGATAACAATTTGAATGAATGAAACCAATTTATTCCCGCTATTAATAGCCATTCGATCGACTCGGGAAGCTAATTTAACGTTCAATTTGTTCGTCTTCCAGCAATTTTCATCGGCGCTATTATTAAACTTTTTTCATCATTCGTCATCGCCGTCGCGATCTCTCGGTACAGTTCTCGTTTCATCGTTCCTATTTACCCACTTCTTTCGAATCTTTCCTCTTGTTTCCATTTTTTCCCCACATAGTCGAACACCTCGGTCGTCGTTTCTCATTCTCTTCCCATTATATCCTCGCTTCGTCAGATTCTGATGACGCGTTATTCCCAATTCTCGATAGTTATCCACGCACATTCGTTCTTTTCACCTCGTGTTCTCGTTTAAAAAAAAAAAAAAACAATCCCTCCATTCTCATTTTATAGCCCATTCGATTAGATTCCCCCCACGTCGTCGTCGAAGCCTTCGCTTGCGGGACTTCCTCTTTTAATTCCGACGCGATTGATCGTTTCGCGACCCATCGCGTGTATATTCGAAATACGCGATAAACTAGTACTAATTGCTCGCAACCAGTTCATCCTCCGCGTTTTGGTTTTTACACTCGTGGAGACCTGTGCGAAAAAAGCTCTATTCCCGTCAAAAATTGACCTACCGACGAACAATCAAGTTACTCGCTACATTGCCACCTGTCGGTAAAACAGTCCGCGCTTCGGCTGACATTCGTTTTGATTTGTCCGTTCTACGGAGAATCTACCCTACCGACCGAAGAGCGTTACCCCGCGCGGGTAGAACGGACTTGCGCTGGTGACTGCTACTCGCGCGCGCGCTACCTTATCGACGGAGATGAACCGCGCTCGCGTACTAATGCGCGCGGATATACACCGCGATGGTTCGGAGAGGATCGCGCGGATCGTAAATCAGGCACGGATTTCGATCCGGATATAATTTCGTCGCTAATTTCGTAACGTTTCGTAATTGATGGGTATAATAACGTTGGGGAGGACGACGTCGTAAGGACACGATTTGCGAAGGGTATTCCGCGCACGGCTATGGGCAGTTCCACGTCGATGGGGTCGTCGAAGGATGAATAAACCAACGTGACAAAAGCCCGGCAGCGATGGCGGGGGTCGGGGGTGGGTGGCAGCGGGTGAACAGTTAAAATTTAACCGCCTCGCGGAAATGGTAGCCGGTTTCCCAGTCTGGTAATGATAATTTTATCTCGAAAGCTTTGTTACGGAAAGGTCTTCATTAAAATAAGGGCGAACGGAGTGGAGAGTAAAAAACATCGGGCAAAAACGTTGCGCGATGGGAATTTTATTCCTCGGATGTTACGGAGCGAGAGGAAAAATCGGATCCGTAAAAGTTGAGAGATCTCGTTCGCGCTCCGTACGGAGAATCTGTTCGGAGCGCTAATCATTCGCGTTTTAATATTTCATCCACGGATGGTAATTAAATGTTTTTACGATTGCCCGGCGAAACTCGCCGTAATTTATCATCCACGGGCGGCAAATTATTCCGCGACGGAGAAGAAAGTCTTCCGAATCGATCGCCGCTCCTCGAAACGGGCAGGCGAAAAAATGCGAGCGGATGAAAAACGATCGGTTTGGAAAACCTCGGAATTTTCGGAGGAAAGGAGGAAAGAAAAACTCTCGCCTACCTCCGGGGGGAAAATCATTCGTACCTTATCGCCGGTATTATCCAACAAATTGCTTCCACCTCGAACGTGGCCGCGATATATACGTACGTATACGGAGCAGAGGTTGCGCCACCCGAATTTTACGTATCCGATAACGGAAGCTATTTTCCATATTTAGCATATCTATGGATACGTTTATTACCTCCGTCTTTCGCGGAGCCTGGAATTTTAACGCAAATCTAATTCTATTGCTAGTATCTGCAAACTTACCTTCCGGCTTACCCAGTTTCGAACGAAAACCACCGCCGAGATAAGGAATTATTTTTCGAATTTTCCGACATCCCGGCATTTCATAAAGTTTCGGAAATATCACCGAGCCACGTAATAGCCCGCACACGCGACGCCATCGTCGCTACCAATATCATCGTTGGCCGACCTTTCGCCAAGGGGTTACGAAATTAAAACCAGTCATCTCCGTCGCATAGCCAATATTTTTCCAAAGCAACGCCTAGAAAATAAATCGCTTCTCTCTCTCTCCCCCCTCTCTCTTAACATTACCCAGGGCTGGCAACTGGTCACTTTCCCCACCATTTCCCCCCCCCCCTTTTTTTATAAAAGTCACTTTTTTTCGTCGCGACCACGATAAACATTTTTATTTCCATTTTTTCCCCGGATTTCACAATTTCGTCGAAAATGACAAAACTCGCGTTTCAGCTGGGCGAAAACAGTATTGAAAAAAGCAAACCTCTCCTTGCGACTGAGAAAAACGGGCGCTCGTTTTTCGAATTGGACAGATCAAACGGCAGACGACCTAGCCACGTAAAAGTCGGTGGATTCAAATTTGGCAATGATTGAAAACTCGCATTTTGTTCAGAGATTGCTGCGAACGAGGACACAATTATTTTACTAGTTTCAAAATTAGCGCCGATCCAGACGCAACTTCGGCACCACATCACGGTGAGGAAACTTGCCCATTTAGACGATGCGCGTAGTTTCGAGTTCGGCGTCAACTGTACTTCGTTACAATAAATGTATTGGAAGCACTTCTGATTAGTCGCATTTGTCGAGTGACAAACTCGCTTTTCTCGCTACTTCTCGAGGTGTCTGCTGATACCAGCCCTGCATTACCATGAAAAAAAAATACTCCAGAATCCAAACTCCAAAATTTCGTCAAAAAAGGGATTATATTTTTTATTTACCTCTTTTGGTCTCGTTTCCATGGAAGTATCTGGAATATTCGCGTACAACGAGATGTGAAATCGCGATCTGTGGGTGAATATTGTGTTGGATGACGGTCGAAAAATAAATGAGGAAAAAGGGGGAAACGAGAAACAAAATAGCGGGATATCGCGGATGCAATCGGTACGAGGAACTCGTCACTTCGCCGCAAAAATCGTCTGAGCGAATATTTTTAATTGCTTCCGTGTCAAAGAAATCCTTACAATTAGTCAAAAAAGGAAGAGAAAGAAACGACGCCGGAGGAGAACGAAAAAATAATTTCCGCGACCGACGAACGTTACCCTCTCTCTCCGCGCTCCGTACTCGTGCTCTTCACGCTACCCCCAAGGAAGTTGGGGGGGTTCTGCCGCGGATACGCACACGCGCCCGCTCCTGCGTTTTTCTCCCCCCACTTTTTTTCCTTCCCACTTTTCAACTCTCTCTCAGTGGCTACTCGGGGAAAAAATGTCTGTAAGTCGCGCGGAGCTCTACGTTCTCCGAGTTTCCTTTTGTTTCCAATTTTTTCTTCCATCCACCTTGCTGCCCGCTACCAGCATCCGAACGTTCAAACGGACCCAGTTGAAACGGTATTAGCAAAACACTGGTGCTTGGAGAGGAAAAAGCTCGGCGTAGTCTGCCCAGGGTAATTACGCGTGTTTACTCGCGTCCTATCGCATCTCTTCCAAGTGTTTCGTGATGTATCAAAGCTTCGACTCCGAGCTCTCCGGTCTCCGCTGGATGAAACCTTGCATACACGCGTTCGCGTACGCGTATCACCCGGATAAATAATACGAGCTGCTTCTGATATTCCATCGCTGCGAGCAACGCAACTCAAACTCGTCAGCCAATTTTGCTCGTCCGGTCGGGAAAATATAACCTGATTCGACAAAAATCTGACTGGGAACTAAATACTTTACAGCGTCAACGAAACGATGGTATTTTTCGTTACTTAACAATTACAATTGGTATTATTCAATTCATCGGCTCAAAACTTACCAACTCGGCTGGAAATAGTTTTCTGGAAATGTGCGAACATTGCTGAGACCAGGAAAAAATTGGAATCGTCCGTATAAAATAAAACTGATGGTACGGCTAAAAAGGCGCATTTTGTTGTTAGCGAATGGGAATTTTAGTTGAACGAGTTTTTTAGACTTTCGATGCTTTTTATGGGGTAAAACGGGCTAGAAAAAGTGGACGATCCGAACCGTGAAAGAATATTTTCAACGCCTTCAGCGTTCGACTGCAGCGAGAACGATCTACTTGGCAAAATTATTTTTCGACTTTGACCATCTGTATTTTCCGTACCAAAAGAGGTATCGCCGTGCTTCAAAATCGCTCCGAATCCTCGTTGAACGGACCACTAAGGTGTGTTTTCCAAATTACCGTAGCAGCTCTTCGCAACCGAGAAACGGCCGTTTCCCCGGACTGCTGCAAATAGGAGAACACCAATTTTTTCGATTCTTCGTCGTACGCGCTCAGCTGTAATTCCTCAACGGCGCGGGATATTTTTATTTTTCAAAATCGCTCCGATTCCTCGTCGAACGGACCACGTGGTCGTGATATCGAAAATATTTTCCGCGCGTTCGATCGAGCGTAACAGAGAGGCGCATTATTCGAAACTATATCACGAAATATCCGTTCGGAGCCATCAGCTGCGCCGTGGTATTCGAAATCCCTTGTCAAAAGAACTGCAAAATCGTTTAATTTTTATCGCCGAAATATCATTTTCCAAATTCTATCCCACTGCCACCGCGAAAGTCCAATTTCCCCGAATTATTCGCACTTTTCATCGGGCTGTGTTTCGTTATTGGAAAATATATCAAGATTTCGATAACTCCACTCGATACCCCGCATCAAATGGACCGCAGAGCCCGTTTTTCGCATCATATTTTCCAACCCCCCCGTCACCAACGAGAACGCGCCACATTTTTGGCACCGTGTTTTTCTCTCTCTCTCCTCCGTTCTTCCTCCCTCCTGCAGTTTGCCGAGGCTAGGATACGCGTGTACGCGGCGTCGCTATCGTTATTCTTCCATACGTACTCCCTTGTCGCTAGTCCAGACGTAGCTGGACAAGGTAACGAAGCGAAGGCGTATGAAAATAAAAAAAGAAACAAAAACTCCGCAGAGATAAGTTCTCCACTTAGAAAATTGAAAATAAAATATGCATTCGACGCAGTCTGTGCGCGGGTAAGTGAGAGAGAAAGATCTTCTTGTTTGCCGAATGTTTCGACGCTGCGTTTTTCTTTTTTACGACATCGCGAGTCGAGCCTGCGGAGTTTACCGTGAAATTTCATACGGGAATATACGAGACGCGTTCGGCGGTAAATACACGAATATGATCTATTTATTCCCCCTACCGTCTGCTAGCAACAGTTTTTTCCAACCTTCGTCCTCCAATCGTATTCGCCCGATCACAGCCGAATATTATTAATAATAATAATTACAACGACGCCAGTTATAACAATAATAATAATAATAATACCGATACTCGTATAACATCCTATCCTCCTTGACAAATCGCATAAGGGGAAACGCGTGTAAATTGATGCAAAGTTATTTGACGAATAGACAGCGGAAAGTCAAGATGAATGACCGGCACAGCTCAAATCTGACTGTAACGACCGGTGTACCGCAAGGTACAATTCTGGGACCACTGCTTTTTTATATCGTACGCGAATGACTTGCCTAATGGCATGCCCACACTAGCTCTGCAATGTCTTACGCGGACGATATGGTGGAGGATGACTGGGAACTAGCGAAGGGATAATACGAACGGAAAATTAAACGAAGTTGAAACATGGCCGACACGCGGCAAACTCACACTACATTTAGGTAAAACTGTGCCCATGACCTTCGGGAACCCACTCGAAAGGGTAGATGCGTGTAAATACCCCTCGACATTTGGCTACAACATCAAATGGGACGAACGTGTCGATAGTATTATAAGGAGAACGAAGTACTCAACCTTCGTATTTGCAACACTTGTACTACACTCACGTGCAAACAAACCTCACTAACTATATACTAAAAGCATAATTCTACCTGACAAAGGTCTGGAGGTCGGGAAAAAGAGAAGTACTTATGGGGCAATGGCAACATTTAACTCTCTGTCACCAGAGCTTAAAAAGCTATGCCACTCGAAAATAACTGTTATAAACGAATTAAAAAACGGGGTAAGATAAGACATAGTGTGAAGGGAATGTGCACCGGGCCTGTGCACAAGGTAGTACGGGTGCCTCTACAGAATTGACTCATGTCAATGTTTTCTGGTAAATGAATTGAACTGTCAGCATGGTATTCCACGGTTGTTATTAGTATCATCATTGCTTTTTGTTCGTCGCATCTCCGTCGTTTTTTCTTTTTTTTCTTTAATTCCACTTTTACATTCGCTCTGCTACTTTCGTGTATTGATGTGGCGCGCGAGCAAGCGACGACGTGAAATTCCGCGAGTGGCTCCGAACGTCTTGGCAAAGTTTCATTGTTCAAAGTCGAACTAGAGCGTGAGACTGTTTCTTCGCAGGTTTTATACCAGTCGCACGCGTATGCACCGGGCGTCGCGATGACTGGGTAAAGATGAGCTTGAGTTTCGAGTAAAAAGCTCGAGACGATTTCCCATAAATTCCTGCAGCCTTTCGAGCACGAAGATTGTATTTGGGGAATTCCGACGGTTGGGTAGAGTCTGACAGGCTTCGAAACGGGGAAAATGATCGAAATAGCGTAGAAGTTCGTTGCGCTAATCATTCGTTGTATCGCGAGTCCCGTCATTGGTGAAAGAATCACGGGGGACTATTTAGGGGTTGTACAGGTTGGCCTGGGAATGGCCAACTGAGCGGCGTAATCGCTGTGATAACAAAATTGCAGAAGTCACCGCGATTCCGGCGATTGTCAGTCGCGCGGGCTTATATAGGAGTTGTACGAGTCGTTGAAACTTGTAAAGATAATAGGCGGGCTTACATAGAGCGTACAGCGCTAATATCGATCCGCGCAGCGATTACGGGGGTCGTAAAGTCTTGTTTGAATGCTGGACTGATTGTAGAGGATTATATAGCGACTGTACAGGTTTCCGAGTCGTATATGGAAATTATCAAAATTTATATACCCATAACGTTAAGAAGCTCTCGAGGGTTTACGCGGAGCCTTCAGAAACCGCGGAGAATCAGACAGACTCCGCGGAAACAATGGGGAGCAGCGTGCTCGATGCGCGGGCTTGTACGAAGGGTGTATTGTTCGTTCGAATCTGTGAAATATAAGGCGATCAAATGGTTCGCGTCTAATCGCGTCGAGAATTTATCGACCGAGTCGCAAAGTCTCTCGTGTCGCGGCAGGAGCTACCGTGGAGGCTTATATAGAGGTTGTACCGTGCCCTCCGAGGCTTATATAGAGGTTGCGTGGAACAAGCGAGTTTTGGGGCCGGGAAAAATTCGTGGATTTCGGATTTGGATCGGGAAAAAACGCAACTGCGAATAAATGTAGCGCGTATTTTCTCAAATTCGGTTCGTCGACGTTGGACGAAACGTCGCCGATGAATTTGGAACGAAATACTCGCGAGATAATCGCGTAATGATATTCGAAGATGCGAGAACGCGACGTAATATGGTGGCAAATAATAAGGAATAAGAATGAAAAATATACGACTGTTCCGAGTTGTTCTCTCGGTTGCGGTTTCACTTGCCTTTTGTCTTCTCGTATTCTCGTCTCCTCGACCGTTTTCTCTCGCTCGGTCTCTCGTGGTCTCGTGAATACAAATTATTATGTTTTCTTCCGCGAACTCCGAAGATCTCCGGATCATTACTATTAATGAAGACGGGAAGTACCTACCACGTTCCTAATGCCCTTATGAATAAGTAATACACGACAAAAGTTTACCTACTCGTTGAAATTCACGATAAATTTATCACCTCATCGATTATTCATTCGGATTATCGCTTGTCCATATTTTCCCTTGTCTCTTTCTCTTTCTCTCGCTCGCGCGCGCGCTCGCGCTTTTTTTCCTCCGCTCTCTAGTTTCCTACGCAATCTTTCACGCTTCCGATCACCTCTCACCCGAGTCTCCGTCACAGTCACAAATCACCGTCAGACTTTTGCTCTTCATTTCTCTTCCCCGAGAAGAAATTACTCCTCAATTTTTTTACCGATCGCCCGTTTCAGTCTAGAAATGTAGAAAAATCGATTTTTTTGCTCTACTTCCAACTTCCAACGAAATTCTTATTAATACTCGTCGAAAGTTGCTCCCAGCTTCCTATGCATTTTTTAAACAAATTTTTTGACAAACCACTTCTTCCTATCTGGTTGACGCGATGTCACGTTTTCTACCTATCCGATTGGCCCGAAACTGCACGTATACCTTCACCGCGCTTGCTCTCACGGTGTGACGTAGAATTTTCGCGAAATTCAAATTCCCAAGGAGCGAAAAAAATCGTTTTATTTCCAAAACCGCCTCAGTTTTGCGATCCTGCCTCCATATTTTCCCACGTTCCTCCTCCTTAAGAAGCCATTCCAAATTCGCATTTCCCATTACTCGAATTAGCGAAATTACATCAACCAAAACCAAATCCGTTGGCATCGTCGTCCACGATAATTGAAAACCCCATAAATTTTCAAATCCATATTTTCTCGTTATCTCGAATATTAGTAAAATGTTGCCAGACCTCGGTGATATCGTTGATTCCACTAAACATAAAAAAACAACTCGAATTCCCGATCTCGAGCTCGAACAACCGTTCGAAAAAAATTGCAACATTCATTTCCTTCCAGTCGTTTTTTTCCCTCTTCCTTTTTCCTCTTTTTTCCCGACCTCGTCGCTCCCGCGGAAATTTCCGCGTCGCGCAGATACGCGCGTATGCATGTAAAAATATTGCAAATGGATGCGAGGCGAGGCGAGGGCTGGCGTAGTTCTCGTTTCAGTATTTGCTCGAGAAACAACATTCGGTTGTAGTACATTGCGCGAGCACCCCAAGGGAGCCGAGCGTGTAAGCCTAGTCTATCCCGTTCTCAAACCTTAGTCCAGCTGCTAACCGCACGAGAGAAGAGAACTAGTATATTTAATTCATTGTTCCGCGCGCAACTTCTCCGAGAGAATCGGTACCGCTAAATTCACCGGTTCCGTTATTTTCTCCCTTTCGCCCCTTGTTTACGCGCGCAGCGCGGACTCGTATCAAAAAGCTTTCCGTTCCTCTCTTTTCTCCTTCCTCCCTTCTCTTTTAATACTCTTTCTCTTCCCGTACACGTGTACGCCTTCTCCCGCATCCCCTCTCGCTTTCTCTCTCTCTCTCCTCCTCCTCCTCCTCCTCCTCCCACCTTCGATGTCAATTTCATCGCTCTCTCGACTTCGAAGAATGGAAACTCTTCAACAAAACAGCGACAAAGCCTATTTCGCTTCCAGGCTTTCTCTTTGACTCTTTACCGTCTCTGATTTCTCTCAGTTTTTTCTTTCGCTTAATTCCATTTTTTCTCTCGTTTTTCCATTCCTTTTCCAACCCCCGTCACCTCGGCTCCGCGCCCGGGACACGACAAAACGTTGAACCCCTATGGTTTCGCTCTGATATCTGTCTGTCTGTCTGTCTGTTCGCATGCCTTGTCTGTCACAGGGCTCTCCCTCTCTTTTTACCTCTTGGAATAATTCGGATCCGAACCGTGAAATTTGCTTGGCTTTTTCATGCAGGGGCTGATCGGAGATTCAAACATACGTGCATGCCAAGCAAGGCATACGAAACAACCATTGTTTGTTATTCTTGCTTTGCATCTTCGCCTCTGAACATTTTCTCAAGATCTTGCTTCGAAAACTCATCTTCCGTTCGCTATTATTTACATATACATGTAAAAACAACATTTATTTTATTTTCTCACCAAAGAAAATGTTTATATAAATGAATACACATTTTTTTTTTTGATACTTAAAAAATAACTTTTCGCAAGTCAGGGTGCTTCGTGTCGGACGACTCGTTTTCCTCCTCGCTCCCTCGACGGAATGTACTCTAAAAATATTAAAAAGCCCTTAATTCTAACTCCGAATACTCTCTACACGTATTCGAATTTTTCCCATTCGATTCGCACGTAAACATGGATTTTTTCCCTTCAATTATTCATAACCGCGCGGCATTTCGCGTTATTCAACTGGTCGTGGACGGAACTCGTAGAGGAATCCGTTCTTCAAAACTCCTCGTACCTGATTGACGTTCCGCGACCCGTTTTGGCGATAAAAAATCCGAAAACTCAGTTTCTCACCAAATTCCATAGTTTTTTCGTTTCTTCTCGTACGCGTCAACGGCAAGGTGCCTTTGGCTATTTTGGCAGAGAACGGGGATCAAATGAACCGAGGAACGTCCGCTCCGCGAATCACTCCCGACATTTTTCACAGAGTCAACACGTATCATTGAAACACGAAACCAAAAAAAAAAGGAATAGAAATAGAAATAGAAGTAGAAATAAGAATGAGAACGGGAAGCGAGGACGCGCAGTTGGAAAATTGAATTAAAGAGAGAGAGAGGAACGATTATGTCGCGCAATTGGGCTAATTTTACGCGTATCGCGGTTGATATGGCGATGGAAAGATGAGAAGCTGCAGGGACGGGCAGCCGAATGTATCGGGCGCGTATCGTTGGAATGACCATTCACGTGTAAGCTCCGCGTTCGAGGGTAATCGTGGCTTGTTTGTAAAGTAGATAAATTATTGTAACATTCCGCGCGCGCGCGCGGCGAGAGGAAGAGAGAGAGAGACAGAGACAGGTAGGTAGGCAGGTATACGTATAGGTATAATAGGTGTTGGAAAACAATATCGTTCGATTTATTGGGCACGCGTAGAGAGGAGAGAGAGAGAGAGAGAGAGAGAGAGAGAGAGGCGTCGCCGAACAGGCAGCTAAATGATAATGTGCTCCGTGAGAGGTTCGGCTTTAATTGAGTAATTGATATCTTGATTACGTACTTCAATTATCGGCCGTAATTATTGATACAACAACGAACGTGCCGAGAACGCGAGTTCCTCGTCGACGCTGATCGCGAGAGAGCAAAAAACAGCATGAATAAGAGAGCACGGATGCGGAACGAGTTGCCATCGTTACAGGCGCACCTCCGTCCGTCCGTCCTCGCTCGCTCGCTCGCCCCTTTCAACCCCTTCGGCGACCCCGCGACGCGAGCGTTCTTTCAATCCGAACGAGAGACTTTTCTTCGCGGGATTTTCGCGCGTGGCGCTGATCCGAGAATTAAACATTCGCGTACTTGACACGAATTTGATGCGGAAAATGCGAAGAGAACTCCCGCCAAATTCCGAACGAGGGGAGAACGTCGCGAGGAGCGAGCCTGGTCAAGGTCACGGGAGCGAAAAACGGCGAGAGTACATTTGTCGAATCAAAAATGGTCGCGCGGCGGTGATGCGACGGGAATTTCATCGCGCGAATGGAATCTCGCTTCTCGTGGATTTGACGCGCGTCGATGGAAATCGGACGGGACGCGAATTTCACCGAGGTGCGAAAAAAGATTTTGACGGGGGAATCGGCAAAAGTTTCGCGTAGGTACTCGACGGCGAAAATTTGACGGGAATTTATTGGGAGTTTGATTGGAATTTGCGAGGAATTTGAGCGGGATTTGAGCGGAAGTTGGAAACGGGTGACGAGATTTTGATAGAAATTGGACGAAGAAAAATCTGCGGCAACGAGCGACGGAAAAGAAGTACGATGAGAATTCGATCGGAGTTTGAGGGGAATTAAACGGGAAGATGATTCGACGTTCGAGTTTCGCGGAACTGCGACGATATTATTCCTGTTTCACTTTTTTTTTTTAATGTATTCTCGACCATCCTTCACGAGAGTTTGGAATTTTACGTTTGAAATTTTATTAAAAATTTCGGTGACATTCGCGTCGCATTTTGACCAGAACGAAGATGGATGTAGATGCTTGCCGCGAACTTGATACGTGTCGCACGGAGACGCTGAATTGGCTCCAGATTTTCAAATCGACACTTCTGTCTCTGGTGTACTCGTTAATTTTTGGCAATTGTTAGAAATTTGAACGAGAATATAGCGCGGCGCATAGCTGGGGCGGGAAACGGGAGATTACGGCTCGGGATGGTTGGGGCCCGTGCCGAGGCAACCCGAGTGGCCCGAGGCAACCCGAGCGGCCCGAGGCAACCCGAGCGGCCCGCGGCGAGCCGAGGCGCGCGCTGCAACTACCTCGAGCTGCAATCGCTTGCCGCCCGCGGCGCGCGCGATACTTTTTGTCCGAACTGTGCGAGTAATCGAGTTTCAAAAAATTGCCAAAAATTAATAAGCAGGCCAGAAACAGGAAGGTTTATTGAAAAATCTGAGAGAAATCCAGGGTGGTTCTCTGCGCGACACGCGTAAACGAGCGTCGAACGAGGCGATGGTCCGCGAGTGTGTCGGGTTTCGGAACGCGTTCGATTAATTTCATTATCGAGCGGTAATAAACGACGAATAAAAATCGCCGTGGATCGTCGATGGGGACAAATGCGCGGCGATAAACGGAGGTGTGAAATAAATACGAGGAGTAACGCTGCGCGTCGGGCGTATATGATGTAATAAATATTTATAATCGAGTCGAGTAGCGATAATAAATGGTGGCGTCGTATCATTCGGTAACATCTGTTCGTCCGGGGACATCTTTCCCTATCGCATCTGATATGCTCTCTCGTTCCGTATCGCGGATATAAATTCGCGGGAGGAATTATTACCGACGCGGCGTACAGCCGCCGCGATCGCGCTCTGTACTTTGTTATACACCCAGGTTTCTATATACGGAGAGGAGGGCAGATGTCGGCAGTAATACTTTTAAATAATACATGCGGTAGAAAAGCGCGATGGTTTGGCTGCGCTCACTCCTATCTACCATCTACCGCTGCCCACCGCTGCCTACCGCTGTCGCCACCGTCGCCGTCGTCTGCTCCGCCCGCCGCGTCACCGTCCTCTTTGTTCCCAGGTTAGGTCGCCGGTCCCGTTCAAAAGCGCTCGAAGGCTCGAGCTTTCCAAAGGAGAAGGAAATTGTACCTTGCATTTTTATGCGAAATTTTATAGCCCTACCATTTGTTTGGCGGAGATGCACTTTATAGGCTGAATATCCGCAATCCTCGCGCTACTTCCGCTTAACGCTTTACCACGGCAGCTTTAACTTCCCCCATGTGGCCTCTTCGCATCCCATATTCGCGTTCTCCGACATCGTCCATCGCTCGATGCCTCTTCCGTCGCGCTACGTCCCTCCGTCCCTCTTTTCTTCCCCCCCTTCTCCCCCTGCCGGCTATTTTCGCAACGCCGTTTCCAGCATTTCCCCATTTTTTATTCCCTCGCCTCTTCCTCTCCACCCACCTTTTTCCCACTCGTCCTCCTGTCCTCGTTGTCGGTTTTCTTTTCGCAACGTTTTTCACCCTGCCCACAGCCTTCTCGCCCCCTCGATTTTTTCCACCCCAGTTTCCGCAATTTTCGGCATCGACGCTGTTTTTCCTCCATCTTATCTCTCAATTTTCCAAAATCCCCCCTACCAATCGAGACGCATCTCTCGAACAGCCTACCTTCGTTTTCTTCTTTGCTCCCTCCGCGTTCCCGATTTTTCTCGCACTGATCAACTTTTCAGTCGCGCGTAATTTTTTTTTCAACTTTTTTTTAAATTCTTTCCTGCTTTTTGATCCCCATCGATTTCATTTCCCGTCGTCGGAAGCTTCCGTTCCGTTCCTACCGACGTTTTTTCCACCCTCGCCCCCCCTCTCTTCCGTTTTCTTGTTCCTCGAAGCTGCGCGAGGTTATCGGTCAGTCGGAACGCCGCGGATGGAAAAAGGTAGAGGACGACGAGTAGTTGAAAATCGAATCGTTCAGGGGCAGCAAAATGGTTCGTGGAAGCCAAGAAACTTTTGGATAAAGTTGTGTAATTCTCTTTAGTCTCCTCGTTTCTTTCCCTCCGCCGCGTCTCTTCTCTCTCTCTCTCGCTCTCTTTCTCGCTCGTACCCTCTCCGGTCACGGTGGTCGCAACGACGCTGACGTTGCCGGGTTCTTATCCACCGCAAACTAGCCACGCTCTACCAGAGCGGAGCAGAGAGGTAGGAACTTGACCAACCGACGACATCGAGTTACATTTTCTCGTTTGACGTCGCTCTCTCGACTCGGCTTGAAAGTGACCAGAGAAAATAGCCGCGAGTGTCGAGACGTCACTCTTCATTCTCATCGCGTATGTCTCCGCTCCTCTCCTCCCGTCGTTTCTTTCCTACCCCTTTCCCGCGCACGATCGACTCGTCCCTTCCGTTCCAACACTCGACGTGGATTTGCGAATTTGAAAAAAAAAAAATCTAATATATACACCGTTCCTCTGAATGTATAAATAGTGAAATTCAAAGAATAAAAATTTATTGGCTCCTAGTGACCGTTTTTTATCAATATTTAAAAAAAAAATGTCCTCAATTTCTTCAACCCGATAGTAAAACGTGTGCCCAGTAGTTTAAAAACCTTTTACCTCCAGTTTCCAGTTTCGCGAAACCCGCCGACTCCGAGCTGCGCCCCGAAATTCCCGCGAATTTCATCAGCTCCGAGTACGAGAAGCAATCGAAACGTTTCGCTACACCAATCGATACCCCCGATCCCTTCCACCCCCCGAACCCGCGTCACCGGAGCGGTCGACTCGAATCTTCGCCCCGATCATCGCATCCGATGACCACCGAACTCCTCCTAGGAATCCATCGATCCATAAATTGACAAATTATTTGGCGCCCTCGTTTCGTTAACCGTTTTCCGCGCTGCTCTCAGCTCTCCCAGGAAAACTCCACCCCCATTTTTTGCCGTCGCGACATCCGTCCGTATTTCTCATCTCGAACACGGAGGAGCGGAACCGCGGCGGAGGAGCCGTGGTAAATCGCGCGATCTTTCCGAATGATCGAGAGGATTGACTCTCGCGAATCCTTTCTCTGCCATAAATCGAAATTCGTTTCGAATTTATTCGATTCATTTATCCGAGACAAAAGACGATCGTTTATTTCGCCGAGGGATGATCGTTTGCCGAAGAGTTACGATATCGTCGTTATCCGCGACGCGCATGCGGGTGCGTTCGATTTAATCTAATCCTGTAATTGACAAGGGAATAACTCTTAGATTCTCCGTACCTCGCGTTTCTTTGTTCGTCCGCGTCCGCGTCGTCGTCGTCGTCGTCGTCGTCGTCGTCGGGGTGCCCGCGAGGGCTCGAGGATTTACCACAATGAAACTCGACGCGAAAAGACAACCGAGGCGGAATAAAGTATGAATTGCTTTTAACGGCTTCCCAAAGAATAGAGACCATAGACCAGGCTGCGTATGTATATACACGTACATACGTATATACGGGGCATTCCGCGTCGAATCGGACGATTGGTAATTCCTTCATTTCTGATTTCTCCATTTTTTCCCACCTTGTGCCCTCTGTCAAAGCTCTCCGCGTAAATGTTGAGCTTTTTCCGCCCACCCGTTCGATAGACCCCGAATTTCGGTCTTCTGCCCGTCACTTTTTGGATAACGGTCCCGATTGGATTTTTTCGGTTCAAAAATTTCGTCTTTTTTTGTGTACTTTCCAAAGAAAAAACAACTTTTTTCAACGTATTCCGATTCTGTTTTCAATTCTCCCGTCGCAAAATATTACCCCCCGATGCAACTTTTTTTGAAGACATGAAATTTCGTTTTCTTCGTTGATTTTTCGGGAAATTGGAACGAAATTTGTTCAAACGGTCCGATTCGACGCGCAACGCGCCGTAGATACGTGTGAATATGTTGGCGCGACGATGGAAAAGGAGCGGAAGGACGCGGCGTATCTTGAAATGTGAAATAGAATAGCGAGAGAGGATGGTAGTAGGATAGTAGCCAAGGAATAAAAGAGAGCGAGACCGTCGCTCTTTTTCCCGAACGGGATCGGGTATCGGAGGGGGCGAGGGAGAGCGACGGAGAGGATTGTCAAAGCTTCGCCTCCGCGATAAAACATTCGCTCCGATAACTGCAGCTGCATGAAAATTCCATTTCGTATCATTATATCTCGCCTGAAATTGCCCGTAGACGCGAGTCTTTCCGGAATGCGGCCCGATGATTTTTAAGACCGAACACTTGCGCCGGCGGAGGGTGCCGATGAAAATTCAATTTCTCACAACATCGACGACGCGTCAACTCGAGAAATATGCGCCGCGGAATTGATATTCCATCAACGCGACGATATTCAACTTTTCTCCTCCCTTTTTTTTCTCCTTTGTGTTTTTTCCACTATTTTTCCTCCCTCTTTTTTCCCCATTTTTTCCCATCTATGTTTTTTTCTCCAGTTTCTTCCTCCCTCCCTATTCTATTTTTTTCTCCAATCCTTTTTTTCTCCAATCCTTTTTTTTCCCCAATCCTTTTTTTTCCATTCTATTTTTTTCCTCATTTGTTCTCCAATCTTTTTTTCTCTCCGTTCTATTTTTTCCGCCGTTCTATTTTTTTCCTCCGCGCTACTTTTTTCCTCTGCGCAGACGCTAGGAACGGAGCTTGCAGAAGAACGTGCTTTTTCGTGCCGCGCGAGGACCAAAAATTGGCACACTGCAGCTCGTTTTTGCAGAAGAACCCAAAAACAAATCGCTTTGCAAAATTTAAGGATGATTTGTCGGTATTTTAAAAATGATGAAAATGTTTTGAAAAAAATATATACTATTCTGACAAGTCTACTGAAGCTTTAAAAAAAAATTGGGAATTTTTCACAAGCCCGTTAAAAAGTTATAACATTTATTAGTTGCAACAAATTAACACATGGTTAAATGGAAAACGCGTTATCAGACATATTCAAATGAAAAAAAAGTTATGAAATTGTGATGTGAAAAATTTAAAACTTTTCAAATCAATAGATTAAATATCCAAGAAACATATAAGCGATTAATAATTGGTAATTTTAATATTGTTTATAGAGAAAAATAATAAAAATTAGTGGTATTTACCATGATTAGTGACAAAAAAAAAATTAAAGTTTTTTTTAAAAAAGTTTAATTCACGGTACAGTCACAAACAAAAGTTGTTTTCCATTTTTCCTTAATATTGAAATTTTTATGTTAATATTATTAAAATTATCAGTCTATTTTATTTTTTTATAAAGTTAATATCAAAATTAACATTATAAAAACAAAATTTTTTGATTTAAATCATTTATTTCAACATATATTTAAAGATATGAGTTGGGTGAAAATGTCATTAACTTTTGTTTCCGATTGTACCGACAAATCATCCTTAAGTAAGACTGTTTATTTTTACCACAGGTTTTTTCTGCTGTTTGCAATTTTTTTTTAATTAGTTACGTTTTTCCCTTCGTATTTGCATCAGTTTTATCTTGGCCTGTTGGCTACAATATTTTTGTACCTCGCTACTCAAATTTTCGTAGGCGTAATATTCGTGAAAAGTACGAACGTTTTTTTATACCCGTTGGCTATCGATACTGAAAATTGCTTTGCTCTTTTTTTCTGTTTCTTTCTTTACCAGTAGTGTCCGGTAGATTGATATTCTTCTCGAGCCACGCGAAGGTGGAAAAAAAGAAAAAGAGAGAGAAAAAAATGAGAGGTTTCAGCGGCGGCAGAAATCGTGTCCCATTCGAGGGGAAAATGAAGGTAGCTCGGCTTCGTAATGGGAAATATGCGCAGGAAAACCGCGGACGATTGCTTCTTACCGTTGATAAAACTCGCCGTGCCCGCGGAAAAAGAGATAAATGCGTGTTTTGCTCGACGTATGAGATTTCTGGTCGGCGAAAGAGAGAAACGCGGATCAGTCGCGTTCTGCGTATTTGCGGCGAGGCTGGAAAGTAAGCGACGAAGAAAACTCGCACGCGCGAAGAACGAAGGGAAAAGGGAAGAAAAAGTAGTTTGCCGGAAGGGAAATTCATCGGGGTGGTTGTCGCGGGGCGGAAAGTCCGACTCGTTGTCTCCGGCGAGGGAGCGATGCGAAATTCGCCGAAAGCTGAGTATCCGGCGCGCTGCTTCGTTTCGGCATCTCGCGATCCCGGAGAGAGAGAGAGGCGAGCCCGGTCGTTTTAATAAGGCCGAGAGGGAAAATTGCAGCTGCGTGTTTGTATTCTGGTAATCCGTTCGCACCGGAAGTGCTTCTTCCAGGAAATTCGAAGTTGGCGAGAGAAAATCTCGGGTCTTAGCCGGGCGTCGTGTAGCAAAGAGCGCGAAGGGGTTAGTTTCGTATCCGAGCTGTCGGGATCCGAGATCATGCAAAACCGTACGCTGCATCCGTCCGAAACCGGGTTTCGGCACACTGAGACGGAGAAACGGAGAAACGAGCGCGGAAAAAAGAAGAAAAAGACTACAAAATTAGCCTACATTTTTTTGTTTCCTGAAAAATTGGAGAAAAAAATGTTCCAAGAGAAAATAATTCGTTTTCCACGAAATTCCAGTTTTTCCAAAAATCGCGAGAAAATTTTGCTGCTCCGTGGATTTTTGCAGGTTGGAAAAATCGTTGGCTCCGCGACAATGAGGCGGAGTCGGGCTGGTCTTTGAGAATTACAACGGGTGTCGGTAAAAATTACGTCGAATTGCTTTATTGTCGCGCTACGAGATTTCTCTCATAAATTTGTAATCCCGAATCCGAATGTAATTTTCCTCGCGATGATGAAAAGAAGCCCTTTACAAAGGACTTTCGCTCTACCTGCAGCCGTCCTTCTTTCATCCCTATCTTTCGTAAATCTAATAAAATTTAAATTACACAAACATTCTTAGATCCGCGAACGGAATTGTTTCCTCGGATCTCGAATGCCTCCGGCAAACTCTTGCAATTTTTAATTCCAACGTAAGTCGCGAGCAGCCCGCTCTCCCCCCCCCCCCCCCTTCCGTTCTTACACCTCGCCCTGGCTGAAAAATCTCCATCTTTCACGCGCGCGGAAATTCGCCTCGTCGCCAAATTTCGACGTCTCCTCTCCAAATTCCAAAAGCCGCCGCGGCGGAGGAGGAACGGAAATTTCGCGCCTGTTTCCTCCAAGTCGGTGATTATTAAATCGGCGAAGACTAATTCGCCCCATTTTTCCCGCCATCAAAACGCGGCTCGACCGCGCGGTCCTGTCCAACCATCGCGCCACATCTGCTACAACGTTCAAATGAATATCACGCCTCGGCGAACGCCTAGCTTCGGACGCGTACAGCCCGGCTCAACGATCTCCAAATGAATGACATAAATTTAACAACGTCAATTCGTCGGACCCGGTCGCGATATACGCGCGCGGCCCTGTCACGTGCCTTGAGTCGATGACGAGGAACCGTCGACGGCCTGTTTCCGTCCCCTGAAATTCAGCGCGGCGAACGCTGCGAATTCCACCGATTTTCGGGAATCGGGAATCCAGAAGTCACGGGTCCGCTGAGAAATTTGCATCGCCTCGGACAATGCCATTTTCTGCGTACAGGCTACAGGTTTTTTCGTGCCTCTTTAACCCTTAATGGTCACACCTCCGGATTCTGACGCGATGGTCACGTGGGGTGTCATCAACCCCACTTACTTTGGAAAGTGATGAATAACTAAAAAATTGAATAAAAAATTATATCAAAATACTACAACGTAATGTCAACCTTTACGCGCAAGGCCATGTCAGTTATTTTCAAGTCGTGTAATTTTTTATACCAAAAAAGAAAAGTCGAAAAAAATTCGTAAAATATGACTTTCTTCATGAAAAGCCATGCAGAGACTTCAATTTTCAACGAAAAAAAATAAAAAAAATCGTTTCATAAATCTGAAATTGCATACTTTCAGGTGGGTGGGAATAAATTAGTGGCCGTTCCAAAAACTATATTTATTTGAACATCTGAGGTGCGGAAAAATGATACGCCAGATTTGTTATAACGAACGATATTTTATGATGAAAAATGGTTCAAACTACCCACAGATGACGACGCGTGTCCCATTTTCACAAATACTCTAGGAGGTAGCGCAGTTCGAAAAACCGCTGGGGTTGAATCAACCCCGAGTGACCAGTACGGTAAACGGTAAAACGAGGCTACAAATGCCACGTTCGCGGATTTCGACGCTCTTTTTTTTTCTCAAAAAATTGGAGGTTAAATCGTGTGGCAGATAGGAGTTCTTCGGTCGAACGTGAGAATAAGCTTCGGAGAAAATAATTTTTTTAAAATACTTTTCATCGATGTCCAAAATTTGTATAAATGCCTGACGCTTTTGGACTTTGAAACAATTTTTCTAACTTCGTTTAGTTATCATTTTTTTCGAGGAATCCCGTTGACGCTGAGGTTCGATGCACTTTTTGAAGTCATTTTCGACAATTGTGCGGCAGTGTGCAAAGCGAGTCGTGGAGAGTGGAAAAAGGAAGCGTGTAAAAAACGGAGCAGAGTGTAAGAAACGGGAAAGGAGAGCGAGAATTACGGGGGGGGGGGGGGGGGGGGCGACGCGAATTCGCGGAAATAATCCCAGAGGTGGAAGGAACGAGAATTGCCAAAAGGTGTAAAAATGGATGGGTGCGAGGGGAAAAAAAAATAGCCGGAGGAAAACAACGGTACGGGGCAGTAAAAATGATGGAAGATGACGAAGATGGATCCGAAGAGTAGGTACGAAGGAGCCGCGAGAAATGGCGCGGTTGCGTCGCGAAACGTCGAAATAAAGAGAGCCGCGGAATAATTTCCGCCGGTTTAATCGAGCATCCCGCGACGTGCACGCGCGGCCTCGATCGTTCCGGCGGTTTAAGTCGCGGAATAAATTTTCCCCCGTTAAAATTTAGTCGCAGCCTGTACGCCGGTACACGCTATACCGTAGTATTCGAGCGGTGCATGTATCATCTCTAATATGCATCCCAATTATACCTGTGGATATTATATTCGCTCGGATAAACCTGGGGCTCCGCTTGGTATTATTTGAGGCGACACTCGACACGAGATCCATAATATACGAAGCCCTGCTCTGCCGCGATGCTGGGCCGCCACGGTCGCGTAACTGATTGTAGCTATCGCGACCAGCTTCGTATCAATTCTCCGTGCGATTTGCAGTAATCGCTGACAACGCCCCTCGAATTCGTGACCAGGCAACTTGCTGGTCCAGCTGGAAGACCAAAAAAAAGGATAAAACACCCCGCTTTCTACTTCTCCTACCACCTTTTATCTCGCCTTTTCTCGCTATCTCGTTCATCTCCTAATAACGAAAGCAACAACCACAACAACAACAACCACAACAACAACAACAACAACAACAACAACAACAACAACAACAACAACAACAACAACAACAACAACAACGAAAACAACAATAATAACAATAATAATGATAGTAATAATAATAGTAGTAGTAATAGTAATAGTGCTAGTAATAGCAATAGTGATACTCATAGTGACAGTGACAGTGACATGAATGTAATAGTGATAGTGATAGTGATAATGAATAGTTTCACCATTTTTCTTTTTCACAACAAGCGATTCAAAAATGCATCCTATGATTTGTTAGGTTTGTAAACAATGGAAGTAACAAAAAAGCTCCGAAGTGGAGCTTGCAGCGAAATCAGCGAATTATATTCTGCTACGAATACGAATTCGCGGTGGGAGAAGGAAGGGCAATAAATGACAGGGGACTTTGGGGGAAGGTGAGACGAGGAGGTGTCCGGATGATCGGTGAGTCGAAGGAGATTGGTCGGTCCGGCGAAAGTACAAGTAGGAAATACTTTTCCTATTATATAATAAGTTTCCAAGGGTCCAGCCAGACAAGAGGCCGTTTCCTGCGGTAGTCTCGGCAATTTCCGTCGCCCGAACGTGCCAGCGTTAAGCTGCGGGCGATAGAATGAAGCGCGGCGCCTTCTAATATCTTCGCCGATAGCGCTGGGGGGGGGGGGGGGGAAAGCTTTCTCAGGCTGATTGCTGGTTGAACGACCATCGCAAACAACCGAGATTATCTGGCGGTTAGTTGACGACTCGTGTCCCGTTGCCCCGTTTCCACCCCGTTCGATGAAATTATTCTCGTTTCGCGTCGACTCGTAACGCGGGCGCCCGATGCATCGACGGGGTCTCCTCCACCCCTCGGGGGGAATGATACGTTGAAATGATAATTATAATATTTCGCGACAACGCCGTTGATAATTAATAATTATTTTCGTAATTCGCCGGTTGTACGCGCCGAGCGACGCTTCACCTAACGCGAATTCCATGTCAATTTACACCGTCGACAATGAGCGTACCATTTTACGTAACAAGTTCGAGTCCCGTCAGCATCTGTCATTGTTCGAGTTTACAGGGCGTGAAAATCTACTAGGTTGTACCCGATGGTGGCGCCTCTCTCGCGGTAGTCGCGCCACCACTCGTCCCCTGTCTATACGGGCAGAAGGGTGCAGCGTAGGTGGCGTGGCGGAGCAGGCGGCAGTCATCATCCCCTTGAAAAGGAACGTATTGTTCCGAACCACCAAGCCGTAGTCTCGTAACTCGGTGGCTTTTGGTGATGTTCCTCCTGCCCTCCTCCTCCTCCTCCTCCTCCTCGTCTCCTCGCTGCTCTATCTTCTCTGACACTGGCTCCGTCTATATTGCTCGCTCGCATACGGGGCACCTGGATCACTATGGCGATCGTACGAACGCGCAGCGGCATTATTCCTACGAAGGTACCTCGAAACACTTACGAATGCGCGGATCGCTCGCATAAGCGTAAACCTGCAAGCGGGGCACTTATGGATTCTGCATAGTAAAAAGCATGCGATGAGAAAATACGCTTCGATGCACTTGGAAGCTCGTCAAACGGGAGTGTAAAACTCGGAGGTACGCAAAGCTCCGTGGAAACACTAGAAATGGGCGTGAAACGAGTGGAACACTAATGTCGGAGAACCCGTGAAACGACCGAGACGCTTGTCCAGCCGACGCGGGAAGCACGCGATCTCATCGTAGAGGCAACATCGGTGCGAACATGAATCGCGGTAGTTGACACTGCGTGAAACTGAATCTGACACTTACGCACTGCAGTATACGAAAAATTAGTAGGGGGCATGCAAAAGAACACACGAGACCAAAAGATCAAAGATGTCGAGAAACACGTTGGAACACCGAGATGAATTCGAGAACGTTGGAGAACACTGTACAAATATGTTGGACACTTATGAGTCTGAACCACGCAGCGCAACTACAGGAATTCGCTTGACGATACGTGAAAATGTATCGAAACGATGGAATGACGAGCATGCGGAAATCGACGCGTGAAAACGCATCGATTTGTGATCATTTCATCGTATAGTGACGAAGTAACACAGCTCTGTGTTAAAAGTAAGGCAAACCGATGTTTGAGTAACATTTATAGAGTGTTACTTTGGCATCAAATTACATTTTTGTGTGGTGAAAAACGGACTGTGAGAACAACACTAATCAACATACTAAAATGTTGAATATTTTACACAACAGGTTTTACACTTTACTTTAATGACGATGACAATTTTACACCGTGTAACATACTTACGACGCTAACTCGTCCCTATTGATGTTAAAATCCATTAAATACGCAAGAACGTCGAATCGCAGACGCGAAGCAACAATCCGTGATACGTATGTAAGATACTTGAAAGATACTTGAAAATACTTCGTAGCACCAAATAACCGGCGAAACGCTTGATAACCCCCTGGATACAGTCGAGAACCTCTTGCAAACACTCGAATATTCCCTAGAAACACTCGAAACCCCTTAGATAACCCGGGGAAACCCTTCGATACACATGGAAATACGAGGAGGAGTCACACGAATGTGCGTCTCTGTCGGTCTCTCTCTCTCTCCCTCTCTCTCTCTCTCTCTCTCTCTCTATTCTACCCTCTCATCACACGGACAAGTTCCGAGCTCGCGCCTCACCCTCCGCGAGCCCCACCCGACTTTGGCTGGTACATTCTCGCGCAGTGGTTTATATAGCACAAGGGGAGTCTGCCTCTCTGTCTCTCTCCCGACTCTGCGATTCAACCCTCAAGTGCATTATTATAGTGGATTCGAAGTTTTGACAAAACCTCGGAAATAGCCACGAGAATTCATTTTCACCCCCCCAAAGTTTCGCAGTCCTATAATCGGAATCGAGAGCTCATTGACCAGGGTAAATAAATGTTCCGGTAATTTTTCTCCCTATCGTTTCGTTCATCTCATTGATAATAATACCGCGGAATTTTGCCTCTTTTTTTCCACCTCGCTATCTCTTTGTTATAATTAGACCTTTCGCAACGAGATCCGATGTTCCTTTGATATCGCGTACTCCGTTGATGGGGTGGTAAAAAGCGAACGGCAAAATTAAATTAATTACTCTTTTTCTTCCCCCCCCTCCCGCAACGTCACCGACGTAGAAAAAGTTGCGGGGAAAATGGCGGTCCGACCTTTTTTCCCATCCTGTAATTTTCCCCCGTCGCGTTCGTCTAATAGTAGCATGACGAGAATATTTATCGAACTGTTGTTTGAGAATGCTACGCGATCGCGCGAACGATACTCGCGGTGCGGGCTTCCGCGAGACTCGATTGCATGTTCAGTCGCATGTACAAACTAGAAATGCCGAGGTGTAATTAGCCGGATATGTCGACGACAGTTCGAGGCTTTTGGACCGGTTGGAATTCATCTGACTGTAGGCCAATCATCCGTCGCTTGTTACTCGACGACTGCTCTCTCTACCTGATAGCATCGCGGCCTCTGTTCCTCCATATTAAATCCGAATTTCCCACGGTTAACGAGTTTGCCAAAAGCAAGTAGCGCGATTTCCAAGATTCGAACGTATCTCTCCGCTGTTCTACTTCGACTTGTTACCATTATTAATCATACCTCCCTCGGAACCGGTCCCACGGATTTATGCTCCTACGTTCGAGCCTTGAAATATACGCGACGAACGCGTGATGAACATCGGCGATCTACCGGGTGACGCGAAACACGCTTCCCGTTCTCGTCAGCTCTCACGTACATCACTCGTGCTGACTCAGCTGCTGAACCAGAAGCTTCCGCCCAGCTGGAATACTACCCGGAGAGAGACTATGCAGCGACGCGACACGAACGATTTCGGCATCGTTCCTCGACTACGTTTCGTCGATTGCCTCGTCAACCGTTGACTCTACGGCAAAGTACCCCGGACAGATCTCGGGCGGCTCGATCAGGCGCATCTTTTTTGTCTCCGCACATTTTTGCATCCGACCAACTCCATCCCGGTAAATCGACCTTTTCAAAATTCTCGATCACCGTACGTCGAGTTTCGCCGACACGTTATCCCAATTATCTCGGAAACCGTTACCTTCGCTGAAAAATACTTCCAACAAATTTTGTTGCCCGTATTTTGCCGCATCTTTTTCATTCCCACCCACCTTGCCGTAAAACCACTCCCTTGGGAGGTAATCCACTCCAAACGTACTTCGAGCTACGCCTGTCTCTACGTTCCAGCGATTATTTCGCGAACCACTGCTCGTACGAAAAATGTCTTCGAATATAACTCGTTCGCCTGATCGATACGCATCTTTTCCATTCCTGCACTTTTTTCGATACAACCCACCCCTGTCGAGATATTCACCGCGAACGATTTTCCCTCAGAATCGTTCGCGTACTAGAATATTCGAGCGAACGATAATAATTATCGATAAAATTGTTTTGCCAGCGGAAAGTGTGTCGTAGTCACGAACGGACAGGGAAAAAGTGCGTTCAATTATCATATCGTCTCGCAAATGTCTGGGGGAGACGAGCAGTAATATCCGCGATGAATCACCTCGCAATGATGTTTGTTTCGCGCGTACCTCTCGATTTCGCCGGTCCCCCTCGCAAATGATATTGGCAATCGATCATCCAGATTAATCTAAATTTGTACGCGCCTGAAACACCGGTTTAAAAAAAAACGAAAAAAAAAACGAAAAAACCCTAGTATCGCCGACGAGTGGGGAAAATCTATTAGCGTTCGGCCGAAGAGCGCACGCAACGCGACACGACGACGCGCGGAGACACGGTCGACTAGGCAATTTCGTCGATTTCTATCGCCGCCTCTGGCAATAATGCCGATAATATTGATAATGATAACAATACCTTATCGCATTCGTCGCGAGCATTCAATTTCATTATTAACGGAATATCGAAACATATATCGGAGCGCGAGCGACAGGCGTTCCAACTCTGAGCACAAACGGGCCGACTAATAGACCGGACATATTTCCATGATCGTTGCTAAGCTACAATGAATTTGCCGCGATTGAAAGTATCGATTCGGCGGCGAGAGAGAACTTCGAAACGGACGATCCAACCTCTCCTAGATTACACCCCGCTGAAACTTGGCTTGTTCGCCGCCCAGGCCAGCAGCATCTTCCGTTGCTCCTCCAGATTTATAAACGAGCCGAGAGAGCCGCGAATTCCCTTACGACTGCGTGGAAAAAACAACAGGTACGAACGAACAACAGCAACGAAGCAGCAACGGCGACGGGAAAAAAAACGCGCCTGATTTACCGCAAGACGGAGTAGCGCGCGCGCGCGTTCGGTTGCCTGCCGCCAGGCGCCGATTGCTACCGCGCGCCGCTAATCGTTCGCTACTCGGAAAAAATCGAGCGTTGGCTTCCCTTTCGATTTTTTTCGCGACTCCGCTTCTCGCATCCCGCGATTTACTTTTTATTTATTCACTTTTCCTCTACTCTCCCTTCGCGAGCGCTATTTTCACTCGTATCTCGGAAGTTATCGCGTCGCTGCTGCACCTACTACGCTGGAAATGTCAAATATTTTTTCCACCAGTATTTTTTCCGCCTTTTTCCCTCTTCTCTCTCTCTCTCTCTCTCTCTCTCTCTCTCTCTCTCTCTCTCACTCTCTCGCTCGTGCCGCTTTCCACCCGGTTAACAGATAACTTTGACTCGCGTCGCGTGAAATATTAGCTAGCATAGTTGCGCTCGCGTACCTCTGCTCGATACTCCGCGCGCGCCTTTCTCGTGATTTCGTGAATCTCGACGCGTTACGAAATGCGAACGAATCAATATTTACCTCCGTATGTTCGCGGCGCCGAACGAATTATTCATAGTCGAGTGCGATGTGTTAATGGATAAGGAATTCTATTAGGGGGCGACGTCAATTAACGCAATCGCTACGTCCGATCAAATTTTCTTCTCCCACCTGCGATCAGATACGTATAAACAGATATAACCGCGCGGTAACACGGACCTGAATAATGCAATGCGAAGAAAAATTCTCGACGTTCCAAATCGACGTAATTGGCCAATAATTATTACTCTATCCGATTTCCTTCCACTTACGAATTCCTCCAGGCAGGTGTTTTTTCTCTCCGGCGGCTAGAAAGCACAATTCTCTATCCACGAAGTAACGCAAATCTCTTTATCAATAATACTTTCTCCGATTATAATTTTTCATAAATAATAATTTACTCATTCATCAATGATAATAATCATAATTTGTTCGTTCGTCAATAATAATAAATCGTTCGGTAATAATTCCCGCAAAGCTGGGTAGAATTTACCTGTACGTAAACCTGGCTCAAAACTTGGGGGTGACTAAACTAACTTAAAACTAACTTAAAACTAGATAAAATTCTCTTTTGAAAGTTGAAAGTAGTTGACTAGCGGTGCTCTAATTAACAACAATATTACACATTCAAAAGATTTCATACCACGTTATACATTTGACGTAATACAATTTTCAAGTTTCATTGCTGGCCAGCAACAGAGTCAGATCATTCAAATCGTTGAAAATTCTCACAAAACAATTTTTGATGCCGATGGTCTTGGTAATTTTTAATAAACGAATACTTTTCTATCCAGTGCTAGTTTTTTAATTCCAAAATTAGTATGCCCAATAATAGGTAATTGTTTCCAATGATAATTTGCTGATGAATCTATTTTTACTGATGATAAAAAGCCCAAAACATTTTTGTAAGCATCTCTCCGGTCCATAACGGGCTCCACAACGTGCAACGTTATTAGTACATCGATTTTTGAGAAACTAGAACAGGCGAAAACTAATTCCCACTTCGTATCTGTGTTTTTCGATCGTTCGTCATAGGTGACTTACCAAGATATTATTTCATTTTCACGACTTTCGTACTTATTGCCAGCGATTCGTAGCCAGTTTTTGGCGTAAAATTATCCCCAATTATAATTAATAATAATAATGATAATAATTGCCTGAAATTTTCGTCTTCAAATCGTTTCCGATGGATTGCGGCGAAATTTGTAGATCGAGGATCGCGCGGAATGAATCGTCTCTCGAAGCTGGATGTAGCGGCATGGACAATAGATATAAGGCGAGGCACGACGAGCCTTGCAAGGGAACGAGGTAGAATAACGATCTGCACTAAATCAAGACTCTACGAGCGAGAATATATTTTACATGCTCTCGAGCAGACACGGTCTCTCTGTCTCCTTAATACCGCCCCTCAAACGATACGTCGGATCAAGAAGTGGAATTTTTCCCATTTCCCTCGTCGCAAACACGTACGAAAAATAAAACTCGGCGCGATCGCGATAAAGCGAGGGAAAAATTCGAATAAAAAGAAGGAGAATAAAACGGAATAGGAAGTACCTACGCGTGAAAATGAACGAGAACGGAAAGAAACAAGCGATAGGAGCGAAGAAGCGGAGCAGAGCTTTGCGATTTTTAATCAGCTGAACGGAATATTGCCTGGCTTTCGAGTTCAATGGATTAAAGCTGAAACGGTGCCGGGTTTTTTGCCTCCGTTTCGTCGTCGGTTTCTAGCTAAATTACTACGTTCACGGAGTTCTCCCTGCCCGCGGCCCGCCGCCGGTATAAACCGAGTCCTAGATTGCCGCAGTAACCGTGTATACGGTATACGGGGTAGCCGCAACAAAAAAAAAAACAGAAAAAAACTCCGACCAACGAAATGGTTGAAGGGTCGACAAATTTCGGCTCAACGTGAAATTTCCCACCGAAAACCATTCCCATTTCGAACGCGACCAGCGAAACTTGCAGCAATTCTTCCAGCAAATTTTAATTCCTCGAATGCAAATTCCCAGGATCGCTTTTTTGAAATGAGGAAGAAAAAACGAATTAATTTCAACTCCGACGATCGACGAGTGGGGAGCAGCGCGTTTGATGTTCGGTAAAAAAAAAAAAAGAAATCGTTCTTTGAAAATTCCTGGCTGATTCGAAGAAACAAACATCAAAAGCTCGCCAAACATCAATCGCGCAACGAATTTACTCGCGAAATTTCACGGACATTCGACATTTTTTCCACGACGTCAGATTCGGAAAGACGGGGATTTCGTGGTCAGGGAAAAATCGGGCGCGGAAGCGACCAAGCAAATAGAACGCGACCGGTGTTTAATTTAATTCGCTTGCTCGATGTTGGAGGAATAGTCGAAGTTGGAGGAGATCGGGAATATCCGGGAGAAAAAACGGGGTCCGCGTGTTGGAAATTGCGAGGAGAAATGTGGCAAAAATTCGATGGCCGGGGGGCTGTTTTCATCGCAAGGACGAACGATCCCGTCGAAAAATGTGCTCCAGACGCGAAATATCCAAATCGTTGTCGATCTCGTTCTACAACAAGGTTCCTCCGAAACGGTCCGTTGCCCGACCTCTCGCGTCCGTAATATTTTAACACGGGACAAGAACGAGTCGTCGGGGTGTATTCGGAAAGCGACGCGTCGCGCGGAATAAAAAGGGCGGAAAAAACGGGCGCAAAAAAAAAGAACGGAGAAAGGCGAAGGAAGAGGAAAATCGCGACGGGGGGACGAAGAGAATATAATAATAAAAAAACAAGGAAAAACAAAATAAAAAAAAGGGAACGCGTGCGTCGGGGGCCGCACATATTCGTGGCATTTTAACGAGAGGAACGGTTTGATACGAGGTGCACGTAGACTCCTTAGCTCATTGGTAGGTGTACTCCGTGAGTTATGGTCAGCACCCTGACGGCCTATTTTATTGCTTATTATTTTATGGACTTTAAAAGCACCTGGAAAGACGGATACACGCCGTGTTGCTGTCACGTTCCTCGAGTTATTTTTCATGCTGGAAAAATGGCGCTTGATAAAGGGGCGCCGGGGGGTGGAGGATCAAACGATACAGTTTCCATATTTTCACAATTTCTTTTCTCCCCTCGCGTATCGCGTCCCCCGACTTTCTCGCTCCTCGTTTTCACTCCTCGCTTATTTTACAACTTCCCGATTCTCCCGTCGCACCTACTACTTCCGCTTCGCCGCCCATTCGACGTATCGCGTCACTGTCGCGCATTTTTGCGTATTCGCGTGTAATTTTCGCATCTATCTCGTTCCCGCGTCACGTCGACTTCCCATCGTTTCAACGTCGCTTCGTACGGAAATATCCACGTCAATTTTTCCCTCGATGACGGTGTCGTTATCACCTCGAAATCACCTCCAACTCGCGTTCAATTTCGCTGACTCTCGACGTGACCGCCGCGTTACTTCACCCCGGTCCACTTTTACATCTTTGCAACGCCCCGCAATCGTATCGCTTCCCATACGTCGGTGTCCACGTTACGTTTCACGTCACTTCACTGTCAGTCCACTCTGACGATATCATTAGTATAAAATCGCCGTGTCACCCTTACGTTTCTATCACATCGCTATCATATCCAGTCGTATCACGGCAATATCGCATCACTTTGATGTCGCTTTCTCGCTCGATCGTCGCACCATTGTCACCCGTATTCCCATCATTCGCTTTTTATCGAGACGTCACAGCCACGTCACTTTCACATCAATTACACGTCAATTTCACGTCACTCTCACATCAATATCACGTCAATTTTACCTAAACTTCACGTCACTCTCACATCAATTTCACGTCAATTTTACCTCAACTTCGCATCAATTTCACATCAATTCGACCTCAATTTCACGTCACTTCCGCGGAATTATCGTGTAGTCATCATATTATCGTTGAATCAGTGTCGCATCACCTCTACATCAAATTCATTCCGTTCTCTCATTATTTTCACGTCATTACTTGAAAATGAAACAAAATATAAAAAATTACTATTATTATTACGATTATTAAAATCATTATTAATTTTATCAATTTTTTCCGTTCGTTAAGATAAAATTGACGTCAGTTTTACATGGCTACTCCGTCGTTTTGTTTCCTATTGAACTCGCCGTATTGTGACGTGACTTTACACATGACCATCGCGTCGAGATAATATCATTTTCGTTCGCGCGATGGAGCATGCATTAATACAGATACAAATATTCACGCATCTGAGATATTATTCTGCGGTTGGCAGATCGCGGCAAAACTTTCTAATTTCTTGCTCGAGGCTTCGATGGATAACGGGCGTGTGACTCGTAACGTGGATATTCTCTCGGACGCGTTTAGTCGCGTTGACAAGGAGAAAAAAAAGAAAAAAAAAACAGGGAACGGTCAGATATAATCTGTCAGAGATAATTTCGGGATAAGGATTTTCCGATGGGAAGATAACAGCTGTTGAAACAACGCTGTTGAAATTGCTGATCGGGGAAAGTTTGTCGGTTTTTTTTCCCTCCCGTTCTTTCTTTTCGTCCCCCTTCTTTCTCGCCTACGTCTCGCTCGTTTATTTCGCGAACGGCAAAAGTATCGAGGGTCCCTTTTAAGGGATTGATCCTCGTGATCATTTCGGGAACAAAAAGTTTGCTCTTCCACCCGTCACCGCGTTACGGGGTCGACGCGCGGAACGCACCCGAACGTCTCGTCGGGATGTCGTTACGTGGAAAAAAATGTTCCCTACAAAAGTTGTTACCGCTAAGGACGAGGTGCAATTAAGCTCCTATAACTTAGTCCGCTGGCGTCGCTAGTTTTTCGAGAGAATCGATTTTTTCCCGCTTCCCCTCCCGAAACGAGCGCGAACGCGAACGCGAACTCGCCAACCTATCGCACCTCCATCCATTCTTATTACTCCACTTCAGACGAGCGCCACTTCGGCACGATCGATCCATCAATCGACCGCGGCTCATTTTAAACGCGATGAAAAAATCCACTCGGAATATATGAGCTCTGTCGAGTGTCGTTCAGAATTTCCCGGGGGAAAAATCATGCACGCACATCGTGTTGCCGCGCGATATACCAAAATTATTCGGAAATCGTGAAAAACGTTGCGAAATAGCTGGCATTTTTTTTTTCGAAATTCTCGATACCGTCGCGACGTTGCGAGAATATTTTTCCACGATGGGGGGGAATCATGTCCAATTTCTCAGATTAAAGGAACCCATCATTGTCTCCTCACTGCCACACTTTCGTCACTTTTACATCACTTTTACATCACTTTTACATCACTTTCACGTCACTTTCATATCATTTTCACATCACGTCGACGTCACTTTCATATCATTTTCACATCACTTTCACGTCACTTTCATATCATTTTCACATCACGTCGACGTCACTTTCGCGTCGCTTTCACACAGGTTGTTAATGACTTGAGGGCAAGTAACTTTCTCGAACTCGATAAGTAGAACTTTTAGGAGAGATACTTTTATTAGAATACGCTATTACAATATAAGATGACCTTTACGCGAGGTTATAAACAAGGAGCTCGCGTTCATACCTCCGCTCTCGCCGTTTGTTTCGTCATTCGTTGCGCTCGCGCTCGCACGCCTTCGTGGGCCTATCACGTGATTTCTCAACATTCTCCCCCTTTTTGAAAATTAATACACGTAGATTAATAATTATAAACAAATTTTCAAAAACCTTAAAGGAGAAATACACATTCAAATCTAGTAACATACAAAGTTACAAAAACTTTAATGATTAATACCTAAACGCTGAGGACGACGAACAACTCGTCCACTTTTAGTGGTAATTTCGGGCGCTTGCTCTTTTAAATCATAGCAACTTTCGTACAGTTTATCCGCATTCTTCTTATTATGACGCTCGGAAAGTACATTAATATCTGGTGATCGCTCGAGTACACTTTCTTCGAGTCTCTTATTAAGATCGCTATGGTTGTCGGTAACCTCTAAAGGGTATAAACGCTGGATCGGACGTTTTAAAAGACCGTTCCTCGTTTTGAGTACATAGACTCGACTCCGACCATCGCGACCTACAATTTCTTCGACTACACGAGCTAAAGGCCAAGTAATTCTTTTACTCTGGTCATCTCCGATTAAAACTATATCTCCGATGGAAATTTTTCGTACTTCAGACTTCCCATTTTTTACAAGCAACTTACTCAAATACTCAGAGCGGAAACGCGAACGCAAATCATCGAAAATTTGTTGTCGACGAGCGAGCTTTTTTAGCAATTTTCCGCGGCTGAGCATATCTAAATCAGCAACGCTATTTTCGTGAAGCTCTTGTAAAAACGTCGCCGGAGTTAACGGTCGAAGATCATCTGCGGAGCTAGATATATACGTCAAAGGTCGTGAATTAATCGCGGCTTCTGCATCGCACAAGGCAGTCGTCAAACTCTCGTAGGTAAGACAGGCCTTACCTAGAACTTTCCTTAAAATTGTTTTTAAGACGCCGACTAATCGCTCCCACCAGCCACCCCACCAGGGTGCTGAAGGAGGGCTGAAACGCCATTCAATCTCACGAATCGAAACATGCTTGACTACCTTTTCCCAATCAAGCTCTTTAAGTGCGTTACGCGCACCAACGAAATTTGTGCCGTTGTCACAAAAAATAGTGCTCACTCGACCTCGCCGCGCGATGAAACGTCGTAAACATTCAATAAAAGCGTCGGCACCCAAGGAAGAGGCAAGCTCAAAATGAACGGCACGATAGATCGCGCAAGTAAAAAGACATATCCACGCTTTGCCTCCCCCTTTTACATATACGGGGCCCGCGAAGTCAACGCCGCTTATTTCAAACACATGCGCATCTCTCACACGATCAATCGGTAGCGGCGGTGTTTCACACTCCATTCTTTTTACATTTTGTTTCTTGCATACGACACATTTTCGCAAAATACTTTTCACATAACAACGCGCATTTATCACCCAATACTTCTCACGTAACGCATTCAAAACTACCTGAGTACCTAAATGACCGCAGCGTTCGTGTGTTTCTTGAATAAGCAGATCGACTATCTCATGCTTATCGAGTAATATCGGGTACAAAAAGGCAGAGTGATCTGGACGATAAGAAATGCGCGTTTTGAGTACTAATAAGCCATTTTCGTTACGTAGAGTCTTGAACGACGACAGTTTATCCTTCGTACCAGACTCAAACATTAAGCGCTGAAGACACAACAACACGATAGTTTCGGCGGCCCGTAACTCGTTATGTAATAAATACAGATTCGCCGTATTATTTTCTGTACGTGGTGAATATTCGACTAACTTATCTGCGCGTGCCGCGATACGTTGCTTACACTTAAGTATAAATCGACGAGACCACGTTACAGTACGTATAAATTGCGTATACGACGAAACTGCCCTACCTGTATCGCACAGCTGATCCGCAGACTGCGCGTTCAACATAGCTATCGGTGTGCTCTTCTTGTATTCTCGCGTGACCTCATTTTCATTGACAATTCCGGACGAAGTTGGCCAATGCGTTTCGTCTTGGTGTAGCCACTCGGGACCGAACCACCAGCGGGAGGCTAGCAGCTGTCGCGGACTACACCCACGCGAGGGCATATCAGCAGGGTTTTGGTCGCCCGGTACGTAGCGCCACTCGCCCGATGCTGTCAAAACATTAATTTCTTTCACGCGATTGTGTACAAATGTACCGAGTGCTGCCTCATTTTTACACCACGCAAGTATAGTCGTAGAATCGGACCAATACACGACTCGTTCAATAGGACGGGTTAATGATTTAATAACTGTATTGGTCAGGCGGGATGTTATGAGCGCAGCCAATAACTCGAGACGCGGTATCGTTGCTCCTTTTGGTGCAATACGCGCCCGAGCATTAAGTAAATGCACATTTATACAACCATTATTTTCGATACGCGCGAAAACTGCCGCCGCGTACGCCTGCCCACTCGCATCGCCAAACGCATGAAGGCTAAGCCTACCGTCACCTATATGACGAGGAATCGCTAATTTTCTAAGCGCTTCTAATTCGCTGACCCATTCCAGGAATTCGCTTCTGGTTACTTCATCGACTTCATTATCCCAGTCGAGCTTGTCAGCCCACAAACGTGCAAGTAAACGCTTAGGTTTTAATACAATAGGGCAGGTTACGCCGATAGGATCGAAAATTTTATGCGCGAGAGACAATATGGTTCTCTTTGTCACGACCAACGGAGTGCCTCTCTCGATCACTGGCACGATAAAACTTAAATCGTCTAATTGTTTATTCCACGAGAGACCAAGTACCTTAGTAATATTATCAGGTAGCGCATCACGAGTATGCTCCCAACATCGCAAATCAAAATTGCCCGTGGCCAAAATCTCTGTCGCTTCGCGAACAAATTTATCGAGCTCTTCTTTGGTATCTACACTGGACACGCAATTGTCTACGTAGAATGAATTTATTAATTTAATAACCGTATTTTCTGACCAATCTCCCCCGTCTAACAAAACCCTTTTAAAGAGTAGGTGGAGCGTTACGGATAGCAGAAAAGGGCTACATGTTAAGCCGAAAACTACGCGACGGTGACGATAAATCGTAATTGTCTCGTTATCATACCAAAGGAAACGTAGAGCATCTCGATCTTGTTCAGTGACAAGAATCTGTAGAAAAGCGGCTCTGATATCAGAGATAACTCCGATTTTCTTATCACGAAAATTATTAATGACCGACGGCACGAGTTCAATAAGATTCGGTCCAACCTCGAGACAGTCATTGAGCGACGGGCTCCCAAAATTGCGTGCAGACGCATCGAAAACGGGACGAATTTTAGTAGTACTTGTCTCTTTTATTACAGGTCTATGCGACAAATAATGAGCCTCACGATTGTACTCGTCCGAAGGCACCCTTTCTATAATCTCTTGTTCGAGCCATTCGTCAAAAATTTTACTATATTCCGCACGAATATTCATTTTATCGAGTTTTTTGACCGTCGACTGTAACCTTTTCCGTGCAAGATCAAAATTATTGGGCAACGCCGCGTGATCGACCTTCCAAGGCAACCTAACTACGTATCGACCGTCATCGGAAATTTTAGCCGTATCTTCTACAAAGTCGCGAGTTCGCTGATCGCGTACAGCTTTGTCGACCTGTTGAATTGGATCGGTGATCCCAAGCACATCTAAACTCCAAAGGTCCGACACATTACATTCTTGTGCGAGTAGCACTGGCTGCGCTTTCGTTTCCGACGAATTAAATTGTTCAGCGTGTAATTTGCCCATCACCGTCCAACCAAGCAAAGTCTCGAAAGCTAAAAGTCCGTTGCCTACATTACGCGTACGACCTGTAAATAACTTGCTCGCGACATCAGCTCCGATGAGCAGATCGATTGGCCTGCGTTGATCATCTACGTCGCTGAGAATAACATCGTGTTTTCTCAAATCATTTACCCAAGCTTGTCTTTTTATGCACGGCACTGTGTCACAAATAGTATTCTGGCTCAAAACAGAAAAATTACAACTAAAAGAACCGTCAAGATTTGCGACGCGTACTTTAAATATATCATGTTTCTTTTTAGCGGCCTGTACTCCGCCGAATAACGAATGCGCGAGCTCAATGTCGTCATGTGCGACATAACCTACTGCCTTTGCAACACCTGTTCGAACGTACGATCGCAAAGAAGCAGTATCAATAATAACTCGCACAACTCGTTCACAATTATCGGAATACATCTTAACCCGCAATGTTTGTAAACAAACCTCCGGTAGGTTGCAAATCGTCGTAAGACTCGCTTCGGCATTAGTTTTATACTCCGATTTACATTCAATAGATTTTTGCGGAATCGTTTCATTCGTATTAATATTGGCGCACATTAAGAGAACATGTCGTTTACTGCACCATGAACATTTTACGTTAACTCTACATTTTCGCGCCATATGACCATATTTTAAACAATTCCAACAGGCATTCGCTTTTTTAACGCATTCTTTACGTTCACTCAACGTCATACCACGCGCTACATCGCAAGTTTCACACTCATGCTCACCCTGACAAAATATACATACTCGCGTCTTCTCTGTTCTCGTCGTCAACAGTGCATTGGCACTGGCTTCATCCTTCGATGCTCCTCCAGTTGACCGCTGCTGCTGTTGGTGCTTCTTAGAAGACTGCGAGACTGTTGACGGTGGACCAAACCCGCGCAGAGCCATGTCGATACGCTCTTGGTTTTCTACTTCATTTTGCAGGAATACTAGGAGCTTCGAAAGTCTGTTGCTAGCTACGTTCGCGCCAACAGCAACCTTCGTGTTGCTTGCCGCGTCATTTTCGTCGTCGACCGAGGCGTCGGCTGTTTCTCGAAATCCACTCCGTTGCCACGCCCGTAACACCTCTTCCGGTGTGACGACCCAGGTTTGGAACTTGTGAAAATTCCCTGTTTTGCCCGAGATCGTCTACGATTAGTATGTGGATTTATGGGATGTTTTAATGAAATGAGGAAAGGTGAAAAGGCTGGAATATTTAAGAGCGGAAGGGCGTAGCGGGCTAAGAAATGGATGTCTTATATATAATGAATTTTAATATGACGATTGGCAGCAAAATACAAAACGTGCGAGAGGGATCTGTGTATTCTCGATTTTAATGATTCGCGGCAAATTCCTAGTTCGCGTGACGCGGATTGATTCATAAACTGCGCGACCCGGCGTAATCGTTGCTTTCTCGCTCTTATGCCGCCTCGTTTCTTAATGGTTGGTGTCGCTTGCTGAAGAGCAGAGGTTGATTGGTTTAGGAATAGCTAGCAAATTAATGCTCCGCCGGATTTTTACGTTGGCTAGCAAATAAATGCTCCGCCGGACAAGGACTGGCTAGCAAATGAATGCTCCGCCGGATGGGTTGAACTTAAAGGCGTAAATGAATTTTACTTAAAGGTCTAGATGAATTTGATGGATTTAGGAATGGCTAGCAGTTTAATGCTCCGCCGGATTTTTACGTTGGCTAGCAAATGAATGCTCCGCCGGACAAGGACTGGCTAGCAATTGAATGCTCCGCCGGATGGATTGAACTTAAAGATGTAAATGAATTTTTACTTAAGGGTCTAGAACGTGTTTTGCTCTTTGCAAGGGAGACCACTTACCATGATAAAAATCGTCGGCGTGTGTGAGTTATGAAAGAGATGCCGTATGATTTGTTTAGATGCCGCCTTTGCTGGTGAATGATTCTAATGAAAGTTGTGAAAAGTTAGGGTTTAGGTTGCAACTGCAGAGTTTTAGGAAATCTGATTCAAGGAATTGATCGTTGCAATTTTAACAAGTTTTATTTTAAATGTTGGTTATATTAATGAGTCGGACGCATATTGTTACGTTACAATTTCGTAGCTTTATAATGAAGGTAGGAAACGAAAAGTAAGACTCTCAGCAAACTGACAACTGTCTTACCTTAGTCGCCTACACTGAGCAAACCCAGCTAACTTCAGCACTTGATCGTAGTAACTTCTCTTTGGCTTCTGCCTGATTTGTCGCGTACTGCGTGCAATTGAACTTTGACTGACTTCGACCTTTTAACGGACGAACTGATTTTTGGCTGACGTTTTGGTTGACTAACTGACTGACTGCTTGACTACTTGACTTCTTGACTGCTTGACTGACTTGACTGCTTGACTGACTTGACTGCTTGACTGACTTGACTGACTTGACTGACTTGACTGACTTGACTGACTTGACTGACTGCTGACTGACTTGACTGACTTGACTGACTTGACTGACTGCTGACTGACTTGACTGACTTGACTGACTTGACTGACTTGACTGACTGCTGTGAGCTGGGCTATGCAGTCTTATATATATTCAAAAAATGTGTCTTAGGTGGGAGGTTACTTAGAATTAGTAAATGGGGGGGTGGTGGTTTCTTAGAATTAGTAGTTTGAGGGGTGGGGGTTTCTTAGAATTAGTAATTGATACGTTGATATTTCGATCGGTACTGTATGCCTATAGTGGTCGTGTTGTTTATTGTTATGTCTCCGAGCGCGCGTTCGGTGGTGTCAGCTGTCATCTTGCACGTGCGTGGTCTTTATCTTTGGTCAGTGCGGTTGCACTCGGTGGGAGGGTCATCTCGTATCTTGCGTGATTCTAGTTTCCGACTTTCTGTAGTAGTTTTTTGGGCGAAGGGGTAATTATAAAGGCATGGAATACTTCCGGATGGCAGGTCCCTTCTTAAACGTATATAAATTTGTAAATTTTCCCGAGGTAGGAGGGTGAGTTTGTTACACCTCCCCCCTAATTTTAAAACAATGTTGCTAGGCAATTTGTTTTAACCTTCCCTGAATTCGCTCGCTCAATTCGTCTATAGTTACTTCTGTCCTCAGCCGTGGTACTTCGTCGTTGTGTTTCTGGTCCGTTGGTGCTTCTTCGTCCGGGTTTTCAGCTTCCTGGTTCGGCTTTCTCTGGCTTAAGTATATCAGAAGGTGCGTTACTGATGTCCACAGTGATCCTAGTAGTTTGATGCTCCAGCCATATACCTGGTGCAGCGTGTAGCCGTGTATCAAGGTGTCGACTACATATCGGATCACTCTCAGGATTATGACAATGCCCATGACTCCAGCTGTCGCGGAGCCGAAGGTTACGAATCCTGACCATATCTTCTTGGATGTGGATTCCGCTATTTTCGAGAGGGTATCTTCGTCAAAGAGATTATATAATGTTATACCTTCTTTGGTGACTTCGTATCCCGTCGCGCCTCGTGCCATATTGCTGAGAATTGCCATCCGCTCCGTTGGAAAAAGAATATGTTCTTTTAGCTTCTCCAGGTCCGTCTGTCGATATATGCCACTCGTGCTAAGGGCTTTCGGTTGCGTGTATGTCCATGTGATCTCGTCGTTCGGTCTTAGTGGTTGCGGTGGCATCGTTTCCATGGGGTGTGGCGTGAATTTATACCATTGGTTGTCGATTCTGTACATGGGTGCTAGTATCCGGTCGCATTCTCGTTCCATTCCATTTTTGATTAACAATTTTGATTTTGGTGTGAGGAAGTAGGATTCGTTTTTCGTCGTTACTGGTAATTCGGCGTAGCATTGTTGCGTCTCTCTCACCTTTACTGATACTGGAATACATTTAATCACATGGATTACTTCACCTGCGACGATGGCCATGTGTCCCGGTTCTCCCACGAGATTATACGCAAACTCGTCTGGAGACAGCGTTGCTAACGTCAGGGCATGGCGAAGTACCTGCGTTTCGAGTTTGCATCGCTGCGTGATTACGTCTTGGTACAGAGTGTTGAGTTGATTTCGTATATGTGTTTCTACGTAGATAAACTTAGAATTCACATAAGAAAAAATGTCTATATTCTCCACCGCGATTTGCTGCTGTTTCTTGAAGGTGTTTCCAGGTGACGTTTCGAAGATAATAAGTTTGGGGTGTTCCGTCTTGTAGAGAGTGTATCCGCAGTTCTGGAATTCCGTCGTTTTGATTAATCCGAAGGTGGTTTCCTCGGACGTTAGTGAGTATATCGTCAAGTTGCGGCTTGATTCCTTCTCTGTTATCCTCGATCCGTGTCCTTCGTACAGTACGTCGTAGTTGGCGAAGTCGCACTCGTGATGCGGTACGTCCTCCCAAAATGAATTTCCGCCTATTTCATCGAAGCATGTTCGTTTGTTGAGAGGGCAGGAAAGTCCGTCGTTGAAAATTACTTGGTTGTTGTCCAGTTTTACATTAATTTCCTGTTTCCTAAGCGTTATTTTTACTGTTGCCTGTACTACTACGTCTGTCCACTGTCCATACCGGTCGTCGAAGAATTCTCCTTGGCATCCTCCGGTAGAATCTAGTTTTCCTGCTAGAGTGAGGTCTGCTCGAGTTGTTCCGTCGGCGATGATGTTTGTTAAATGTCGATTGTGCCCTAATGTCAAGATTCCTTCTTGATGTAGGTGCTGACATGCTTCTCTTGAGACTTCTTTTATGTACGCTTGCCTGCCATGTTCTAGTATGGAGATATGCGAGTGCATTCCGCAGTGGTACACCGTCCTGTCAATTTCGATCCGGCACTGGATCGCTGTAGTTTTTTGGAAATCCGATATTTGGATTAATTGTAGGTACGTCTTCTGTATGGTAGGTCGTGTGTCTGGTATTACGCATTGTGTTGGCTCTATCAAGTTAATCGTGGTTATATTTATGTGCGTGCCCCCGCAGTCGTATCCCGTGAGCGCAGCCGCCGTGGCGAGGTGCATGATGAGTAGTAGCATTCTGTAATATTTAAAGCCTAGCTAATTTTAACTTATCTACGTGTACAATTCTGTCGCGATTATTATATCTTATTTTAACATTATTCTGCGACAGTACTTCTAATACTACGTGGGGACCTGTATATTGGTCGTCGAATTTCCCTCTGGAAGGTTCCTTTAAGAGGAATACCTTGTCTCCAGGGTCAATGTCTATTGTGTTAATTTTTCTGTCGTAATAGTGCTTATTCCGTTGCTTTGATTTGATTAGGTTATCCCTAGCTATTCCTTGTATCGCGTGGAGTTTCTCGCAGAGTTCCGTCATGTAATCGGTGTATGTATAATCGAGGTGTTCGTCAATGATGTCATGCGCCGATGGCATGCGTGCGGGTTTACCGTATACTAACTCGTGTGGTGTGTAACGTGTACTCTCGTGAATACTTGTGTTGTATGAAAACATAGCCTGTGCTAACCACTGGTCCCAGTCGTTTGTGTTTGAGACGTATTGTTTTAAATACTCTTTTAGTACGTGGTGCGAGCGTTCAATGCTCCCGTTCGATTGCGGATGGAACGCGGTGGTTTTTAACTGCTGGATTTTAAACTTCCGAGCTATATTTTTCAAGAGGCTGCTCGTGAGGTTCCTGCCTTGATCGGTTAGGATCTTGGCCGGGGCACCGTGTTTGCAAATGAGGTTTTCGATCAGTGCTGTTGCAATCGATCGCGAGCCTGTTTGAATTAGAGGTATACCTAAAGAGTACTTGGTTAAATGGTCCTGGATCGTGAGAATATATTCGTTTCCGTTGGCGGTCACGGGGAGCGGTCCTACTACGTCCATAGAAACCTTCTCAAACGCGGAGAGCGGAGTATCGGTTATTACCATTGGTTCGCGTGTCTTAATTCGCGTTAACTTCCGCCTCTGGCATTCGATGCATGTTCTCACGAAAGTGGCTATTTGTCCCTTCATTCCGTCCCAAAAAAAATCTTGGCGGATTCTTTGATACGTTTTTGTTATGCCCTTGTGTCCGCCGTTCGCTGAGGCGTGATATTCCCTGATTATATCTTCTACGTCGCCTTCGTCGGGCGTTCTAACCTTATTTTCGTAAACAACTATTTTACACGGCGCTATGTTTGTTTTTAAGAGCTGGAGTATCGGTTTCCACTCGAGCGAATTGATTCTGTTAGTCTTAGCTATGTTTATCTGTGGTAGGTCTAGTTCGAGTATCACGTTTCGTAAAGATTGAACAGCTTCCCGTAATATTTCTTTGTCTATGTTTCGTTTTACGTTTTCTTTGATCGCTAGGATTATGATCTGTTGATTCTTTTCGTTGAATACGTGTGCTCGGCCTATGGCGAGTTTTCTGAATTTTGGTAATAGGTTTGCCGTTTTTAAGATTTTAGATCCGTCATCACAGGGCTCTCCCTGCGTGGTCGTAAAGATAACTAATCCTGTCTTGGCTCTAACGAACTGGTCCCTAGTCGTTATTACGTTCTGTTCGTCGCGTAATTCGTATTCGTGTTGTCCGTCGATTATTCTATCGTCCGAACTATCGCTAGATTCGTCGGATTCTATGTCGTCGGCGTCACTCTCTTCTGTTATATCGATGTTTGGTTCGTGGTGATCGTCGTTTTCGTCGTTGTGGATTGTAAGATCGTCTGGAGGAGATTCCTCGGGAATTTGGGGAAGGGGTTTAGGTCTGGGGTTGCATATCAAGATTTTGCAGTGGCTGGGGAGATGGGCGCGGAAGAGGTGGTTTACTTGCTCTGGGTTTTTGGACTTGGAGGTGAAATCCTCTTGTTTAATTGCCAGGTTAGTAATTCGTAGTTGCCTGCATATTTTCCCTAAGGTCTTAATTCTTGATACTAATCCGTTTTCCAATAGGTGTATTACGTGTCGTTGGTTGTTCTGGGTGTGCACTGCATTTTTTCCTTCGAGCTTCCCTTTTCGTATTTCTTCGAGTCCTCCGTATTTCGTCGTTTCGTTTGACTCAGCTGTTGCCTTGAGCGCGATGGAAAATGTTTCTGGTGTGTCAGTAATGTCAAGGTTCGTTTCGCTTATTTTTACTCGGTCGACAATTTCGTCGGTGTCGGAGGAGTCCGTTTTCGTGAGGTGGGCGATAGTTACCGGATTTCGGGATAAAGCGTCTGCGTTTGCGTTTATTTTTCCCGGTTTATATATTATTTCGTATTCGTACTCCATGAGAAGCAATCGCCATCTTATTAGACGAGATGACGGGTCTTTTACGGAGTTGAGCCATACGAGTGGTCTGTGGTCTGTTATTAAAGTAAATTTTTTGCCGTATAAGTAAGGTCTGAAGTGTTTGGCACAATATACTATCGCTAATAGCTCCTTTTCGATTGTCGAGTAATTTTGTTCCGCGTTATTAAGCAATCTAGAGGTGTAGGCGATGGGCAGGTCTTTTCCGATGTTCCCTTGGCTTAATACACCGCCTAGTGCGTATCCTGATGCATCGGTGGTTAATACGAAGGGTTTATTGAAATCTGGATACTGTAAAATCGGGTTAGAGCAAAGATTGTCTCTAAGTGTCTCGAATCCCTTTTGTTGTTTGTCTGTCCATTTAAATGCGCTATTTTTCTTTAAAAGTTCTGTTAATGGTTTAGCAGTTTTCGAAAAATCTTGGATAAACCTACGGTAGTATCCTGCTAGTCCTAAAAATTCCTTGATTTGTTTAGCGGTTTTTGGAATCGGGAAGTTCCTTACAGCTTCGATTTTTCGCGGGTCTGGTTTTAGTCCGTCCTCCGAGATTGTGTGGCCTAGGTAGGCGACTTCCTTCCTTAGGAACTCGCATTTATCCGGTTGCAACTTGAGGTTCGCTTGTCTAAGTCTGTCGGTGAGTCGGTTAAATTTGATGGTGTGTTCTTCCAACGAGCTGGCGTATATGACGATATCGTCTAAGTATACAAACAACTCCGTTCCTTGTAACCCTTCCAATACTTGATCCATAAGGCGTTGAAATGTTGCCGGCGCTGTCTTGAGTCCGAATGGCATTCGTTTGAATTGCTTGTGCCCAAACGGTGTAGCGAAGGCTGTTTTAGGCTTATCGCTCTCCTTCACGCGGATTTGATGAAAACCAGATGCCAAGTCTAACACTGAGAAGTATTTGGCGCTACCAAGTTGGTCTAGGATTTCTACGATGTTAGGCAGAGGATATGCGTCTCCGATCGTTGTTTCGTTAAGGAGGCGGTAATCAATTACCATTCTCCACCTTTTGTTACCTTTTGAATCTTCCTTTTTTGGGACGATCCAGAGAGGGGAACTGTAGGGTGAGTGGGATGGTTCTATTATGTCGTTTCGCTCCAATTCTCGGACTTGTTTTAATATTTCCTCTTTATGGATTGGCGGGTACCTGTATTGTTTGACGAATATGGGGTCATCGTTCGTTGTTCGTATTTGGTGTTCGATCTTGCCGGTGTGTCCCAGGGGTTCTCCTGGTTTGTAGAATATGTCTTCGTTTTGTTGCACGAGTTGAAGTATGTTGGTCGTTTCCTCGTTGTTAAGATGGTCCAGTCGCAGTAAGTCCTTGATTTCAATGTTTTTCCTATCGTCTTCCTCTGTTTCGGTCTCGTGGTCGTGGATGACGTCGTATTGTAGCAGCGTTACTGGTGGTATATTTAGTTTTATCGGTTGCGTCGTGGAATTTATTATTGGTAGAGTTATTTTATTGTTATGGACGGTGAATATGCCTTCTCCTGCGTAGACTCCCGGTCCTAGGTCGAGTTTTCCCAGGTAACCTTGTTTTATTTCGGGGTTTCTTACCTTTACTGGCACGTGTTCTTTAGTCCTTGGTTTGATGGGTGACGGTGTCTTCGTTTTAAATGGCATTACCTCGCCTTCGATTGTCAATGTTTCCTTATCATAGTCGATGGTAGCTTTGGTTTTGGTAAAAAATTCGGATCCTAGGATTCCGTGGCAAGGGATCGTGCAGTCTTTGTCTACCACGTGGAGTGTGATCGGGTGTCTCCCGAAATGACACACGATTGTTCCGATTGTGGGCAGGATTTGGTTAGTGATTCCTTTTATTCGTATTGTCGTCTCCTCGTCGATTTCTTCCGGGTGTCCCACGCTGCTGAGTTTAATTACGTTGATCTCGGCTCCTGTATCTATCAAGAAATCGGTGTTTCCTCGGAACGCGGATGATTCGAGTCTCAACATTGGTATTCTGTTGTCGCTGAGGCTGATGTTTGCAATGATGGGCTCGCGGGTCTGTCGTGGAATCTGCTCGTTGTGGGTTCCGGTGCCGTGTCCACCTCTGTGTCGTCGAGCTGACTCACCTGACGAACTTGCCGGACCTGGCCGTTGGTGCCCGAGCTGGTCCGCTGCTCGTGTCGGCCATGGTCGTTTCCCTGATTCCTCGACTCGTTGTATCGCTTCTTTCGGCATTCTTCTATGCTGTGCCCATAATTCTTGCAATATGTGCACGTCGGTAATGTCGGTCTCCTGTAATCGTTCGCGTTTCCCTGAGGTTGTCGGTGATTGTTTTGTGGAAACCTGTCCGCCGTCCTGTAATTGTTAGGTGGTCCTTCGTTGGGTGAATTCCTTGGAAATCTTCCTGGTGCTGTGTAATTGTTGTGACGTGGCCTTTCGTCGTTCCTCGGAGGTGGTCCGTAGTTTGAGGGACCGTCGTTCCTGTAGTACGGTCTTGTTTGTGTCGATCTTACTCGTTCCTGATCTAATTCGAATTGGTTTTCTAACTCGATGGCTTTACGCATGATGTAGGAGAAGTTCGTTCTCCCTTGTTGGTTTAGCTCCTGTCTGTATTCTCTTGGTAGTCCTTTAATAAATGCTGTCGTCGTCTGCTCCTCGATTGCGTCTTTCATGGATTTCGTTAGGAGTCCGTATTTCCTTTTTTCGCAGAGTTCGATTGCGAATTTTAATGATTTAATTCTTTCGACGTAGTCGATTACCTTTTCGTTCGGCTTTTTGAATGAAGTGGCCATTTCTCCTCTGTATGCATCGGTTGGTTTTTCTGGGAAGAATGTCTCGATCATCTCGTCCACGAATTCCTGGATTGTGGAAGCTTCTGTTTCTCCCATTACCACTCTTGCACTTCCATATAATTTCGTGCGAAGCGAGCGCGTGAATGCTCCTTCTGCTCTAGGGCTAATCATTTCCTTGGCCGTCAGGCATGCTTGCATGAATTGGTAAAGTTTGTTCTTGTTACCGTTAAATTCTGGTATCGTGGCCAAAGCGTCCTTCATTGAAAACGTCTGCTCTATTCGTTGTTCCAGGATCTGGAGTTCTGGAGATTCTTGTCGTTCTGGTTTCCTAGTGTTTTCTGATCGCGATTCTTCTCTCGAGCCTTGGGTGATTTGTCGTCGTAGATTTTCGTTGATTTTCATGAGGTCTTCCATTTTCTTGTCGATGTCGTCTAGTCTTGCCTCCCTTTTCGCTAATTTGGCTTGAAGTTCTATTACTTCCCTTTCTCTTTGGTTCGTAACCTCTTCTCTTTTATTTAATTCTTCTCGGAATTTAACAAGTTCGTTGGTATCCATCGTGGTAATTCGTTTTTTCTCCATTAGTTTAGTGTTTTAGTTTAAGTTTTGTTTAAATGCAATTCCCTAGCCTTTTCTTAATTAAATTGGATTAAATTGAGTCGCATCCCACCGCTGTCACCAGAAATTTGTGACGACCCAGGTTTGGAACTTGTGAAAATTCCCTGTTTTGCCCGAGATCGTCTACGATTAGTATGTGGATTTATGGGATGTTTTAATGAAATGAGGAAAGGTGAAAAGGCTGGAATATTTAAGAGCGGAAGGGCGTAGCGGGCTAAGAAATGGATGTCTTATATATAATGAATTTTAATATGACGATTGGCAGCAAAATACAAAACGTGCGAGAGGGATCTGTGTATTCTCGATTTTAATGATTCGCGGCAAATTCCTAGTTCGCGTGACGCGGATTGATTCATAAACTGCGCGACCCGGCGTAATCGTTGCTTTCTCGCTCTTATGCCGCCTCGTTTCTTAATGGTTGGTGTCGCTTGCTGAAGAGCAGAGGTTGATTGGTTTAGGAATAGCTAGCAAATTAATGCTCCGCCGGATTTTTACGTTGGCTAGCAAATAAATGCTCCGCCGGACAAGGACTGGCTAGCAAATGAATGCTCCGCCGGATGGGTTGAACTTAAAGGCGTAAATGAATTTTACTTAAAGGTCTAGATGAATTTGATGGATTTAGGAATGGCTAGCAGTTTAATGCTCCGCCGGATTTTTACGTTGGCTAGCAAATGAATGCTCCGCCGGACAAGGACTGGCTAGCAATTGAATGCTCCGCCGGATGGATTGAACTTAAAGATGTAAATGAATTTTTACTTAAGGGTCTAGAACGTGTTTTGCTCTTTGCAAGGGAGACCACTTACCATGATAAAAATCGTCGGCGTGTGTGAGTTATGAAAGAGATGCCGTATGATTTGTTTAGATGCCGCCTTTGCTGGTGAATGATTCTAATGAAAGTTGTGAAAAGTTAGGGTTTAGGTTGCAACTGCAGAGTTTTAGGAAATCTGATTCAAGGAATTGATCGTTGCAATTTTAACAAGTTTTATTTTAAATGTTGGTTATATTAATGAGTCGGACGCATATTGTTACGTTACAATTTCGTAGCTTTATAATGAAGGTAGGAAACGAAAAGTAAGACTCTCAGCAAACTGACAACTGTCTTACCTTAGTCGCCTACACTGAGCAAACCCAGCTAACTTCAGCACTTGATCGTAGTAACTTCTCTTTGGCTTCTGCCTGATTTGTCGCGTACTGCGTGCAATTGAACTTTGACTGACTTCGACCTTTTAACGGACGAACTGATTTTTGGCTGACGTTTTGGTTGACTAACTGACTGACTGCTTGACTACTTGACTTCTTGACTGCTTGACTGACTTGACTGCTTGACTGACTTGACTGCTTGACTGACTTGACTGACTTGACTGACTTGACTGACTTGACTGACTTGACTGACTGCTGACTGACTTGACTGACTTGACTGACTTGACTGACTGCTGACTGACTTGACTGACTTGACTGACTTGACTGACTTGACTGACTGCTGTGAGCTGGGCTATGCAGTCTTATATATATTCAAAAAATGTGTCTTAGGTGGGAGGTTACTTAGAATTAGTAAATGGGGGGGTGGTGGTTTCTTAGAATTAGTAGTTTGAGGGGTGGGGGTTTCTTAGAATTAGTAATTGATACGTTGATATTTCGATCGGTACTGTATGCCTATAGTGGTCGTGTTGTTTATTGTTATGTCTCCGAGCGCGCGTTCGGTGGTGTCAGCTGTCATCTTGCACGTGCGTGGTCTTTATCTTTGGTCAGTGCGGTTGCACTCGGTGGGAGGGTCATCTCGTATCTTGCGTGATTCTAGTTTCCGACTTTCTGTAGTAGTTTTTTGGGCGAAGGGGTAATTATAAAGGCATGGAATACTTCCGGATGGCAGGTCCCTTCTTAAACGTATATAAATTTGTAAATTTTCCCGAGGTAGGAGGGTGAGTTTGTTACACCGGCAAAGACGATTCCACGAGTGGATATAACATCGCCGCACATTTGTCCGTGGTGACGCCAAGCGAATCTAAAGCGCGCACGTATGACTCCAGCTTGTCGTATATCTTCGAGAGTGAAACCTTTTGATCACTTTTCGTAGCATTTTGTAAAACTAAGCCAAGTAGCTCTCTAACATAAAATTCCACAATAACGTCGTCTTTACCGAAACGTTTCTTCAAACTATCTATTGCTTTAAAATAGTTGTCCGCAGTTGGCGGAAAACTCGTCACGAGTTCGCGAGCACGCGAACCTCCCGATGTAGCAATGATCAAATATTGGAATTTATCTTCTGGTGCAATATTCGCGTCTTCATGAACCTGCTTGAAGACGCTCCAAAAAGAGAGCCACTCTTTAACACTTCCCGTGAATTTTGGAAATTCAATTTTCGGTAACTTTAATTTGCTCTGCGGCACCGCGTGTTGTGTCGCACCATCTCTTGCAATTTGTCGAGCATTATTCAGATCAGGTTGGTTAAGAGACTCTCTAAGTACCATATATTTACGTTTTGCGGTAAGAAAATAGGACGTATAGTCATCGTCAGTCTGTACCTCTGCCGTGATCTGCTCTTCAGTTAGCTCAGACTCAAAGAGAAGCTCATTAAAGCTCGTTTGAGCCTCGACCAAAACGGTCCGTTGAACCTCTAATGCTTCGTATGCAACGAATTTTTCGTCATTTGTGTACGAAGCTGTCATCTTATCGTTGAAAGCTGTGAGAGCTTTCGTAAACTGTGTACGCGTTACCGTTCTCTTCCTCTTCGCAGTTCTCAGTTCATCTGCCATGATGATACACGCGAGTTCAAAATTACGAGAGAACACTATTATTCACGATCAAGTCCTGTCACGGTCGCCACTTGTTAATGACTTGAGGGCAAGTAACTTTCTCGAACTCGATAAGTAGAACTTTTAGGAGAGATACTTTTATTAGAATACGCTATTACAATATAAGATGACCTTTACGCGAGGTTATAAACAAGGAGCTCGCGTTCATACCTCCGCTCTCGCCGTTTGTTTCGTCATTCGTTGCGCTCGCGCTCGCACGCCTTCGTGGGCCTATCACGTGATTTCTCAACACAGGTTACATTCGCGCACGCTTCTCGAAATGTTGAAGATCGTTCGATTGCTTCGAGAGTTTCGATATCAGCGCAATTGTCGCAAATAGTTGTTGCGGAGCGTATGAAAAAAGTTAATCAAATCGTGCGGTGGAGAATATGTCGAGCTGCAAAAAAATTGCGAACCAATCGTGTTTCATTTGAAAAGTTTCATATAATACTCGACTGATCTTGGTCGGTCAGACTTTGATACACCAGGGGATTCCTTCGGTCCTGCTAGATATATACGTTACAACCTCGGATAGGTTCGATTCTTACGGCAATAAAGCACAGTCGAGTGAACCAAACCTCAAGTTCCAATAGCCAATATGATTACATCCGGTACACAGCCGACGCGAGGCTAAGCGCTCGACCGAGCCTTCTCTCTCTCCCCGTCCCTCTCGCCACTTCAAAGTTTCATATTTCCGTGATATTTCGTCTCGTTAACCGCAAAGAATTAACCCGATGCCACGAGCATTCGCCTAGATGAACCGGAAAACATCGGGGCTTCCGTGTTTTCAAGCTCCTTCGGCGAATCGTGCTTTTTTTACCGAACGAACAAAGCGTTACCGCGACAAAAAACAACAACAACACCATCAACATCCCCACTCTCGTCGTCTTCGCTCGATATTACTATTTTCTTGGGTCATAATCGCGTTCGCGAAAATAATCATACCCGAAAAGCTCTCGCAAAATTGTTGCTCGTTATTTTCGAAAAATAATTGACGACGTTTATCTACTCGATGAAACAAACTCGCGGCGATCGGTAATAATTGCACGCGCGAGGAATTCGGCATCGAATTCCGCAGCGTCGTGACGACCCAACGGAATCCTTTTTCCTTCGTTCCATGTACGTACAATTTGTAATAATCCTCTCGCAGATAAATCTCTCCGATACCGCGGTAGTGCGTGCGAGCGAGCGATAAACCTCCAGCATCGTTCACCTCTTGTTCTTGCATTTCACAGTAACGCTGGAATGATAGTAATAAAACAACGATCAAAGAAAAAGAAACTCGACATTTCGTTTCAACAATTTCTTCATCTATCTTTCATCTTGATTACATATTTATCTACATTCTCCATTCATTTCTCTCGCTTTGTGATTTTGGCCCTCGGTTTCTTCGTGAAAACAGGACTCACGGGAAACGGGTACGATTATCATTCGTTCGACATCATTTTTCTACGAAAATATTGCATCGCATCACGTCACGCCACGTCACGTCACATCACATCACGTCACATCACATCACGTCACATCACATCACGTCACATCACGTCACGTCACTTCATGCCACGTCACGTCACGCCACGCCACGTCACGTCACATCACATCACGTCACTTCATGTCATATCACGTCACGTCACGTTACGTCAGGTCACATCACTGCAAGTAAATGAGCTCGATACCGAATTATGTTTCACTTTCATCGTGAAAAGTGAGGTCACGTTCGCCGATAAATGGTATCAATTTGTCTGAATAAAAAATAAATGCGAGCCAATATTTGTCGGACGCGGCAGGTCAGATGCGCGATAAATCGCGTTATTTCCAGTGGGTACTTCGTATTTTCGCAAGAATTTATGATCGTGGGAAATGAAGTCTGTACGGAGTGGAAACGTGTCACCGAGAGGTGATATTATTGTACGAATGAGAACGAGCCCTTGGCATGCACCCTTCGCGTTCGGGACGAGGAACCTCGACGATTTCGCGGTGATTTTCGCCAAATTATTATTTTTCCCGTTCTTTTTTTTTTGCACGAAAATTTATCGACCTACGCGTGATATTTCCTCGAAACTCCGGCCACAGCTCGCCTCGCAGCATCCGGATAGACGTCGGTTGTTCGGTGTTTCATTGATCTGCGGTCCAATCTTAGACATAGTTCCGTGTAGCGATCTCTTGAATTTTATAGCGTGACCTCTGACCCATCTTCCAGCTTCCTTTTTCCCTCTCTCTCTCTCTCTCTCCTTCGTCCTTTATTTTTCTTCCCGTCACTCGCCGTTCCCTCGCCAACCCCATCCTCCTCGCGTCCTCTGGCCTCCTCCGTTCACCGCTAGCTACCGAGTTTATGGAATCGCTTTTACGACGGTCTGAACTAAGCTTCCAGATGGCTCTGTCGTCACCCGAAATATTAAACCAACTCCCTCGGGTCCTTCTTTGCTTCTAAGATCTCGCCAGGCTCGCTGATACGTTTGCCGGAAACGCTGCTGGATACGTCTCCCCGTATTCTCGCGGATCCGCGATGCGTTTTACGCGCTACTCGAGAGTCGAAAATCAAATTCGGGAACGAGACATCCCGGGCTGGGGGGTGTCTTCCGAAATTCCTCCCATGCTCGCTCGGATGTCGATATGATTAGTTGCTGTCAAACGGGAGAGTGATATTTTCATTCCGCGCGGTAGCTAATCGCCTTTAACCCCCGCGGAGGCTCGTAGTTTTACGACTCATCCGGTACATGCGAGCGGAAAAACGATTAATTCTTTTATAGCTCGTAAACCGAGTCGTAAAAGTTTGATAGAATTTCGCTTATTGTCTCAATCATTTCCATGGATTATGCTTGGGATTCGGCGAAGAACCGATCGTTGCGGTTCGTCGAGCTTCCCCGATGCATTTATCCCGGGCTCGCGTTTTTGCCATGAAAAATTTCAAACAGAAATGGTCACGTTCGGAATCGAGGCGAGAGGCTGTCGCGTATTGACAACCGGAGATTGAGTTTCTATACAAACGACGAATGCTCTCCGCGTCTCTGGATATTGTGAGAGCCTCGAGGACTCCGCGTCCGTGCCGTACGCCTCGCGCGCCGTGGAAATAAAACTATCGACGGGGGAAAAAATGAAACGAAACGAAACGAAACGAAACTCGAGCGGAGATCGCGTTATTTCAACCGTTCGATCGCCACCCGTCAAACTTTTATCCGATACCACGAAATTATTCCGAATACACATTCGCGCAATTTACGCGTAATCGTTGAACGTACGACGAAATGTTTGCTCCTGCTTGCTCGAGGATATCTAGTCGAACGACTTTCGAAACAGCGCCGCTGCCCCTGGATGCCCATCTTCGAGGGCTCGCGACAACGTTTTTCTCCCCCCTCGCCGCGAATTAATTTGACGAATTTTTAATTATGGTACAGCTGGGAATAATTCACCTGATGGCTGTTCCACGGATTACCTTGAATATTATAATTAACCGGGACTCTCGTCCCCGCCCCCTCGGCACGCTACTTTCTCACATTTTTCCCTAATTTCCAAAGCTTCGTAGGAAATTATCCGTAAATTTCGAGGAGATAGCCGAAATACATGCCGCCAACGCTCGCAGCGTTTTACCCTCCGCTCATTTTTTCCACTCCTATTTTCACAGACCCAAACCTCCACCCTCGAGTCACCGACTAAAACTCGATAGGATATTACGACTCCGCTCTTTTTTACTAACCAAAAAAAAAACCTTCTCGTTTCCCAATTTACCAACCCTCCGACGTATGCGAAACTAATTTGCCGCGGTATCGAGAATATGCAAGTTCCGATAACGCGACCTGTGTAACGCGAACAAAATGTAACGTTGGCCTCGACACGAATATTTTATTCTTCTTCTCTTTCGAATGACGAATACAAACAATTTCTCGTTCTATTTTCTGTATGTGATGTCGAACGGAACGAAATTCTGAGAATAATATTCCAAGCATCGAGATAAATCTACGGCTATTTGATTCGAGAAAATAATGAAATTCCCGTTAATATGGAAGGTGAAAGATACCAACGTATGAGAGAAACGGATGCGACGTAAAATAGTAAAAAGGGAGGAGCCGTCAATGAACTTGGAGGCCCCGAGCGAGGAAAAAAATAAAAATAGTGTAAAATATTCACGTTTGATGGGCAACACAAGCATCGAGAGATTGACAACGAAATATAGTGGTAGTTGGTAATAGGTCGTTGGTAGTAGGCAGTAGGCAGTCGTTTATAGGTAGCAGCTAATAGGTAACAGACAATGGGTAATGGATAATAGGTAACAGATGGTAGGTATCAGGTAACAGGCAATAGGTAGTGTATGATAGGTAGTAAGTAATAGGTAATAGGTAGTAAGTGGTAGTTATTGGAATAGTCAGTAGGTAGTATGTAATAGGCAATAGTTTGTGTATGGTGGGTAATAGGTAGTAGGTAGCAGGTAATAGGTAGTCGGTTATGGGTAATAGTTAATGGGTAATAGGCAACGCGTAGTGGGTAATGGGTGTCGGGTGGCAGGTAATAGTTAGTGTGTAATAGATAATAGGCAATGTGTAGTAGTGGGTAATCGGTAACGGGTAGTAAGTAAGAGGTAACAGGAATAGGTAGTGGGTAATGGGTAATAGGTGGTGGGTGGCAGGCGTCAGTTCGTGGATAATAGGTAACAGGTAGCAGGTAGTAGGTAGCAGGCAATAGTCAGCGGGTAGTAGGTAATAGGCAATGGTTCGTGGATAACGGGTAGTAGGTACCTAGCGGGTATTAGGAAGTAGATAGCAGGATTCCGATAGCAGCGACAACGACGTGTCCGGCGGAGGAAGAGGAAAGTGTTTCCTCCGGCCACCGTTGAGTAGTAAAAGTTATAAATGGTCAGACCGCGCGAGTCGCCGCGGCGGCGTTGGTTCGCGGTGGTAGGTAGGTAGGTGGGTAGGTAGGTAGGTAGGTGTACGCGCTAGCGCGGTCCTCGCGACGCGAACCCGTTCGACGGGATGTATTTATTCGTAATAAACCGGTGGCGTGCTCGTAGAATTTACACCGTTATTCGTGCGCTCTGCGGCTATAGGGATGGCAATAAAAATGTATTTTCGAAAACGACGAAAATAATCCGTAAGACGAGCCAATTTCAACGAGGCTCGAGAAGCGTCGTTAAGTCTCGCTAATTACGACTCGGCGGTTTACTAGCGTCGTAAAAGTCGTCGAGCGCGAATGATTTTGCCAAAAGGATACGAGGAAGAAAAATACGACAAATCTTTCGCCCGGATTACCCACCAATTTCGTTTCGATTTCGCGTGCTTTTTCCGCCGGTCGCAATCCTCCTTTCCATCCGCCGCGGAACATTACCGATTTATCGTCGCTGCGAAATCTGACGAGCGAATGGGGATCTTTCTTTTTTCTTCTTCCATCGCTAAGGAATAAATTGCTCGGTTGATTTCGCGAAACGGCGATCGAAATCGAGTAAATCTCGGGCGTCGCGTCGATTTGTCATCGTTCGATCGCGCAGGGGTGCGGAAAAAGCCGCGAAAAGGGTGGAGAAAAATGAAAATTTCACGGCTCGGCGCAGAGGGAGAACGGTTCTCGAATTCCTTTGTAACGACTTTTAAAATAAATACCTTTGTTTCTCGGGTATTTAACTTTTCGGAAAGTTTTACGGACGGATGTCTCGTTACGAGATTCCAGTCATTGTTCCGTCGCGCCTTTTACGGACCTTCGGAAATCGCTCATTCAACTCTTTCAATACCGCTGCGCGCGATATCTTTGCTTCGCAGCGACCAAATCCGGCGTTTACTTTTCATTCGTTTGACATTTATCATTTACGCTCTCGCCACTCTCGTCGTTACCACGCCGCCGGCATTAATTTCCCACGACCATTATTTCAATCACGCTAATTACTATATTCACCGTTTGTTTCGCAACAAAGGATGTGCTCTCCCGTTTGTTACCTTTCCCCCGGAGAATAACTTTCTATCTTCGACTTCGCGCGCACTCTTCCATGCTCCTCCTCTCCTCCTCTCCTCCGTTCGTTTCGATTATCCTCCGGAGGAAAAATGGTACGATACGACAATACAATACGGCGTCGTAATCGTTACCATTATTATTTATCTAATAAACGGACCTCGAGGCTTCGTACACAAAAAACACCATTCTCCCATCCAAGTAACAATAGATAACTGAATTCAAATCGAGTACTCGAGAGAATAGACCAGAAAGATCACGTCACGTTTCACGTTGTTCATAATTATCTTGCGAGTGGAAAGTGCATCATTCGACTTAAAAATAGACTCGATAGTAGATACGTTAAATCCATTGGAAATTCAACTACAGTCGCGATCTAGCTAGCTCGTTTGATTACCAGATTGGGGGACAAGTATCTTAGGAACTCGTGTTGAATCAATTCAAGTTTTTTTATATCACTCGAAGTGTATGGTGTCCAGTAGACGAGACTTGATTCGACAAGAGTATTGTATTGATAAATTATCGCTCTACAGGATGTAAAGTTCTTTGAGAAACGCCCAATAAAATCTAATGCTTTGCATGCTTTAGCTAGACTTTGCTCTGTACCGTCATCGTAGCTGAAATCCTCGGAAAATGTTATAACAAGATCCGCGAAATTTTTTACTTTTTGAAGGTATCGTAGGAAAATTTGGCGTAGTGGAAATTGAACGATCTACAAAAAAGGTCTCTGGCAAAAAATCCGGGCAGTCGACCGTTTTCGAGTTACGAACAGTACCTGTTAAAAATTTCAAGTATTTCGTCAAAAAACCCCTGAAATATCGAAGTTGTTTTAATGAATTAAAGCAATAAATATATTGTGTTATCATCGTGCGATGCGACTTCTCGGTACCCGGGGAAAAATTGTTTTTGGCCGCGTCGCAAATTTTTACGGCTTTTAGACGGGCTCGTTTTCTTTTCTCTCCTCGTTTCCCCCGTGCTTTTTATTATTTCCCTTTTTTTGCCACCAGCCCCTGTGGTTTTATTTGCCGCAAGCTCGCGTTTATTTTTACGCGCGCCTCGTTGTTTCGATAACTCGTATCGATTCGCTTCGTAGAAACGATGACGCGGCACGACCTCCGCTCCAGAAAGTGTTTTCTTTTTTCCCTCGGCATCCAGTTATCATATCATTGATTTCACGTTGCCAGGCAGTGATTCGTCTGCCGTTTCCGTTACCCTTCGTTCCAGACCGCTCTCAAACTCCGTTGACAAGTCAATTATTTACACGACAACGTAACACGCGAATTTCCATTCGCCGATAACGCAACATCGACGTTTGCCATTTCGATTAGAATTCATAATTAATTTCCGGGAAACGCGATCCATTTTTTTCACCTTGCCAACCATCCCCCCCCCCCTCCCCCCTCTCGCCCCGGATTCGTCATTTTTCTGTTCACTTCCAGTCGAATTTCCACAACTTCCGGCAATTCGAATTTCTAATTAATTTAATCGTTCCGCTGCGTCCGATTTCCCCGTTTCTTTCTCTCATCTCGCTCGCAATTTAATTCCCCGCGATTTAAAATTCGCTCCATTCGATTATCAATTTTTCCAACTTTCCAATTATTCGCTGATTCGATTCCACTTTCTACACTTTCACCCCGCAATTTTCCCAAACTGGAATCCTCGCTAATAATTCGCAGTCAATCCAGCCGAATCGAGCACTTTTGCCCGCACGAATAAATTCCAATATATCGTTTTCGGTTTTTTACCATCTCGATGCACGTCCCTCGATCATCCCGTTGCAAGCTACAACTTACATCTTTCTTTCTCGCAACCCCTGCATTCACCTTCCACAATTCCATTTTCCAATTCTGTAAATCGTATTCCTGTCACTTACAATTGGCTTCACGATATTTTTTTTTATAGAATACGAATAGAACGAAATTGTATTTTCAGCCATTTCCGTCCATTCGTTACCGACTTAGAACCCTTTGAAAAAACGAATTTTGTAAAGAAACTTCGTTCCACCGATTTCATTCGCAAATTAGTTTTTTTTTAAAATGTTTAATAATCCAAACTTTTTTTTATTTTTTATCGAAAACGAACTTTATTTTTAACCACATTTTTTTCGCAAACAGAAGGTTTATTTCCAAAATTGTAGGCATTTTCCTTCCTCAACGAGCGTTACCATTTATTTTCTATTTATATATTTGTTTCGTGATTTTTTTTTATCTTGGTGAAATTTTATTATTAATCGAACGCGATAGATTTTGTTCGTTGGCTCTTCTCTCGCGGTTTTTCCTTGCGCAAAGATGAATTCGGTACGATTTTGGGATGAAAAGAAACAACGGGGTCGGCTGACGGATGGGGGATTCCGGCAACGCTCTGTACGTCGCGAAATCAGTGAACGTGAATTAGTACGCGAGTATATATACACAAAGGTCGAAAGGGATAGTGTAACGGGATTAGCTGGTTCGGTAGTCTGGCAAAGTGTATTCGACGTTGATTAATTATTTATCCGTAAGTGCAATCCTCGCCTCGCTCCGCGCTCGCGAGTGAATTAATTAAGGGAAAGGAGCGAAGATACGGGGAGGGTATTAAAAACGTTGCTCGTCCCTCTATCATTTTATTGTGCTCCCTTTTTCTCCCGAACGCCTTTCCACTCCAATTCGAACGAAAGGCCATAATTGGTGCCCGAGCTGTTTTAGGACGAACTCGAAACCCTCGAAAATACTCGAGACATCTCTTCTCTAGCCGGCTAAATTGCTTCATTTTCCGGCGAAACGATTTCATTATCAAACTAAACCGCGCGCGATCAACAACCTGAGAAAACGATCGTCGCTCCAGACGCGACATCCCCCAAAAATACGCGCATCTGCTCCCGATCCCATACATTTTCACGAACATCGCTACATTTTTTTACACTTCATCTCACGTTTCACGCTGCGTCCAAAAACTTATAAACAATCTATACGATTTTTTTTTTTGCATCCCTGCCATAGATACTACCTTACGACTTGTTACGCTCTATAAATATATCAACACATTTTTTCTCACTTCTACTGCTCGTATCTATCTTGAAAAAAAGGTAACTTGTCAAAAAGTCCGTAAGCGACTCACGTTTCCGATTTCTCCGCAACGAACCAGATAAAATAAAACGTTACCAGATAAAGTATAATCGTATAGAACTTTTAATTATTAATTTGTTGTTTATTGTAAAGTCTAGCGTACATCGTGACGACGGGGTCGCGAGAACGTGGCGGTTCTCCCGATGCACGGGAACGGAAGTCGAATGAAAGCGTCATTTTGGGCGGATTCATCTAAAAGCCAGACAAGGGCGTTATTTTCGTTCGTCTCTTCCCCCCTCGCTCTCTCTGTCTCTCTCGCTCGCTCGCTCTCTCTCTCCTTCAACGTAATTATACAATCTCAATTTCGGTGAAGTTACCCGTTCGTATGTATATATATATATATAGGTACATATTAAATACGGAGCCCCGCGCCGCGTTACACGTTATATCTATATATCTCGCCACTTCCGGCTTACGTGTTTGACATCTGGGGAAATTATATTTCCCAACTGTCATTTAACTTTACACCAGCCAGGGTCTCCTTCGACGTATCTCGGGGACGCGCGCGCACGCGGAGAGACGAGCAGCGAATAAACAGAAACAAGAACGGGAATCGATAGTCATCATTTCAAAAGTTCTCCTACCGGCCATCCTCGCTTATCGAAGTTTTCCGCGAATTTGTTGTAATTTATCGTACCGGTAGCCTCGACGACGGGCCTCGCGAGAGCAGAGACTCTCGTTAGGGGGTGTCGGCTCTAAGCGTCTCTCTGACCCTCGAGGCATCCCGATCCTCGCTAATCAACGTCAGTCAACGTGATTTTTGAAAATACCCGCGTCTCGCCGTTTCCGACCAGCGAATCGCTGCTATTCGCGCCAAACTTTGTTTCCACAATTCCGAAAATTGATGGGATAAAGTTTTCGTTTCGAAAAAGCCGAGTTGCCGACGAATCATGGCGAAATATCGGCGTTTCGACGATTAGAAATCGCAGGCTCTACGCGGCAGCCGCGAAATTGAACGAGCTACCGAAGAAACGTTCGCGCGGAGGCGAGATGCTGCCGATGCGTGCGGGAACAGAGAGCGAGGAGGACGAGGCGGCGGCGAAAGCTCCGTCACTCGGAGTGCATCGATATAGAATCTCGAGCACCTCGCGAGTTGGGAACCTCTTGGAATTGGACGCTAGCCATCGTCGGATTCACTTCAGGGCCGTAGTAAATTGAACCAGGTTCTGGATGTTGGCACGGACCGGATTAGCCTGACGGTAGTGGGTACTGGAGCCGAGCGAGTTTGTTGATTCGTAAAAAGTAGATCAGCCTTGCGCTAGAATTAAACGAGGCGCGGAACGATCGTCGATAGGAAAGAGCCCGTCACTCGGCGGAGTGCGAAAATTCGTGCGTAGAATATTTACCATTTTAGTGCCGTTCTCGCAGTCCATTTTTAAACACGCAAAAATGTCGAAGTAACACTTCAAATGTTACTCTGACGCGAGCTCGCGTTACTCGATCGCTACACGCGAAGTGCGTTGCGGCAAAAAAGTCGCTTGTGTTAAATTTGATGGATTTTATTTACCGTGTAGCAAATAAATGTTGAATAATACTAGCATAACGAGCAGAAGAGTCCCAAAAACCCGTCATTACTAGCAATGATGCGCGTTGTGGTTGATTTCATGTTTTTTTTACAGTTTTTGCATTTTTCTCGGAAAATAATCGCTTTTGGCAAAAACTGCACGGAACATAAAAAAAGCATTTGAATAGGATCTACAAGTTTTGTTGGACGCACTTTCCGAAATTTTGCGTAGTTTTTCGAATAATGGCGAAAAACCATCAATTTGATGTTTTTTTTTACAAAGGTTTTCAGCATCGAAATTCAATCTGCGTTGGTAGAAGGAAAAAACGGGGAACGCTCACTTGTTGGGTGCGATTTGATCTTTTGTGCCCTTTTTTCGGCGCAATTTTGGAAACGGACGAGGGAATTTGTTGTTGGAAGGAGAAACGATCTCGCGTGGAATCGCGACAGCCGCGAGTCTTTGCCCATTGTGCTTCGTTGTATGGAAACGACGCGGCGAACGAAGGTCGCGAGTTTTTTACGTTCCACATTTTTTTATAACCTTGCGATGTCAGTCGCTAGTTGGGCCGGGAATTTCCAAAGGTTTTCCTTTTTGGTACTCCGCGAGTCCGCGGAATACTTATATTGGGACGATCAAAGAGCGAAGTCGGTATGTTTTTTCTACTTACGCGGGATAAAGTTTTCCCTCTTTCGCAGTCGCGACGAAATTCGAGTATTCGGCCGGAGTAAATCGCGACGCTGGTGGAAGAACGGCGATTGACGGGGAGCGGAGAGAGAGCGAAGGAGCGAGAGGAGTCGAGGAATTTTTTTCACGAATCGATGAACGTCGTCGATCGTATGACGGCGCGGAGGAGGCATTTTTTCACGAGCGCTCTATTGTTTCAACTTTTTCCCTTCTGGAATCGTGCGAAAACACGCAGCTGCCGGGGAACAGCTTCGTTCCGAGTGGAAGGAAAAATCCGCGGTTTTTTCCCCGCGCTCGCGATGAAACGTCGAAAATTAATCCTCCGCGAGTCGGATTTGCAAATGAGAACCGTGAGTCGATTTTTCAAGCACGATTACGACGAAATTCCACCGACATCTTTACGATCGCGTATGCAAATTCCAAACTCGTCCGAAAATCCGTCAAATTTGACGATACAACGATGCGCGATGGTCAAGGTCAAGGTCATTCGTTTGGTACGTAATACTACAAATTTTCAACTTGCTTGTTATTTCCAACGAAATGTTGTTGGCTGGTGAAAATTGAAGATAAACAGTGTAAAAAGTTTAAATTCATTTCGAATTTCACGAAAAAAAAATGTTTTTTCTCGAATACCTCGGCCATTTCGAATCTTAACGAAAAGTTGTCAAAACCAAATCTGTAGAAAATTTCATTTTCTACATTTTTGTTTCCTACAACTTTTCTTCTCAGATCGATATTTTTTCAACAAAAATTGGAATATCACGTTACAGAGGCATTCAGTTCCACGAAAAAGGTCGGCGTTGGCGTAATATCGATCTTAGGAGGAAAGTTGCGGTGGACAAAGTTGTAGAAAATTAAATTTTCTACAGATTTGGTATGGACAACTTTTCGCTAAAATTCGAAATGGCCGAGGTATTCGAGAAAATACTTTTTTTCCGTAAAATTCACGATAGCGAATATACGCAACTGCACGATCTGGTCGCCATTTTGAAGTCACGCTACCGGTGAACGGTGAACCCCAATAGATGAAAAAACGTAGACCGAAATGTTTGCAAGATTAAAAGTACATATTGACCGGACTATAATTCCATTGTCGAATGGAGAAAGCTCGAGCTTAATTCGCGTCAATACAAAAACGCGCCGCTATAATTCGGAGTTCCAATTTCGAATATTTTTAAGCCTCGAGATTTTAAATGGCCGAGGCGAGGGCCGATTCAACGGTGTGGCGGTAGTAAAAACACGGCGAAAAATCGCTCTCCGCTAATGTTCTTCCAGAAAAAGCAGGGATGCTCGTGACAGAAGGTTGTACTTGGGAAAATAATCGTACGGCAGAAAAAAAACAGTCGGTCCTTCGTTTTATTTACGTCGATTAACATCGAATAATTTCGAGTCGCGTGGATCTCCTTCGTGATTCTTTCCGTTGGGAAAGAGAGGCGATTCGTTGGGATTTGATCGGTTGGTGTTCGTCGGGGGACGATATTTGGTAGGTCGAGGAGAATAAATTATCGAAGTTCTTTATAAAGTGTCCGGAGAAAAATAAAAAATGAGGATCGAGAAGTTGAGGGAAGAGAGGATGATGAAAAAGAGCGGGGAAAAAATCGAAGGTCCGGACGGTGATTTTGGAGGTGCAGGTATTCATCGGCTTATCCGAAGTTTTTCGCTGGTATGAATAATGGAAAAAATGTATTCGTCGTACAAGTTTTTCCCTCCTTATAACCTACTCTGGAAGTTTTAAGGGCGAGTTAGTCCCATCCCGACAACGGACGAAGAGTTCTGAAAAGAGTTGTATTTGTTTTGTTAGGATAAAACGTGGATCCGATCTCACGTCACCAAAAACTACCAGCCGAGTCTCGGTGAAACTTTTAAAACCCTTCGTATAACGTCTATTCCGATCTTTTCTTCCTGCATACATGCCTAAAGCTACACTCTTTGGATTTACGCGACGCGAAACTCTCGCGCGAAACTTCGCGGCGTGGCCTCTCTACTCCGCGCGATATACGATCACAACAATGATTTATACATTTCGGACTTATAACTTCGCAGCGAACCTCGTCGGAGGATCGGGATACTTTCGCGAATTCGCACGAGAAATCGGAAACCTCGCGTATGCAGCGATATCAATCGTTTCGGTCATTTTGAGTAATCATCGTTAATAACGAATTACTATTCGTTTAAAAAATCTGAACTCTCAGAATAAATTGATACCGCGTCGAAATTATAGCGAGTATTATCTGAAAAGTTGCTTTTTCCGCTGCGAGGAAGTGTTCTCTCAGAAATTGATGATCGAATCTCGCGGTTAGAACGTATCTAATATTCTTACGTTCTTTTGAGCGTAAGTCGCGAAGTTTCGGTCGGATCGAAAAGTGCTTCCTGTAAAAAATGTAGCCCCGTACAAACCGAACATATTGTTATGGAAGAGTTTTTTCCATGGGAGTAGTATTTCGCACGGAAACGGACGACCGCGAGTCTGCTCGTGGACTACTCGATTACAGGTGTCGCTTGCTTCAGCGTATAACTCGCGAACGCGAGGTGGAATAAAAAATTGTTTCCTATAAAAAATAGAGCTTTTTTGCCCACAAATCTTTTTTCAAGAATACATTTTTTCCGTAAAACCAATAGTTCGGTCGTAAATCGGGGAAGAACGCGATTTATGGTAAAAATATGACATTACACGGACAACCTTCGCTACTATTCTCAGCACGTAACTCGAGAATACGGAGTGGAATGGAAAAAGTGCTGGGATAAAAGTTGTAGATTTAGAAAAAATGAACACTTTTTGTTCCACGCGTTTTACGGTGGAAGGAGCGGTTTAGCCGCAAACCGATGAGACGACCCTGGCGCGTGAACTCGGTAATTCGTTGATACCTTGACAAGCATCGAGTTAAATTCCGCGCGATATTGCGATATATCGCTATCGCAGAACCGATACACCGGCCCACATATTTCAATTTAGGTTTCTCGTCAGAATTTCTTGATTAATTGATTATTAATTACGTTGGCTAATTAATTGTTGATTATCGATAGATAGCCTGGCATAGAAAGGACTTGATTGCGCGTACCTATAGATCGGCACGCGGGTCAACACGTAGAGAGCGTTGGTCGCCGTTGCCTCGGGTGATTGTTACGCCGGTAATTATCTTTTGTTTCGAATATTTGTGATTGATGAGCCATTTTCTGACAATCTTCTGAATTTCGAGGCAGCAAAAAATAATCTCCCAACGTTGCGTACTATATATCATCGCGGGGGCGGGGGAGCAACGAAATTGGTGAAAAAAGGGATTAAACGCTTCTCGTTGAGGTCGTTAGAGCCACGTTTATTCTCATCGTCCCGAGGAAACTCGTCGGGCACGAAACGTTCATTTTTCACAGGACTACAACTTTTGTTTTCAACATTTTTCCCGCTCACCTTGATTTCGAGCTCCTCGTCGTTGCTGACGTATTCGCAATTCCCCGATTCGAGGTTCACGATCACGATTCTTCGATTTGCCGTCTAAATTTTGATTCTATGGAAAAAACGCATACGTGATGAAATGTCGAACTTTGTTAGAGCTATACTTTTTGTCCAAAACAATTTTCCATCCGACTTGACATTCTCGAGTTATCGATAGCGAAAGAAAATGAGATTTTCCCCAATATCATCGAGACGTATGTTAATTTATTGATTCCAAGCCCAACCGCTCGTTCTATCAAAAAAATGTATTCTTCCGAAAATCTGCATTTTTGAAAGAGCTTCAACTTTTGTCCGAAACATTTTTCTATTAGACCTACGGTACTCGGGTTATCGGTCCAGAAATCATGACTGCTTCGATTATGAATCGCGTAGTACGTTTAAAATGGTCGTTCCCTCGTTAAAAAGCGGAGTGCTCGCCTCGAGTCTTCCAAACTCGCGGCTCACCTTTCATAAACTTTCACGTCCCCGAAATTTTCAGTGCCGCGAGTTTTACGTCTCCATAAAAAAAAAATTAAAAAAACTGATCCGCGACTTTTTTCATAAATGATTTTACGAGGCATACCATTTTTTCTCCGCGAAATTAGTCCATCTTCGTCGATTCGCGGTTTCGTACGTAAATAAAATAATCCGTTCGCAGCAAAAAATATCAATTTTTTCTCGCAAATAAAAACTGTGTGCTCGGAGTCAAAATTTTCTGTAAAAAATTGAAAGTAGCCGAATAATTATGTTCCTTAGATCGATTGTTACAAAAAAGGTTCTCATCAATTACGACGTAAATATTGTATTTTCCGATATAATTGCAATTTCGTACAAAAATTGCCATTTTCTGCTGTTGTTGTAATATTTATTTATTTCGTGGCGAAGAGAATTTTTTTAAAATAATTCTCGTTAAGAAATTCAGTTTTCTACAAAAAAAAAGTGCTCGTCGAAAAAATTTGACCTTGGGCATACAGTTTTACGGAGCGCAAAGATAAATATTTCTGACATTGCCAAATTTATTTCTAATGAAGTGGATTTTCGACTCATTCGAGTGCGCATAGATGTATTCGTTTAACATCGACGAGCCCTCCACATTTTGTCTTCGTTCACCTCCATCCACTTTTTCCAGCCTCTCGTTGAAGTCGATGCCTCCTCGTTCTTATCTCGCCCGTGCTTCCCCCATTCCATCGTCGAGATGCCAGGTCGAACCCCGTTTTTTCTCCTCATCCGAGGAACAAAGCCGAAATAATGAAAGGTTCGATAGATCGTGGCTCCTTTGTATACACCCGATGGCTCATTTTATATCCTCCCCCCGATTGTCGACGGAGATAAGGTCGATGTAGTTTCGTATACGGACACCGAGAAAGAAAAGGTCGCAATTATGCGAAAAAGATGAGAGAGGAACGCGCAACAACGAGGAATCGATCGAACGGTTAAGTGAATTTCAACGTTGGCGGTGGTATAAAAAAATAAAAAAAATAATCGTTCCGTATTTTTCTTCCTTTCCGTTTCACTACCCTCGACTATGCGGATTATAGTAAAAAAAAAATGTATCGTGGCTGGAAATTGAAAATACACCGAGATACAAATCATTATAGCTGGGCTATAAAAAATAGATTAGACCCTGCTCGACCTGATTTCACTGGTGTCGTTCAGGTTGAGCAAAAAATGCGACGCAGTTTCGATGTAGGCATCGAAAAAATACGGGGCAGGAAAAGATTTAGAGGACAAAATTGATTTTTTCCCACCACAACGCGCAGTTTTTTGTCCATTACAACCGAACGAACAGACAGATAGACAGATAAACAGACAGACAGACAAACAAATACACATACAGACACACAGACAGGCAGGCAGACAGGCAGATAGATTGATAAATAAATTTCAAGGATAATCGCTCAGTATTTATGATAGTATTTTTTTTTTTAATAATCAATACATCATCAAGATATTTATCTAGTCGCAATAATTACTCCACAAGAAAATTAACGCATTGTTAGCTTTATTTTGTTTTCACAACCGAGAACGTTCAAACTTCAATATGTAACGGATGGAAGAAGCGAACTCGAAATTGGAACGGAGAAGCAAACTTTGAAATAGATGTCGAGGATACGATTCGTTTCCCTCTCACTCGCGTTTCTCTCAAAACTGTATATTTGAATATTATTCAAATATCTTGCACATTGGTCTTGGCTCGATCATTTTCATCGTTTGAACACATATTCCGGGGCATGTTATCCCGAAATTTATGGATTCCGAAGCAGAACGAGGTTCGCCGGGGCCACTAGTAGATAATATAAAGACAATTGAAATTCATTTTTCACTCTTCGGTTCGGTTTGCCATTGAAGCGTGTTTTTTAGCGTATTTAAACTATGATTGTTCGTAGTTGCAGTAGAGTCCTACTGTTTTTTGTTGTTTTTTGTTGTTTTTTTCTGTATCGAAGACTCGTATCATCGTTAAGGCGTCGATCAAACTTTCATCCTAATCGCCTCGTCTCGCGACTCGACTTGCCAAGGTAATGGGGAGACTTTAAATGTTATTGGAAGATACTTGGGAAGTAGAACCTCCCCCGAGTATTCGATCTTTACTCGTGGCAGTCTAATGCCTCTTAACCGGTCAATAAATAACGACGTGAAATAATATCGATGAATTTGACACGGCGTAATTACCCGACGCGGGAATATAATTAATTGACCATTTTTATCGCCCCGCGAAACTTATCCGCGGCTGATTTATTACGCTCACAAAAAACAAAAGCACTACCGCCACAGATATATATATATATATATACGCGTAGATGCGTATACGTAAGAAAGGCACGGAAGCCGATTACGATGAAAAATTGCACGAAGCAATTTGATCCGCGTTATTTATGGAAATCGACTAAACAGCGAAGAACACCGCGCCGATAATACTTTTCCATGGAAAAACGATACCACGGCAATGAGAAAAGCCAAATCGATGCTGAGAGATAAAACAACGGACTCGTATATAATATTTATTCTCGAAAAAAAAATGAAACGATGTTTTTTCGTCGTTGTTTGAAATTTGGGTTGGGTTGGGTTGGGTTGGAAGGAAGGAGTCCATTGATCTGATATACTTTTTATTAATCTGTTTTTTTCATATATTATACATGGCCCAAAAGCTCGTTCGTTTGATAATGGAGAAACCTTGAGATTTATATTCGTAGATACGTTTTTTCGAAATAACGCTTAAAAATGATCTCAAAATTCCTCGGTTTCATATAAAAAGAAATATAACCTAATTTTACGCGTATCCTAGTTACATATTTCAAAATCTAGTTAGTCGTCGTTTGTTTGTTTTTTTTCCTCGTTTTGGTTTTGTTCGTTTGAAAATTGACAAGAGCACGTATCAAGGTCGAGAAAAAGGAGCGCCTCTTTTCCCAGCTTTCTCCTTCCAACGGCTGAAATTGGTCGCTGAAATCCAGGGTACGGATTTTGTTTTCTCCGATTCTGTTATCATCGTTGCTGTTCGGAAAATCGGCGCGATATTCCATTCGATTCGATTCGAGATTGCGAGTTGAAATTCGTATCGGCGGGATACGATGATGGGCGCAGCGATATCAACTTTGATGCGTATCGATACGGCGAGATCGCATCAACATCCGCCGGCTGTACGCGAAGGGAAGTGGCCAAATAATTTTATTCTTCCTTCGCGACTTTACGCGATATCATCGCGGATTTATTCCCTCTTTGAAAATTGGATTTCGAAGCTTTGCTACATTTTTCATAGGATTTTCGAAATAAGGTCGCGACACTGTCACCGCTTTACGATTCGCCCCGTCATCTCGCGCGATGAAAATCCTCGGACGTAATTTCGGCGCCGAGACTCGTCCGCGTCTAACGGGTGTCCGCAAATTCCACGCGTCTTCGCCAACGTGCTAAAAAAAAAAACAAAAAAACCTCGGCGATGGCAGAACAGGATAAAAAAACATTCGCGCATCCGACGTCCAAATTTACGTCCAATGACGTCCAATTACGTCCAATTTCGTCCAGCTTGCAGTGAAATTCGCGATCGACGGTCTTGTTGCGAGAATGCGAACCAAAATTGCGAGTGGGAAGAATAAAATCGTAAATCGAGATCGCGAACCTCTGAAAAGTCTTCTCTCGAGCAGATAATTTCGCGACACCCGCTGCGAGGTCGGTCGGGTAACGTTTACCAGTGGATAATTAATCGAACGGTATTTGCCTTGTCTCGCGTTGTTGCCAAGTTTACGACATCGCTGTACGGTCCACCGCCCCCTCCCCCCCAGTGCCCTGCCACCCTTCTCGTCCGCGACCCAAACTCCGGAGCGGAACTTTCCAAAGACGTCCAAAGAATACCGAAGGGGGAGTTTTCCAGATGCGACGAAACTAACGAGTCCCAAACTTCATCCGACGCGAATATTTCCCCCTTCTCGGCGACCGATTCGCAAGCTGATGCGTCGCATCGACGAATCTCCGCGTTTCCTCCAAAAACCACGGATCTACTGCCTACGCGTCGCGCGTCGAGTCTGCAACGACGGCGGTTATCGACCATCAACGAATCGAACCGTGAATCAAATTAGATAAACAAATAAGCAAACGAGTAATTAAATAGAAAATTTTCACAACCCGTTTTTTTTTTGGCTCGTTTACGCGAAATTGGGAAATGGTCGTCGAGTTTTGGGAACTAGTCCCATTTTTCCGTTTAATAGAAAAAAAGGAAGGTACGTTTTCATTTTTAGCCGCGGCACGTTATTTTTCCCCGCGTTGTCGACGCCAACGTTTAAAATTCTTGTAAATCTCGGCGAACCTTAAACGACCAGGTTTCCGCGCGAGGCTTGGGATTCGAAAAAGTGGACGCGAAACACCCTGTAGGGACGTGTAACGCGAGGATATCGAATTTATCGAGGCACGAGGCTTCCTCTATATAATTTGCTGTCGCGTATCTTCGAGGGCGACGGGGTAGGTACCGCCTGGCACCGCGCGAGACGGTACCTCGTTTTTTTCCCCCTTTTTTTTCAATTCCGCAGCGGAAAAAATGTACGGTGTCAGGTTTGGCGAACGAGGCGGGCCGGCGATTCGAAAAGAATTCCGCATTTACCTCACGTCTTGCAGCCGATGCATTATGTGCCGGACATCCATCCTGGCTGTACCGCGGCAGCCGAGAGAGGCGTAACATCTACCAACGCCATCCTCATCGCCGCGAGATATACGACGGCGAATTAGAAGAGCGCGTGCTCCGATACACCGCGACGTTGCGCGAATGATCGAATCGCGCCTCGAAATATCCACTCGAGTTTTCGTTTTCTAATTTTTTTTTTTCAACACCTCAACACTTCCAAAAAAAGTGTTCAAACAAATAATTCAGGAAGGAGAATGGAGGATAAAAACGAAAGGGAGAAGTTGAAAAATAAGTAAACTCTAGGCAGCTCGTCCCTTCAAAAAATGACGAAGATAAATGAGAAAAAATCACGTCAGGAGTCGGATTTACGAGGCTTGGTGGCCATAAAAATAGACGCGTTTCGAATTTTCTGGCCGATATTTTCGAACCAAAAACGCGCCACGTTTCGTTATTTTCGTCCGCCCCCGAAAATTGGGAGACGGCTGATGAATTTGAAAATATCGGTTTAGTTTTTCCCTGCTGAAATCGCAATGTTTCTTCGTGGACCGGGAAGCTTTTTTTTTCATGGAAAGAAGTTGAAACCCGTTCGATTTACCGTTCGTCGGGCGTATTACGTCGAATGACTCCGCAGCGAAAGCGAGTGGGATTGAAAAAAACGTGGCAAAATGCGGAACAAAGGGGTCGCTTCGATTATTGGGGGCGGCGGCGGGGGGAGGAATGAAATCTGCTCGAATATCTTTCGTCCGTTGCAAAAAATATTGCGTCATCATACGAGAATCTCTTTGACGAGGCGCGCGCGCCTTTCATCTATCTTCGATATTTTCAGAGCTGTTCGTACGAGCAATAAAGCGCGACGTGATCGATTTCCGTGCTCGCGAAGTATTTGTGGTTTTTTCCCCTTTATTTTCATATCACTCGCATTCGCGGCGTACTCCGCGAATTCGGCGTTACATCCGAGTCGTGCCAATAACAATGATTTCACTCGTCACGATCCGCGATAATACTATTCCTCGAACATCGATGCACGATAATCGCGCCGAAAAACAATCGATCGAGGCAGCGAAAATGTCGGTAACGATCCGAACAATAATGACACAATAATTACGAAATAATTACTCGCGTAAAAAACCCCATTATTGCCTACGCCTGTAATTTTATGATCTATTCAATCAATTTAATTGAAAATAACAATTTCAAATATTTCATTATTTTTCAAATGAAAAGAGTAAACCTCAATTTCAAAATGTATAATAATCAGCACACAAAAAACGTATTTCTTCAACCAAGCCGAATCAGCGGGCACGTTTGAAATTAGTTGACACTTTTGTTAGGAGAGATCGTATTTTGAATTGCGAATTTCTCCATGTAATTGTATTGTATAAAATTGTTTCGAGTTATTCATAACCTAATTAACTACGTAATGATATATTTATACTATATTCAGTCGATATTATGTTGAAAATAGCGGTGCGATGATAAATAATTCGTCAAAAGTGAGTATTCCGGCCGGAAATTAACGGTCGTTTCATTTTTAATCGAATAAATATTCCTTCGAACTTGTATTCGATTTACGCGTACGCTAATTAAAGACGCCTCGGTGAGTTTTCTGCGGCGTCAATAATCGGCTTATTAAGTTGTACGCAGCGTCAATAATACCCGCATCGGACTTCTTGCTTTGGCCTTCGTATATTTATCGTTAAATTGGTTATTATGAAAATTCATACGAGTAAAAACATCTTCGCACAAACAAAAAAAAAATTGATTATATTAATTTGAAATATGAGAAAAGAATTAAAATGTCTACCGTCATTTTTAGTGTCGATAATGGGGGCTTTTACCTCGTTCACTATTTTATTATGATACATATTGTATAATTATAATTTTGAAGAAGTGAAAATTTATTTTATGACAAGAATTCTAAAATAGCTATAATACAATTTTTAAATTAACGATAATAATAAATGAGCGATAAAATTAGTAACGTTAATTATTACCCAGGAGATCGCAGTTTCGTACTAATTTTATAATAATAAAATAGTAAAACAGTTATAATCGTATGATTTCAAAATTAATAGTGATAATGAAATTGGGATTAATAATAATTGTAAAATTTTGTAGCAATAATTAGCAGACGGTAAATCGTAGTAGTTTTACAGTAATTTTGTCGTAATAATTGTAAAATAGCAGCGAGAATAAATGGTAACGTATTTGCTGCGGGTAAATAATTATTTTCGCGTCAGTCCTCTGTTCATCCGCGTCGCGGATATTTATTGTAACGTTATTTGTTTCGGGAACGCGATTATCGTTGCACGAATGTTTTGTATCGATTGTAAAGTTCGTCGTTACGCGTGGCTCGAATACGACTCGTCGTTGCTGCGTCGAATGGAAAATTGTTACGTAACGCTTCGCCTCGATATTAGCAAACGAAAGGAACGCCCCGCGAATATAAACGCCGCGTATCGGCGTGTAATAACTGGCAATCGACGCGAGTCGGAACGGGAAACAAAAATGTGGAGGAATAAAGGAGAGCGAGATGAAATCGACGCCCACGTGACTCGTCTACGAATGAGAAGAAGTCCGCGCGAAGCGGGTTGCCGGCTCCGAGCGAAAAGGCGCATCCTTTTTTCCTTTTTTCCCTTCCGTTGTCGTATTTCTTCTAATTTTTCGCCGCTCGCGATAAAGTCGGAGAGAAGAATAAAGAGAGAGGGCGAGAGAAAGAGAGAGAGAGAGAGAGAGAGATAGAAACCGAGTATCTCTATCTCTTTGAGCATCGCGTATTGCTTATCATTGTTATTGTTGTCGTTGTGCTTCCGAGCTTTTCGTCGTTTCGTTTTTGTTACGTTCTTTATGCGAGCACGGAAAACAAAATGTCGATTATCCGGACGGTTGTGTCCTCCTTCAGCCGGAAATACCCGGCTGGATTGAATAAAAAGACGAGGAAAGCTCGAGCTCCAACCGTTACGTCCAGCCGAGCGAACGGAATCTGAGCGAAAATGTACAGAAATTCGGGATGCTCGGTACGTTTTCGTGAAATATCGCGCGCCGTTTACATTTCTCACGATTATCGTCAAATTTCACGTTCAATTTCGAGTTTATACGGATTGAAACGGGCTCTTCGGAACGACATCGCGACTCGGCTTGTCCTTCGCGCGAACGGCGGGAGAATCGTACAACGTTGATGCTCGTGTTCCACGCATCGGGAGAATACTTTTCGGAAACGATTCTCACCGCTGATCTCCGATCATCGTCGACGTCAGGTTTGCGTTCACCGATTTATTCGGCTCTCGTACGGAGGATACAATACTCCGGTTTTGTTGGATCCTGTTTCAAAAACGAACGTTAACGCAGCGTCGATGTCGTTTTTCGTCGGTCCAATCGTCGATGTCGAATTGCGAACACGCAGCTCAAAAATGCCGACGTAAATATATTTCCGGCTCGTCGGCCCGAAAGATTCGTTCATCCAACAATCAAGGGAATACGGAGACGATTATCAACCAAGAAACAAGAAACAAGGAAGAAGAAAACAAGAAACACGGAAAAGGAAAACCTGAAAGTGGAAAATGGAAATAAGCAAACGAAGCGACGAGAATTGAGAGAGAGAGAGAGAGAGAGAGAGAGAGAGCGGTGAGCAAAGAGGTGCGAGTGTAAAGAAAGATGCCATTTGGAAACGAGTGACGTATTTACAATAATTTCCATGGACGACGAGGAGGCAAACGCGGACGTCGCGAATCGATCGTCGATCTGTCGAACGTGTTAGCCGGTCGATTTCGCGCGGAATGACCCGTACATATGTATTTATTCGCTGGTCGGTCGGGGCACGTCCGTCGTAGAGAGACGGGGTATCTCAGGAATATAATACTGTAGCCTCCGCAAGGTATTTATTGCGTGCGGTAGCCTGTGAAATATTCATGAAATAAACTCGTACGGTTCGCGTCCACGTGGTCTTTGGGTGGTCCCTATATATGTATATATATATAAATTCTACCCTGTCTTACGCGCGTTATATCTTTTGTTTTCTATGTACCATCTCGCGGCTTCTCTCCGTGCCTCGATAACTGATATCGTTGTCGACTTTAATTACAAATTTCCTCGTTCTTCGCCACCCCTCGCCCCCCGTCATCGAGAACAGGCGAGATTCGAGGTGTCGTCGCTTGCGTATCTACGATTCGCTCGTCGCACAATTTCCGCGTTGGATGAATGAAATTGTTGCGATCGGCTCTTATCCGTTGGTCGAGCGATTAAACGCCGTTATCGTCGTTTGCCGATTTTTACTTTCCTCTCTCCTCGTCTCCGCTCGCGGATCATCGACGATTCGAAATGATAACAATCGGTTTCTCGAAGAGACGATTCGGTTACCTTTATTTGTCGGATATATATTTTTCTTTTTATTCGTATATCGCTAAATGCCTCGTTATTGGAATGCGCTGCGCTCGTTTTACCTAGTGATACTGCAAGATTATTAGTATGGTTGTTGTCGCTGTCGTTAGCAATATTGGTATTATTATTATTAATATTATTATTATCGTTATCGCCTAAGATCATCGTTCAAATCAAAAATATTCTTCTGGTTTTTCTTTCCTTTTTTTCTCCTCCACTATCCATGCAGTTGCATCTTCTATCGCTATCTTACTATTGATATCATTTTTACCTTCGAATAGGACGCCGCGAAACGAGCCTGCGATATTTTCTCGCCGTCCTTCGTTATCGTTAATGATATTTCAGTCGGCTCGAAGAACGATTTCTTCGAGCTGAACGCTTTTTTTGTGGTTTTTGGGCTTTTTTTCTTAATTTTTTAACTCTCTTATCGGCTCTCTTGCAGATTTACAGGGTGAGTTGGCTCGCCCGTCGCGATGGGCGTGGTCTCTTCTCGCGCGGGCGCGGCAATTCGGATTTTTCACGATCGTTTCGGGCAGAATCCGCGATTGCCCGCGCGACTGACAAATTCATTTTCGTCGGCTCGTCGAAAAACAACGAATCGATGCGATCTACTTGATTCGCAATTCGTCCATGTGGCAACGTTCGGTTAGGAGGCGAGCAAGTACGCGGAACGATAAGTTGTCGCGGAAATTGTCTGTAATCGCGTGAATAAAACGATCAGCGTGGCATTCTCGCATCGAAGAATTGTTTTCCTGCGACTGTAAGTCGAAAAAAAATCGGATACGGGAAAATTAACGCGCGTCGATAAAGTCGCGAGCGAGGCGGTCGGATTTGCAGGTGGGCATTTTGGGGATCGAGTGTGGAAAGAATCGCCGTGGAAAGATTCAGGTAAAACGAATATGTCAGCCATCTTGTCGCACGCTCGACGCGCCGAGACTGACGCGAAATGGCGGACCGCTCGGGAAACCTCCACCGACTGCCGTTCGAATATCGCGCCGTTTATCGAATAATACGACGTTTATTCGTTCGGTGTTCCGAGCATTTTCTCCTCGCATTAGTCGACCTCTCGACCCTTTCTCGAGCTATTGTCCGTGTTTTCGCTTCAACCTCCTCTCCATTCCGCTATGCCTCGACGAGCCTGGGGAACAACTCCGGTACCGACGCTGGGCGTCGGCGTTGCGACGCCTCGACGATTCTCTCGGCTGCGACGCAGCAGCTACGACGAACGTTGAATTCGATACCGATGCGACGGCTAGGTCGCCAGGTTCTGCAACAAACGAACGAGAATCGATCATCGAGTGCAATTTCGACAAAATACAGTTTTCAAATCGTTCGCCGCGTGTTAAATTCACCAAAAAACAGGTGTTTCTTAAACCGTAATAACCTCGACCAATAACGCGCACTTCCAACTTATTTCGAATAAATAAAAAGTGTAAATAAATTTCTACAAAAATCATTCGACCAAATATCAACTCGTTCGATATCACGGATATTTGCATATCGTACAATGCTCGTTGAAATTATTTCCGCGAGCCGATAAATCGAGCTTAAACGAATATACGCCATCGAATTCTGCGCGAGAGCTGCTTGTGAATATACGATGCATTAGAACGTCACGTATAATTTGACGTGAACATATTTTTAGCGATACGCCAACGAATAGCGAAATACCATTTCAACGTTTGATGTAAATCCAGGAAATTGTTCAAACAATATCACGCGCGAGTATGTTGATTAATTACCACGTAAATGCATTTTTCCAGCCAATGGCTACCTTTCGACGATATTTCCAAAAAAATACACACATCGCTGTACTATTTTTACTTTCGAAACAATTTTTTTTTTTACATTTACATTTACTCTCCGGTTTTCTCGGTGCCATTTCGCGGCGTCGCGACTGATTTAATATCGTCGCCGATAAAATGACGGGCAGAAATTTTGACGTGGACTATACGCAATCAGTTGGTAATTGGTAACTGATTGGAGGAGGCGCAGCCGCTGCTCTCGATCCGATACTATCACAGCTCCGCCAACTATTCCCGCGCACCCGACTCTTACGTAATATAAATGCCATCGTTAATGTCTTTACACGTACACCGCCGGGAACGCGGTGGAGAATCTACATGCCGTGAAATATCAAAACGATAACTTTTCCACGGATTGACCGACCATTACGCCCCTGTTATCAACCCCCGATCATGCTTAAATCACCAGGTAAAACCATTTTTGTCCAAACAACCGCGAACGAAAAAAGCGGGGAAAAAACTTTCTACCCTGTCACGCCAGCCTCGTAAACGAGCCTAATCTCCTCGGAGCGAACTTTTCGATCCATACTTTTGACACGCTTCGAAAATTTCGATCGGCTACGCGTGGACGCCGTCTGACCTTGTTTTCCCTTTCGGAGAACGACGTTTGGACGCCGCGAGGCCTTTCTCTCGCCGCCTTATCTTATCCCCCGTAACAGACGTTTTGAGATTCAGGGCACGTGAAAATATAAGGGCCGAGGAGAAAAAAATGGTAACAGTTACGGCGTTAACACAGTAACCAGCAGCGGTTGCTACGTTGCACGGTCGGCGATAAACGGTATACGTTGCTGTGGCGTATGGGAATCAAAGCCACGTAGCATGGTACTCAGTCCCACGTTACATAGCTCTCGCTACAAAAAGTGCGCGGGCTGATTATGCACGCAGCCAAGCGGGTAAATACAAGAAGGCTAGAGACAGGAGTTATATCTCCTATCAAATCTCGAGTTTCGTACGAGCGGCAGCTGTATTCGGTGCGAAAAACTGGTCGACGAATGCTATTTCTCTTGTGATTGTGACGATTGCAGAAAAGAGAGTGCAGTGTCGAGTACTTTACTCCAGATTGTCCAGCCCTGCGATTGGGTGTGGGAACGAGGTTAGGTATTTAGGTGAGAAAATTAGGTGTAAGAGGGTTACGAGGATATACATTTTTTGAAATTTGTTTCACTATTTTACTCTATTTTTACTTTCCATTTTACTATTTTACTTTCACTATTTTGAGAAGCACGTCTTTTCAAGATTCACAGAAAACGTGATTTAAATCGTACAAATCGCGTTACGCGAGTTCTCGGTAACAGAGAGGGAAGGTTTCGAGACTATTTTGGGGTGAAAAACGAAAAATCGATTTTTTGGTGCTTTTGGTCGAAATCTCGGTACTGTCCCCCTTAAGTAAACCGAATATAACCTTACTTACTGGGAAATAGATAAATAAAACGTGGTAAACTGAAATTTATAAAATAGGAGTAAAAACCACTCTCTTCGATGTAACATGCTAATCGCTAGTGTGCTGACGCAGCCAACGTTATTATTTGGAATGGTGGAAATTACGCCGTTGAAAAACTTTTCTCGCTTAAGAATTTCGGTTACCATGTGACATAGTGATGATTTGTTTGTTACGTAGCGGACTCTGCGCTGACTGCGATAGCGGCGACGCGTCGTTCGATCTTATCGCATGTAAACGACGAGTTGATCGACTCCATTAAAAAAAAAGAAGAATAAAAAAGGGTGCAAAGATGGAATCGAAGGGGGGGGAAAACGCGAAACGACGCCGCGCGGAAGCGAGCCGCGCGGAAGTGGAGGATGAAATCGTCGGGGCAATCGGAAACGAAGGTCTCTCTCGTTCGATGACGGGTCGCCGGGGGCGGGGGTACGTTATCTCGGGCAAATTCCGCGGCAATCCGTTGTCTAGGCGACTCGGTGAACCTGATTAAGCTAATTCCTAACCTGATTTATCTCCGTAGAGCCCGAAAGCTGTTCGGCATTCGGTCCTGAAAGCGCAGGCTCCTCCTCTGTTCCATCTCGCGGTTTCGTGGACCCGTTCGTCACCGCTAAGTAGATCTGATCTATGCTCCTTCTTCGTCTAGTACCTACTACTGTACGATGCCGAACTTAAACCTGCTCTTCGACTATGCTTCGTTACGGCTTAGTACAGTGTTCGACGATAATTGGAATCCACTCCTCCGCCGTAGCGCTCCTTAATCAAAGAGTCCTGCGGGGGCGGGACGCCTCGCCTCCGCCGTTCCTATACATTTCACATCGAGATAACTCGCTACATGCGATTTAGAAACGGGTCACGTTGACCCGCTCCCCGCGAATTTCCACCCCTTTCCCTCTCCCTTCGCCTCCCTCCGTATTAAAAACTTGTTAAATTTCAATTAGAAACGACGCGTTTGATTGCCGGCCGCCGAATTCTTACTTCACGTGTTTCCCTCGCTCTTTTTTTCCATCTAGCTCGCTCCGCTCCTCTTCTCCGAACCGCGCGATACCATTAAAAACGCGTTTTCCATTTCTACAAATACGTCGATGTTTACGATCTACGAATCTCAGCCGATCTCTACGATTTTCCCTCTTCGCCGCATATTTCTTACGATCTTCAAACGTTTCGTCCTCGTTGCTCTCGCCTTCCCCCATTTTCATCAGTAACTAATGAAAAATTGTAGAAAAATTTAGAAAAAAGCTGCCCGAAAATAGAAAATATCACCAATAACAAATCTATTTTTCCCCTCGCGTCTCGATATTTTTTTGAAATTTTGCTCCGCGATTTTTCTCGTCTTCGTGCTCAATTTTTCCCCAACTTTTCAAACATTTTTGTTCCGCAAATGGCATTTATCAACTCTTATCGTTGCGCGAAGTCGATTTCCTACCGCGATCGTCAGTTTTATTCTCGCAATTCACTTCACGCGCCGAGACGATTGGGAAATATCGCGGAGCTTATGCGAGACTTACGCGAGCATCGGTATCGGCAGCGACGCTATCCGTGCATTTATGCACGGTTGCATCGCGACGCCGCGCTCCGCAATACTCGCAAATAAGAAACGGCATAAATCTAACTCTGATTTACGACGCGACGTGTTTCCCACAACTGAGAAACTTTCCTGCTTCTTACCCCCATCATCCGCAAAAACAATGGCCGGTCTACCAAAAATAATCGACGGTAAAAATGAAATTGGCCGAAAGAAAACATTTGGAAAGAGAGAGAGAGAGAAATTTCAAAAATCATCGTCGGTGATGCAACGAAATTTTTGTCGGAATTTTATTACAATCGAAAAAAGTGTGGGTCTTTTTAAAATTTGTTACTATTATTATTGTTGTTGTCGTTGTTGTTGTTGGTGCTGTGATAATTATTGTTTTCAAAGTAGGGGAATAATTTTGACAAATTAAGACAAATGTCCCCGAGAGGAGGGATGAGAGAAACGATGCGGGATTTCTTGTTCGAGTTGGTACCAAAAATGACGAAAGATCTCCGTTGTTAAGCGACAAAAGGAAGAATGGAGGGGAAAAAAATGTGAAATAGGCGGAGGGTCGGTGGGAAGAAATTTGCCTTCGGGCGACCAGCAACGACGTACTTTGTGGCGAGGTATCGCGCGCGGGTAGCGTGGTACACGGAGAGGACAAAGGGAGGCTAGAATCGTCATCAACGATCCGCCCCCGGCGCAACTGATTTTCACCCCCACCCCGCCCGTGCACGGCTCGCGCTCTCCCTCTCGCTGTACAGTTATAATTCACGATTGCAGATCTGGCGTAACGAGGATATCTCCCGGGGTCCCCGATGCCGTGACGTTTCATCGCCTCCGTTCGTCCGTGCATTTTAATATTCATAGATATTTCTGCGATATCGACTCGACAATTAGCAAAGATTTATGGTAGCGGATAATCCGACGTTTTTCTCGCTTCTCGACTCGTTTGCATATACACGGAGTGAATTTTTCGCCTCGTCACGTCCAGAAATAATTGCGATATGGAAATGCAGCGGCACGTTAGATTTCTTCCGATGCGATCTGCTGACGAAAAATTTGCCGCGAGTGGTTCCGAGCTTCCACAAAAATCCATTCCATCCATCGATCGAACGCGCGATTTCGCATACACCACACCGTGAGAACGTTCCACAAATTTTTATTTGTCCTGCAAATCAGTTTTTAATGGGGTACACCGAGAGAAATGGCACCTAGTCAGTTTAACTGAAAAAAAAACAGTTATTCGAGAAAAGCACTTGGAACTAGTTTTTCTAGTTACCGCGAACAAAAATCGCCTCGCTGATTCAAGATTTTTTAAACTATCGTTTACAGTCGAAGAGGATTTTTTCCCGTTGGTTACCGCAACGCGAGAAATCTGGTAGCAGTAACCAGATACGAAGGTCACTGCACCGTGTCTGATTCGAGTCGTTACAGATATTCTTGTAAACGTACAACGCCGGACCAAACGCACTCTGTACTACGTACATCCGCGCGGTTCTTTCTCCAAAGAATATAAAGTTGATCCTACGTGTGTCGAGCTTTAGTCTACGCTCGTGGCTCGGAGCTGCGCTGTTACGTAATAACCCAAAGCTTCAGGGGCGCTGGAGCATAACCACCCGATATAAACAGGCTAACGCTGTGATATAGACGACCACCCTTTTCCTCTCCGCCCCTATCTCTCTCTTTCTCACCTCCGCGCTGCCGTTTCGACGCCGGAGCTTGGATGCACTATCTCCGAGATGTGTGCCCACGTACATACGTACACACCTGTACAAACGTATCTACTTGTACGTACGCGCGTACGTGTATTTGTATAGGTACGCGCGCGGATCGGAAGCGCTACCGAAATCTTCACGGCGATACCGACCTCCTGTCAGCAGTATTATCCTTCCGGTAGCAGATTTCTCACGATACCGAGGCGAGCGTGCATCGAACGCGGAAAGTGAACGGACGATAAAATCCTCGCAATCTTATTGCTACACGGTTAAATTTCGCGCGCGATCCACTCGTAGGATCCAGAGGCGGCTGACGATCGTTTGTCGCGACAATGAATCGAGTATCGCGGATGGTACGTGCAAAAGAAACGTATTTTGCGTAAAATCGTAGGGTGTTTCGTTTTCCAAAATTAACCTAAAATTGAAAGCTTCGTTCGGAAAATAGAATTTTTTTTAAATAATACTCGACGAAGAATAGGTAATGATTTCTTGGTTGAGATAGGTGAATAGTAGACAGCGCTATTCTGCGGTTCGATTTAGATGCCAAAATTGTGTCGCGGAATTATTCTGACTTTGAAAGAAAAAAAACATTTGATGAGATAATGCTTCACCGAAAGCTCTCGGCTGGCCGCGCTGAAGGCTGAAAATAGCGAAGCTCTCGCAGCAGTAGCGAAATCCTGTTCGTAGTCTAACAGTTTGGCGCTGGCAGAGTCTTCGCGATGATGAACGAGTGATGCGAATCAGCTGATACTACTATCGGTACCGTTTCGCGCGTTCCACGTAGCCCGGTAGCTGCAGGCTTTTGCAGGGTAGCGCGTGGTAGCAGCCTTCTGGTAATGATAGAAGCTTTCCGAAAGTGTTAGCAGCCACTTGGCAGTGGTAGCAGCGTCGTGTTAACTCTAGCACCCTTCTGGTATCTCGCGCTTTGGTAATAGTTCCTCCCTCGTAGTGGTACACGGTCCAAAGCAACGCTATCGCCTTGCATCATCTCTACCCGTGTGTAGCGGAGCACCGACCGATGGAGCCCCGGTATACCTGTATCCAGACGCGTCGTCTCCGCTGCTCGAACGCGAAACGTCGAGTCCTAGGAGAAGCGAGGCGCGCTGCAGCTAGTTTCACCTCGATGCTAGCGCGAATATTCCTCGAAAATATCCAACCAGTCCCCCCAAATTTCACCTCTCTTCTCACCGATCTCACTGATTTCGGAATAAAATTTTCGGTTCGACGAATATTAAAAAACACTTCGTCCGGCCGATTTTTGGTCGAAACGTTTTACGATAGTCATAGCATTATTATTATTGTTGTTGGCAAGTTTTTTCCGAAGCGTTGGATATTTATTTGGATTGTTCGCCTCAATGGCTTCTTTGACAATCGCGATGAGCAGAGGAAAATATTTGAGATTCGATCGTTGATCGTGTTTACCGGTTCTCCGATCGCCTGCCCATTACCAACTTTTCGATCCATATTCGCCGGTGAAGTGCTGATTCTCTTCGTTCTTCGATTCGACTCCACGTGGTGTAATTGGCCGTGAAATAAAGAATCGGTGCTCGTTGAAGCGACGGAACGAATATTCGAGGATGGAGAAAGATCTGGCATAGTTTGAAAGTCGTAATTGCGGGGAATGGCAAAATGATGAAAACAATGCCATTAAAACTGTAACGACGTAATTCACGATTCGATTTCCATTTCGCGATGACGGTAGAAGTAAGAAGTAGGTACTATTTTCGAACGGTATCAATGCGGCAATTATCCAGGTCTCGGGCAGGAAAAATCGCCGCTTCGCTCGGTAACTTTGGCCAAACAGAGTGGTACCATCTCGAGTTGCTGTAAATTTGACTTTCTTGGCTGGTGAAAATTGATGTATAGCATTTTTCAATACATTTGTCGTTAAGATTGCACGCTCAAATAAATTTTCCTTCCTCGTTACATTTCTATTATTCGAAGAATGGACTAATTTCGTAATTTTAGCTTTGATTCCCCCCAAAAGCGAGCGAATCCAATTCGAACGTGTCAGGATGGGCTCGCGTAATTTGCGTCGTCGTAAATCGTTTAAACGGAAAGGTATTCGCGAAGATTCGGGACACCGGGTATATAGGGGGAGTCGCATATACGTAGCTGCGGCGGATACACGTCGATAAATGTATAGAGTGGAGGGACACACGCCGGTTCTTCGCGATCGTAGCGGGGAGAGAGAGAGAGAGAGAGAGCGCACGTGTTATTTTTTTTTCTCTCTTTTTTTGCGACTCCCTCTCGCTCGCCCGTGTACACGGTTCAGGGTTCTCCGAGCTGACGGAAATCTCGTAACAGCTGGCGTCCCGACGCGACGAGACGCGTCGAGACGCGACGCCTCGCTTCACCTCGGTGGTTCGACGATATCCACCGTCTGTTACGCCCGTAATAGAGCTTCAACCCCTTGATCCAGCTCCGTGCCCCTTCGGAATCGCCGAATTGCTCGTGCTACGGATCTTGATAACGTCGCAGCCAATCATCGTTAGCCTTTGCCACGCGTCTCCGATCGGACCTTCCGAAAACAAGCGTTATATATCGACTACCCTCGTCTCGCGCGCAACCCGAACGAACCCTTTAAATTTTACCCGATTATTATTTCATCCCCCCCTCGATTATTCATCGGCAATCGCCAACTCTCGATCCGCCAAAAACAGACGTTTATTTATTGCTCTGAATAATTTCCAACGTTGCCCAAAGTTATCTTTTTCGCCAACTCGATAGAGAGCGGACGAAACTCGACCTCTAATTTTCCCGTTCGATACGAAATTTACATTCCCTCGTTCGACCTCCCGTAACTTCCCTCCGTATCAACTTACCGGGACGTTTCACCGACGAAAACGAAGCGGAAGGAGCGATCTTCGCGAATCCGTCCATCTCGCCGTTTCGCGAGTTTTCGTTCCACCCGAAAATCGCTTTTCAAAAAAAATCCATTTCATCGCGCGAATCCATTGCGCGTGGAAAGTGCCCTATCCCGCGGCACGGACATTTTCGATACACTTATTGTTAGTGAAACCGAGTTTTGCCGATGTTTTCGTTATGCTAATCGAATGGAAAAATAAAAAGTACCGGCGTAGACGTCTCTCGGACTTTTTTGCCCGAGCTTCCACCCGCGAAATTTCGTCCCCCGTGGAATTTAAAAATGCTTAGATCGAGGCTGGAAAAAACTCGGTTCGCGCAATTTTTTCCCCTCATTTCCATGTTTCGCCTTATTCTCGTTTCCAATCTCTATTTTTTCAACGCCCACAAATCTCTCTCCGTTCTTTACCGTCATTTTCCTATTTCTTACACGTTTTCCTGCGCATTTTTCTATGTTTTTGTGTTTGTCCATCACCCGTTTGTTGGAATCACTTCAAGTACGTCGTCAAATCCTCTTTCCGTTGTACAATTTATTTTCAAATTTCCATTCTTCCATGATTAAATATAATTTATGTGAAACTGTATACATTTTTTTGCATACAGCTCGACATAATTATAAATAAATTATACGTATAATTATATCGGGCCAAATTTTTCTCATGTAATAATCTATAATTATTATTTAATATTCACACAAAATTATTTATATTCCGAGAAGATTACATTTTTAGGTCGCAAAATGTTGACCGTGCAGAGTCACCGAGTTCGTCGTTGAGAATATCTCGATAAGTATCAACTTTATAAGAAAATGGAGAGAAACCTTTTTTGTAGAGAATTCAATTTCCTCCATAAACGTTCCTATCCATTTTTTTGTCAAATCAAATACTATAGAAGATATTTAGGAAAAACTACAATTTTATCAATAATGGAATTGAGATCGACTTGTGGCAAACCAAAAAAAAAATCTCCCCGTATTTTTTGGTTCACAGGAAGAATTTTTCGGGGCGTTATAAAGAATTCAACTTTTAACGGCGACTCCAATAATCATATGTAATTTTCCGCGTTGCTTCGAATACTCCGTTCCATTGAGTTATTCGATACGGGAAAAAATCACGCGCGAAGCTCGACGGTGGGTTTTGAAAGAGCTTTTCCTCTTTTTTCAACAGCCCATCGGGGTCAAGCCTGTAAAAGTTTGTACGAGTTTTATCGAGGCGAACGCAGTTCGGTGAACCCGGACTGTTACGTACGACCAGTTTGCATTCATATATACTCGTATGCGCGATCAGTTCGGAACACGCGTCGTCGCGTATGGTTGCATCTGTCAGATACCGCCGAACGGGGATGCGCTACTTCGAGCTCGCTTTCGATAGGATCGGAATGCTTTTACGAGTCGTCGTTCCGATTCGCCGAAAACATTACGCGACACTACGCGTAATTCCGGTGATTTCAACGAGCCTGATTTCGCGCGGCTACCAATCATTTCCGAAATTCGAATCCGGTATAATCGCGGTTATACGGATGCGACGTGAAAAATGACCACTCGTTGCGCAATATATCGCGCGATACGCGGTTTACACCCGATCGTACGGTCAATACGATAGTACGAGCGCAGTTTCGAAACAACAAAAAAGAAAAAAAAATACCCGCGCATCGGTCTGTTTATTAGTCGCGGCGTAAATTTATCTCGCAAAATATCGTCTTACGTGTCCGTCTACCGTTTCAGCGTAATCTCATTGCGGATAATTATCCGAAAGTTCATTATAATTAGCTTGGTTGATGGTCGAACGAAAATATCACGTTTCGCCAAATTATTCAGGAGAGTCTCGATTTAGACAATCATCCGAGACGAACTAATTTATAAGGATCTGATTCTGCCCGGAATAATGGAGACAAAAACTCTGCTCCAAAATTGCGAACCAGAATTGTTTTTTCCGATTGGAAAACCACTCAGCAAAATTTGGATTCGGTCGAAAAATCGAAAAAATCTGTTTCTATCGTGAAAAATCTCTTTCAAAATTCTATCGTCAAATTCAGCGGGAAAATCCTATGAGGCTTCGTTGGAGGGAAAACGGTGGGAAAAAATTGTTATTCGGGGATTCGCGCTCGGTATAATTGAATAGGGAAACGTCGGATAAAACGTCTTTCTTGAAAATAGCCTCGAGAGTAGTCGATACGGATGGGCAGATCGCAACCCACGTCGGCCAAACTTTAAATTAGCAATCGGATCGCGTACCGCAGGATACGTAATATACAACAGCCACCTCGTTTGTCTGACACAATTAAAATCGTACCACTCGTTTCGCTCCGATCCGCGATAACTTGATTGCAATGCCAAAATCAGAGCTCCGCGACCGATTCTCACGAACGAGACCACCTCGAAAAATATTCCGGAGGCTTTCGCGTAATTTTGGAAAAAAGATTTTCTCGAAAAACCGACCATTCGGAAATTACACGTTTTCGTAGCCAAAAATTAACGGCTTCGGGTTTCCAGCGCAAGAAAATCGCTGGTCGCCGAAATAAATATTTGGAGGGTATTGGGCGATCGCGGCGCGGCCTCGTCGGCTATTGGTTCGGTCGAGATAAAGGGATCGTGACAAATTTTCGCGGAATCTAGAGCTTTGGTTTCAGTTTATCACCCGGAATTAACGATCGGGGAATAAAACGCGGCGGGGGTGGCGGGAGCATCGAAACGTAGCAGCAGGTCCTCGCGTAGGGGACCTCGAAGATATTCGATATAACCAGACTGACCGCTTATCACGGCGTCCCCATCGCGGCGCGACCCCCCGAGCCCGAGCCTCGTAATATACACGGAGATTCGTCTATCTACTACTCCTCTCCTCTGCTCCTTCGTGCCTGGAGCCGCGCGAGTTCACCTCGGTGCTTCGACGGGTCGGGTCCGTTCGAAAAAAATAGACATTTTTTGCGCCCCTCCGCTTCTTACCCCGGCGAAAATCCGTTCGAGCGTAACAATTTATTTCTCCCTAGTGTTATTCGAGCGTGATAGATACATCGGGAAAGAAGTTAATCGTGAAAAATGACCTTGACGGGACGATAAAACAAAAAGCACAGAGACGTTGACCTGCTACCATACGAGGCATTATTCCTCGATCCGGCTCCCAATTTTTTCCGATGCGTCGGAAAATTCTGAGAAAAATCTATACTCTTCCGCCTGATAGGTGGACTCGCTGTGAATTTTTTCGAAATTTTTGGAGCATCGATACAATTTTTTGCATAAACGTCATAGGTTTTTTGTTCAAATTTGAAAATAAAAATAATTCAAAAACTGTCGACGATCCTTACAAAAATTTGATGTTGGCGACAAGTTGAAAAAAAAACTCGCCTTCGCGTTTAACTGTGAAAAAATAAAGTGTCGAAACGAAGAGCGTCGGTGTAACTTTGGCGTCGAAGTTCCCAAAAATCCGGGAACAAATCGCGGAGAGTCCAGTCGGCGCGTAGAGTGTTTTTGGAAATTTCGGAGACATCGAAAAAATGGGTGGCTGGATGGAGGAAGAATTCCTGGCGCTGCGATTCGGACGTTTCTAATTCTCCGCATCGTTCTCGGCCTCTCTGCTCACCGCTTCGTTATTATTCCAACGTTTACTGATGCGGTGCTCCGGTGCTCCGGTGCTCTTTCCACGGTACGCGCGTAATGTCCTCCCACATTATTCCCATCGTCGAATCGAAACACGTACGCGGGTTATCACTTGCTGGCTTCATCCTCGTCTGCATGTTTCGTGACACATGATCCAAACTACGTGCACGTACCTTCCTTCCACCCAACAATATGATACGGACGATTCTACCGATCTCATCCACGATTCAACGAGATCTGCGAACGTGTTCTTTCACGGATACTGCTGGCTACCCGGTTCGCGATCTCCTTTTATCTCACGGCCCCGACGAACCTTTCTACAGACCGTCCCTTGGCAGAAGTCGCGAAATCTCGCGACGCCTCGTCTCTCCTATCCCAGGCGCGTGATTCACTCTGTACACTCGTTTCCTATCTCCCTCTCCCTCTCTCTCTCTCTCTCCGCTGCTTGCATCTCTGAAACGTTAACCGAATGCTTTCTATGCATGACACTGGCAATCCTCGCGAGAGATAAGCAAAAGGAGAAAAAACGCTGTTATTTTCTGCTACGTGAGTTTTTGGGAAACGTCCCGCTTCGCTCGACGACGGAACGCGCGATTCACGCTGTACAATCCAACAAAAGGCTTCTTCTCCCATTTGCAGTAACGAGTACGCGGGAAAAAAATCGTTTGGATCGAGCGCCCTTGAAAAATGGGGAATGGGGATCGTCGACGACAGCCGTAACTCACCCTGTATATACACTTTTTTTCGCGAATTGTCGCCCATCGTAGGAATAATTGATCGTTGGTTCAACAACGACGATTGGAAATAACGTTTCTCACCGCTTCGCGTCGAACATAATTCACTCTGTATAGTCGGATTTTTTTATTTCGATGCAGCGCAACACGCCTTGCAAAATGCCGTCTTATTCTCGGGCTGCGATCAGTGGCGTGAGAATCTTGTTCGTTTATTGTTTTTCAAACGGCACGGGAAGAAGTGGCAAACGGGCTCCGTAACTCACTCTGTATATTTGTTCGCCAAAAGCGGTGTCGGGTGAACGTGCGATGTAAGAACGACGAGGAACGGGATCGGGAATCGAATTCGTTTTGATTGAAACGCGAAACCGCAGGTTGGAGGACGATGATAATAACTTCCGCGGGAACAACTGCTGTTGGTAATCCTCGCGATATCTTTGGTCCTGCGGGTCGTTAGCTTTTCGTAATTGCGGGCCGTGACGTTCGCCCCGGGGAGGGCGGCGGCGGCGGCGGCGGCGAACCATCTCGCCGCGTACCTAGCGATCGCTCGGACGTGGTCACGAACGCCTGACGGACAAGTACGCGTCCTCGAAGCTGTATAACCCCTCGCGTAATAGGATCACGCGTCCGGCGATGTAATCGCAAAAAATGTAACTCGCCCAAAATCTGGATGATAAGCGGCGCAGTCGCACGGTGCGCGGATAAAAATTCGTCCTCTTTCGCGGTTTCCGCGCGAAGGAAGATAAAAAAGGGGAGGGGGAGTAAAAAAAGTTGTCGTTTTTCTATTTGTCGTCGGAGGGAAACGCTGTGTAAAATAACGAACCGAGTCCTCTCGGACTTTTTTTTTTTTTTTTTAACTACAAACGAGGCGATCTCCTCTGTTGGGAGAGGGAAAAACTAAAGGAGACGAGGAAAGGTTACCAGTGAAGGGGAAAAGGAACAAATAAACGTACCGAGACGTGGAAAAACATCGGAGGGTTGGTGTGGTCAGGCAGCCGGCGTGACGCGTGCGCGAAACGAGTTCCACGCAATCAGAGGCGCAGAGATCCCTCCAGGTGTGTTCGGGACAGTTTTACCCAGACTAACGAACTCCATCGTCGATCTCGTTCTCGCGTGAAGTTTAATAGTTTGGAAAGCGGGGGAGAACTGGGGGAAAAAAAATTCCATAAGATTTCGATCTTTTTTTCCTCTCCCTTCCATTACGATTTTATTCCTTTTCTTCCACGAACTTTCGAAACCGTCGTCCCGTTCTTCTCGATCTCTCCTTACCCCGGCAGCGATTTTTTTCTCTCTCCCCGAATTTCGCAGCGATCTCGTGGAAAACGCGGCGAAAAATCGTTGAAGTTGATAAAAAATGAAAAAAGAGTACGTCCGACAGGTTTATTGGTCTGCCTCGAATATGAAGCTTATTTACGGGCAACGGCAATGTTTACAGGTGGTTGATGATCGTGGCGCGAGAAAGTTTGGATTTACTAGTTACAAAGTAAATTTTCCGCCGCGGGGTGAAAAAAGTTTCGTGGGGGAAAAGTAGTTGTAAATTCTCGTGCGAAAGTTCAATTCGAGACTACCGAGGCTAGTTATACGTTACGTATACAACGCGAAACTCCTCGTAAATCGCCCGAGTCAACTGTTGCACCTCCGTACGTTCGGATTTCGTTGAGTAGAAATATTCTCGAAACGTTGAAAAAAATATATCCGTAAGAACGGTGGGTGAATTTTGATCGCGGATTTCCTATATACGTTACAGGCGGCCTGTATACGGCCGTGCCGCGTCTGTTCTCATAGATATTCCGTGGCATCGTAACCTCGGGACCTCGCGTCGGAATTTATGGTATCGGATCTCTTCTTAATCGTTGGGGTTCCAGACGGTTTTAAGCCAGGTTTCAGGTCGATTAGGCTACTACGTTCGATCGGCGGGTACTATTTCGGTAAATCAAAGATTCGCGAAGGCTGCCGGAGTAACGCGTGTTTTAGTACGCTTCTCTAGGGCTCTTCTGCGTTTTAATCATTTAGTCCCTCGGCCTACTCGTCAAACATCGTCCTTTCCAGTCTCCTATTAACTCCACTGCTCGTAAATGGCTCTAAATTCCATTTTCCAGGCTCGTAAAATTTCCCTGTGCCATCTGTGCTCGCGCGTCGATTTGGTAAATCGAATGAATTTTTACTACGCTTAATCGAGACAGCTATTTTTACATTCTATTTATTTTCACTCGACAGGCTCGTCAGAACTCTCCACTCGTTTTGATTTCGGGTCATCACGGACGACTATCCACCCATCGGGTCGTTTTTTCGGTTTTAACGTCGATTTCAGCGAATTAGGTGTGCAAAAGCTCCACGAAATAAACGTTTTGGCTCGAAATACTCGAAGCACCACACAAAAAATGTACCAAGCAATTTTTTTATCCCCTTATTAACAAAAAACTTTTGTGTTCGTATTTCGAGTAGGAGCGGATACCGAATAGCAATTAATATATCGGTCGAATCGAGGCATTTGCAATTTACGTTAAAAAAAAAATTACCTGCATTATTTTATTATTAATATTAGTAAGGATGCATTTCGATACGAAAATATGTAGTTTGCGGGATTCAATTGGAACGTGTCTTCGAGTCCTCGAGTATTTATTGCGGTAACAGAAAATGCAACATTTCGCGATGTACAGGGTGTATCGCCTCAGGTGTCCGGAATGGGAGGGACCCGATCGACGCGAGGCCGACTTAACGAGCGCTCTAGATCGTTGTGGACACTTTTTTCTCGCCGTATCATCTGTCATGGAGAGAATTTTGGTCCACGAAAATCGTAAACTAGTCGGATGGCTACAGGGGCGTGGCTCGCGTCGACCAAGTTCCTCCCATTCCCGACGTACGAGGCGATACGCCCTGTACGTCTCAAATAACACGCTGCAAGCACGGAATACGAGACAAAAAGTTACTATACGATTGAAATTGGCACGTGGATGAAATTGTTCCCCCGTGTATTTGCCGGCATCAACTCCGATTCCCCGCAGTTTTTTTGGAGACTCGCGATCATTTCGAGTCAAATTTCCGCACAATCGTGCCGACCGCTCCCGTCCGTAATGAACTTCCGAAACACTCGTTCCCCGTGGCTATAATTCTCTGCTCTCGACAGGCCGCGAAAATTTCGAAGGTCATTTTATTACGTTTTTCCCCGACGCCAGTTCCGGGGATGAAAGAAACGTTGGAAGTTCACGCGTAAATCGTACGGAAACACAATACACTCGCGTGGTTATGAACGGACCCCGGTCGTGTAGCTCGAAACTTAATCGTCGAAGTAGGAATTCGCGGTCATTATCATAAATTTCTTAGATCAGTTCAACGCTCGGCTCATTATTCGCGCCTAACGTTATGATTATTCCCAAGTTTCGCGGCAAACGGAGTCGCGCGATTCTATCGGAGAAACTCGATTCGGAAGACTGTCGCTGGGGAAATATTTACACCGACAGAAACGAAAACTTCCCACGAACCAAATCGGATTACCTGCAACGTTATACGACGCCGAAAATAGCGGCGATTCGCGTCTGCTGCAACGTCATCCCATCCCATCACACGGAGAGAGAGAGAGAGTGCAGGGCAAAGTGTTGTATGCTAATAACACAGTAGTAAATAACAACGCACCGCGCTACTGCGATACTGTTACCCGTGTAAATTCCCTAGTTTGTACGGAAGTCCTTTGCTAATATCGATGTAATCGTCGCTGTTTCAAATTCTGGTAAATACGATTTTGAAATTCGACCACGTTTTTACTTCTTCTTTATAATCCTAAACTAACCTGAGGACAAAGGTCGCGAGTGTTGACAATATGCTGTAACGGTGTCGAAAACTATTCCCGTATTATCCAATTTTGGTTTTGTGCAAATGCAACTTTCACAAAAACGAATTTGAATATTATGAAAATAGTTTTCGAGGCCGATTCGCATCCCCTTTATTACCAAGAGGGTCGTGAGCAGGGAATTAATTTACGCCAGGGAAAATGCCCACCGATCAGCTATTATATTATATTTTATTTCGAGTTAATTCTTATGCAACTGATTTCGATGTGATTCTATGTTAACGAGTCGACCTCTCGTTACCTATCGATCTGGTCTCTTACGTGACTCTGTCTAATCATATCAGATTATCGAAGAAACAAGTCCTCGGTGGAAAAGATTTACGAGATCGAGATAATTTAATTATCCAAATTTAATTACTAGTCGAACGAATACTTTATCAAATACGAGACTCCGTTTTGCTTCAAGCCTTATTGTTTAATTTTGACACCACTTTGAATGCTCGAGAGCGCACACTCGACCCGAATGACTCTACAAGAGCTTTCGAGATTGGGACTACGAATTCGGTGTCGAAATTGCGAAATCCTCACATATCCAACATACCAAATTCCGGCAAAACTCATCATATTTCAACATTTTCGTCAGCCATTTTGAATTTCAAGGATTCCCAATCATCGGCCTCAAAAACTTCCGTACACGAATTTTGAAATAATAATCCGTCTATTATTCCGTCTCGGCATGAATCGATTATAAAAATTCTGCCCCATTTAATACTATTCTGTTGTTGACAATAATTTTTTCAAATAGCTACGCCCTGTTATCATTTTTTCAAATACTTATTGGCTTGTTGGGAAGGCGGGGGTAAAAAAACCGCAACGAAATCGATAACAAACTGCTCGTAAGCGTCGACAAAATCGATAGCGTCTAGATGGGACACTCGTGTCCCGCTGTGACTGAAAGGGTTAATATTTGCTGGTAATACGGCGTAACCAGATATATAACCCGAGTATATCGTCTGCCATCACGACACTCTGACCAGTGATACCACAACTGGAGTAGAAAATCAAAGTAAGAAGGTAGTTTTCGATGTAAATCTTCGAAACCGAGTCTGTTAATTTATTCACCATCCGCAAGCTGCTCGAGTTTAATAAAATATTCGCAGCGATAAAATTCGTAAGATTTATACAAATTTAGATTTTTGGTCAAGCTCATCCGTAATATTTCAATTCAGTTGAAAAAATTTGACTTGTCCGCGCGACCAGTAATCGTATCTCCCGCCCACTATCGATGTATCTACTCGACGTTTTTTCGAGCCCCCGTAAAATTGTATTTTCCGCGCTTACGCGGAATCGGCATCGAATCGGCGCGAAAAGGCATTTTCGTGCTCCTCGCAACGCGACGCTACTCGGGTATAAATCGTCGAGCGAGAGATGTTAGGCGCGCGTGTAGACACGACGACGTCGACCAACTCTCGGAGCTTCCGGATGTCGAAACCTCGACCCGGCCGTAAACTCGCAAGCCGCAAAAGCTTTTCGTACCCCCGCCGCGTCTCCCCCCTCTCGACAATGACTCGCCGCTCCCCTCGTAGCGAGTGTAGCGAAACCCGCGGACACAACGAACCGTAATTGTTTGGAAGCTCTTGATCTGTAATTCCAGCCGCCTTGAACCCTCGCCGCGGCACGGCTAAACCAACGCGACACGTTACTTACGCGAAGAAAATCCTTTGCCGAAAGGATTTTCCGAGGGACGTCGTCGCGGCACCGCGACGCCTCTCCTCCGCCCTTGCCCTCCTCTCTCTGTCGCGGAAACTTCGTCAAAATTTCGAATCCTCTCCGCATCCGTTTCCTCGTCCATCGTTATTTAATTCTCATCGCCTCCGTTTCCACTCGCCTTTCGCATCCGATTCGACTCGTTCGCTTTATCATTCGCCACGCGTCGACCGATTTTCTCCCCTAATTTTGACCTCCCTCTCCACTACGCTCGGAGTTTCCCCCCCTAAAAAAAAACCTTTTTCCCGATTTTTTCACCCAAACAGATTTGTCTATTCGTTTATCGATAAACGTTCCGCTACTCGAATGACGCGCTACTCTTTCCTTCCCAACGACGCGAAGTAGAAAAACAACCTCGTTTCTAAAATCCCGTGACGCTTATATCCGGTCTCTTCTCGATGCCGATTTATCTCCGAGTCGGCGATCGTTTGCCGAATAAAAATCGTTAGACTTTGTTTCGAGTTCTCCTTTTGTCTTCGCCGACCTTCCCCTCGGCTGTCGTCGTTCCGGCGGTGTCGTTGTTGTTGCCGTTGCGGTTTCCATCGTTATTATTCTTGTGGGAAGTTCGATGTTTCATTCGGATCGTTTTCGCGTGGTTGTGCGTTGGGGGAAAAGCCGCGAAAGTCCGATCGGGGTTCGCGCTGGTCGCCGCGTCCCTTTATTGTCTCGGCGCGTTTGTGTACGGATCGCGCGAAAATTTTATCGTTGTTCTTCGAAATAAAGCGGGAGGATTTCGTCGGTCGGTGTTCGCCGGAGAAAAGTTAGTTAGCCGGGTATCAACGCTGAATTCGAAAATTTACGATCGAATGAAATTCCGGGGGGCTCGCGTCGGTATATCGTTATTGTCGTCGTTATCGTTCTCGTCCTCGTCGTCGTTGTCGTCGTCGTTGTTGCTATTATTGTTATTATTTTATCCGAGGAGCGATGCTCGGTGAGTTATTGGTCAACGAGCACGGGTCGGTGGTCGGGTCGGGTCGCTCTGTAATTATAGAATAGGCGTTGATGCCTGATCGTGATAAACATCGAACTCCGACAGTCTGGTCGCGTCTGTAGGTAAATATCCGCTAGATAACGAAGCGTTCCGTTGACGTTGCACCTAATTAACGATCGGGGTTCGTTAGTCGATCAACGAAACTGTCGCTCCCATTGTCCCGGACGGGGGAAACGACGAAAGACGAAAAATTCGGATTTCTTATCTCAAAGTCGGCGAGAGATCGCCAACCACGGATCCATATGGATCGATCGATCGATCGGGCAAATTGCGGGAGGAGTACTCACGATGTCCTCGATTCTCGAACAGCCTCTTCGCGACGTGCAGATCAACGCGACGACGAGGGCACCGCCGAGCATCAGGACGAAAAATACTCCGAGTTTCCATCCGTGATCTCGTTTAGGTACTAATTTTCTTGCCGAAGGGAGCCTCGCGACGTCCGCCGTCGTCACGCCGACTCTCGACGCCTTCACCAGCAGGCTCTTCAGACGTCGCGACGCCTTCTCGCAGGCCATTTTCTGAGGGTTGCTCTTCAACGTCGCGCCTCTCGTCGTTCTCACCTGGACATGGTCCATCAGCTCGTCTCGCAGCAACGCCACGATTTATCCGCGGTACGCAATCGAGAACGGAGAATCGCTGCTCTCTATTTCTTTTCCAACAATAATCGTCTTTATCCCGCCCTCCGTTCTAATTTATTCTCCGTATCGGACCGATTTCTTTTTTCCTCGGTTTCTCGTCCCACGAGGGTCGAAGTTTTACCGACGGCGAACTGAACGACGCTCGAATCGCCTACTTTCTTCTACGGTCATCCTCTCTCTCTATTCTTTTTCTTCTTTATTTTCTTTTATTCGTTTCTTTTTCTTTTATTTTTTATTTTTTTTCCCCAGCTCTCCGTTTCCCTGTCGCCGGGGAGCAGGTTTTCGCGGCGAACGCGTGGATTTTTCCGGCCTCGCTCGCGATAATTTCTCCCAGGCGCGATAAGCTCCCTTTTTCCGCCGGTTGCCGATGGCCGAAACTCTGCTCGTCTCACGACGAATCTTCCCTCATATTTTTCACGCCTTCCCAGCGCCGGTTATTTACGAGGCCATAACAGAGATTTTATAGTTTTTCGATTCTAGAAACTCCGAGTCTGGCGCGAAGGGGGTTGACGGTGTCGGGGGGCACGGAGGCGATTCCGCGTTTATTTCGAGAGAGATTTCGCCGCTTTCCCGCTCTCGCCCCGCTCTCTCTCTCTCTCTCTCCCTCGTCGTGCTCGACTGACCCCGGTTTATTTCCTAAGTGCAGAAGTACCACGCCGAGAGGTGAGCGCTTTTCCTCTCTTCTTCTCCCTCCGCTCGTCTCGCTTTTTACTTCATTCCATCGCCTGCATCGATCACTCGGGGCTTCCCTCCTCCTCCTCCTCCTCCTCCTCCTCCTACTCTCGTCTCGCCGCCGATACGATTCGCCCACCTTTTTCCCGCCACGCGCCAATTTCGAAAAGCTTCGAGCTTCGCCTGCAGCTTTTTACCCCTCGCATATTTTCCATTCACATTTCGACCCCACCTCGCTCCTCCTCCTCCTCCTCCTCCTCCTCCTTTTGCCCCGCGCTTTCGCTCTTTCCACGCGCGTACGCGTATATACGTATATTCCTTTTCTTCTCTCCGTCTCTCGGCGCTGCTCTCGTCCTCGTCCTCGTCCTCGTTCTTGTTGTTGTTATTATTCCGATCGTCTCTGATACTTCGCTGCGAGGCCGTTTTTACACATCCGTCATCTCCATCGCGATCGAGCTGGTCGGAGAGATAGAGAGAGAGAGAGGGAGAGAGACTCTCGCGAACAACCTGAAACACAAACGTAACGAAACGATTACGGATCGACCTTTACTCGCCGACGCCGGTGTTCGACACCCCGGGCTTGTTTTTCCTCGATTTATAATTACCTAAGCGTAAAAGGAGCTGGTTTATATAAACATTTATCAAAAGTCGAATCAGTTGCGCTAAAGCTCAAAAAAATTAGTATACCCTCGTAAACGAACGCTTAATCTCTATTTTCTTTTCGCTTACAGGCCACTCAACTGACTAATATTCCAGCCTTCTATCTCGATAAATCAAAACGACGTTAATTTTTTTTTTAGAAATCAATGACCATTTAAATGTGGCTTTAAATGTGTAAAAAAAAATGTTAGATAGTTTTTTTTTGACTCGATAGCAGTTTTTATCAGTGGGTAGGCAGCACCCATGTCTGGTAAGCAGAGTTGCAGATATTGAGTACTGTTTTTTGGGTGCATCGCGTTTTTTCTGCCGAGTATTACTTGAATTCGTAATTGAAAAAAGAAAAATGCAGAATAATGTTTATTTTTACTTTGAATTTTTCTCATTAGTAAATAGTGGACATTTTCATTTATGTAAGGATAATTTTTGTTTAGTTTTTACTGCAAATAAAATGTAAGTAAAAAATTCATGGGAATTGTAGTTTCAATATTTTTCGTTATTATAGTCGTTGTAATGTCGGTAATTTTTAATCGCAAATCCGGCAACTCTCCTGGGGAGTATGGAATTTTTAAGTGTGGCAAGTAAAGGTTAATAATAAACGGCATTCCGCGAACCTTGGCCGCGTACGAGTCGGAAGGAAAATGAAAGAACGAGCGGTGAAAATTTGAAGCGAGGAGGAAAAGTGAGCCTACGAAAATCCGCGAATGGCCTGGGATTAAAAACCCTTCGGGACGACGCGCCGGCGCTGCGAGGGATAAGATAAAACGAAAAAGCTTCGTATATCGAGCGACTTTAATTATTTTACGCGGTATACTGTATCCGATACGCTTGGTCGTCGCGGCGGAAACCAACGAAGTCTCTTTCTCTCTCTCTCTCTCTCTCTCTCTCTCTCTCTCTCTCTCTCTCTCTCTCTCTCTCTCTCTCTCTCTGTGTGCGCGTAAATATCCGAAAAGTCACGGGGAAAACCGGCAGGGAAGGTGAAAAACGAGTTAACGAGTTCGTTACTTCTCCGGTCGACGAATACACCTGAGATACACGGATACACGGATTATTTTCAAAGGGATAGATGTACGGAAACAGACCGAGCATATCATCGAGGGACGGTTCATCGGTTCCGAATCGTATCCCTGGATAATGTTCGGCTGATCTGTGCGAGATTTTGGATCAGAAATCAGATTCGTTTGTCCGATATCTCCGCGATGAGAATCGCGTTTCATTTTTATTAACGCATATTCTATCGAATATAAAGAGAGCTCGCGAAGAGAGAGACGAAGCAAAGACAGTTTCCCGGTTAGTGAAAAATTAGCAAAAATAACGTACGCCGCCAAATTTCTGTTATCAAATTTTTTCCAACGAATTTTTATTAAAAAAATGTTTAAATAACTTCACCCCATTTGTAAGCTCATCTTCTACAAGTGTTTTCTAAATTTATTCAATATTTTCCTTTATTCTATAGATACCACAGAGAAGTCTGTGGAAGCATAAAACAATCGTAAAAGCTGTCGAAGCTGTAAATAGGGGAGATTTATCCGCGAAACTTGTCCGGAGAATTAGAATAACTTGAACCGTACCAATGATCCACCAGATATGGTAATACAATTGCTAAGTACGCGTTCTTTATAATAGCCATCATTACGAATACAATTCAAGGTCACGTATAGTCGATACGTCCCGATCTCGATAGGAATTAGGTTCGAAAAAAATATTTTTCGAACTTGTACCGTTTTGTAAAGCTATCTTTATAGAATGTACAACAAAGTTGACGAGTTTTTGATACAGTTTTAGTAACGAGAGAGCCTTGTGCCTGACGTTTGACGTTCTACTCGTCAATTTACATGTAAAAAGGTTCTTTTTTTTCCGCGTTTTTTTTCCTTTTCGAAGGAAAAGGGAGGATATTCGGCGACTGTACCCTACTGGCTTGTAGGAAAACTCGTCGCTGGTTACTTGACACGGAGATCACCGTTCGTTTAAAAAGGGGGTTTCTCGATTCCATCTAAACGCCGCGGAGATGGAAAAAACGATCCAAATGCTTCGGGTTCTTTTATTATTCGCGGCCCTAATTTCACGGCCGTATTCGGAAAGGTTGACACAATGAATTGTTAAGACGAGATAAATCTGCTGCTCCTCCTATGGAATTCCATTAGCGATTCGCGTTCCCGTTCCGAGAGACGGATGTACGAACTTGGAGTCCGATACTCGCGACGGATACCCGGGCGACACCCACCCTCGAGGAAATCGATAATCCAAGTATATTTACCGCGAATCAATTTTACTCCCCCCCCCCCCCCCCCCCCCAAAGTCACGCTCGCAAACTACGCGGAAGCCGAACCTCCGACATCCGAGTTCCAGTTATAACGCCGTTGCTTCCTACTTCTTCTAGTTAGCGTAGCGTGGCTGACATGTTCTCGCGCCACCGCGATTACCGCGACACCTCATCGTACTTCGCACCATCCAACGTGTCACGAGTATTTCGTTCCGCGTGATAATGACAGAGTCTAACGACTTTAGCGCAGCTTTTACCCTTAAAAGCTTACGCTGATTTCACATTTTTATCCCTTTTTTTTCTCCTTCCTCGGCGGCCTCGTCCTCCCGTTCCGCTTGTTTTTCAACCCCCTCCCCGGGGCGTGTTTTTTCTTTTTTCTCCTCTCTTTTTTTTCATGTATTATTTTTCACCGTCATTTTTACAACCAGCGTCACTCTTTTCCCCCGTTTTAACCGCCCCGTTTTTCTCCTATCCCCATGCTTTCACTCTTTTGTCTCGCCGCCGACGAAGGAGAATGATCCTCCTCGCGTTACCGACGACCGGAATCGCACCCTATCGCAAATAACAACATCGACGCACCCTCCGGGCAAACCGTAGACAACAAATATTTATCGAACGTCCCAATTAAGGAGCCGATGCTCGAATTTTTTTGGGAAAAAGTCAAACTCCGTTTGTACTCCTCCGCTGTTATTCTCGTAACGAACCAACTGGCACGGAATTTTGGGAGGTAAATGACGAACGAATTACAACTTCAACCCTCGTCAGACTCGGCCGGACGTAAAGAACGCGAACGGTAGCTGCTTCTGCCGGACGTAAAGTTACGTATCGATGATAATTGAGAAAAAAATCGAGGTAGAAATAAACATCGCTGACGTTATCAGCGTATGATTATTAGAACGAACCAAACTCGAAGTATCGTATCGTTGAGCTGGCAAGCGAGCAGGACTCTCTCCTATTGCCTGGAATCCTCTTTATTCGCATCGAAGCAGCATTCGCGAATTTTTTCCCGCGTCAATTAGATAGAAAATAGAAATATCCGAACTCATCGTACGGCGCTCAAGTTTATTATCATCGTAGAATTATCGATAGCTTGGTAGGTGATTGAAAAAAAATGAGACTCCGCCTTTTTTTTGTCCTTATCGCGGAGGAAAATCTTCTAGCTGTCGGAGAAAACGGATTTAAATTTGGAAATTCGACGGAGCGCGAGAGATCGAAGGCGTGGCGTGCAGCGTATACTGATTCGCGAGACCACGGGTGAATGAACCGATGAACTTCGTCGGCGTCAAAAGGAATTTCGACTGATCTCGGGGAAGGAAAAGAGAAGAACGTGCTCTTCTCGGTCCCGGAATAGCGAATTATCAGTAGATATCGTAATCCGATCAGACTTCAACGAGATTCTCATCGAGCACCTCAAAGTCCCTCCTATCATTACGACGACACCGTTGACACGATATCTCGAGAACTAATAGCTGAAGGATCTTGAAATTTGCCGCACCTACACTTGAAAATACACTTCTCGACACGATTTTCCGTATACTCTCCGTTTTGCTGAAATATTTCAGCATTTCAGTTTTAATATTCTTCCGATTATTTGATTATACAGGGTGTTGGAAAAGTCTGGAAACGGTCAAATATCTCGAAAACGAAACGTTTCTCCGAAAAATGTCGCGGACCAACGTTGTGGGGTTTCAAAAGGTCTATTCAATGATCGTATCCGTTTGACCTTGAATAGACGCGTCGAGGAGAGATCGAAACCAACATTTCTTTTTTTTCAAATAGAAAATCTCATTTTTTGTGGCACGGTATTAAAGATGGCGGCGAGACGTTTCCAACAGTTACACTCATTTGAAGAATAAAACTCAGAGTTTACGTGTATTTTAGATGGGAAATCTTCCCACGCTTTGGGAAAGTACGTAATGTGAATATTAAGAGCTTTTTCGCGATTTCCAACAAAATGTTCAGTTTGGACCGAAAATTAAAAAAAAAAGTGTGTAGTACTGTAGGCTACAGTGATTTTTATATCGAATTGAACAGCAAAATTTAACGAACATTTCTTTCAGCGCGGATAGCAACAGACCGGTTTCGAGTTGGCTGGATATATGTATATATATATTTTTACGAAGCTCGACCGACGGGAAAAAGTTTGCGATCAAAGTTGCCTTATTAAAAAGAGCTTTCGGTAATGCCGGGCGATTTACGTTGGCACAACCGATAATCTGGCCGCGTACGTTCGTTTGTATGCTTCGTTGCGAGTTGGTATATTTATTGCCCGATCTCGTTACCCTCGTCGCGAAGACGACGGTCGGGGCGGGATGGGAAGTTCGGAAGGCCGAAGGGTTGATATTGGCTTATCGACTGCGCGCATCTCCGCGCGTGCGTCTGTTTTTCCTCCTATTTTCCTTCCCACTTTTCGATGTTTGATACGCGCTTTCTCGGGATGATCTTTAGAGAGGACCTTTTCCGAGGGCCGAATCAGTCGCAACGAAGATTTGCCGCGGGCAAAGCCACGCGAAGTGATTTACGATGAGACGTATCGAAGAGACGTGGTCAAGTTGAAATGAAAAAGTTTTTTTTTTCTCTTCCCGTATTTTTCTCCGTTTCCGCCTTTCGAAGGACAAAAGGATGATCGAGACCCTTCGTCTCGTGCCGGGGACGCGAGACCTTATTTTCTCCTATTGCCAAATTGATTTTCCTCGCTATCCTCTCTTACCGAATGTTTTGTGACGGAGATGCGACCAGGAGCGCGCGAAGACGGATCTCCTCGCTTCGACGGGGGGAGCGAGAAACTCGCGGAATTGCCGTGCGAATCGCTTTTCACCGCGCGAAATCGTTCCGCCCTTACGAAAAAGAATCAACCCTTGTATATCTCTCCCGAAATCACGCGACATCGATCCGCGAATCAGCGCGCGAGTTATGGAAAATTCCATTTCTTATGGGATATCTACGTGAGGCGTATGCCACGTGCGCGCGCAAAATAAACGCTTCCAGAGGAAACCTCATAGATTTTAACATAAATCAACAATATTTTCAAAATGTATTTTACAGGCATGTGATTACAAACCGTTGAGTATATACGTACAAAAACGTTGATACACGTGTCAGTATAAAAAAAAAAACACAAGACAAGATAAATCATGTCAGATGAATCGATTTGCTGCATTTTTATTCTACGCGGAGAGAACAAAATAGTAATATCTACCGCGTTACCATGGTAACCAGACTTATTTTAGGTAGAATCCTAAATAATACTACGTTGAATAGGACTCGTGACCATTTTTCTGGTGACGGTTACTGTTACGTGGTCAGCAATACAGGTATACATTAGTATAGTGTATAGGAATCAAAGCTACGTAGCATGGTACACAGTCCCATGTTACATAGCTCTCGTTACAAAAAAAAACTAGCAAAACAGAGTGCGAATTTTGACAATATTTGGGTAGTTTGAGTTATCTTGTTATTTCGCTACGTTCAAGATCTTAAAACCAAGATGACGTATCGACGTTCAATTGCTCGAAGTGATTCTCGACTAGTCATTTTTTTAATTGAATTATACCTGCACATCCATCTTAAATAAACTGGATATAACCTTGCTCACTGGAAAATAAATAAATAAATAAATAAAGCACGATAATCTGAAATTTATAAAATAGGAGTAAAAACCATACGTATCTCTATGGTGATATTTAGATATTTGTATATTTATCCAACGACGAGCAGCTGTCACGAGTTATCACGCAAATTGGTAGACACGGAAGTGGAATTAAAATAACTAAAGATCAATGGCAGTGCGCCAAGTCCCAGAGTCGTGGCAACAACATCACCGACCGAATTGCCGCGAAATAATTGTAAAGCTGGAAAATGAAGAATCAGTAATGGTTCAACGTCAGCCGTTGGATTCTTCGGGCAATAAAACGTAAAGATAACTTCGAATCGAATTCGAATAGTACATTTTTATACGCGAGCTTTCTTGCACATTTCTGCGCGCGTATATATTTTTTCACGTGGGTGATTGCTCGTTTTTCGTACGCTTTATTTTGAAATCTGTTTTTCACTTTTGGAAGAAGAAAAAATTCACCGCGACGGACTCGACTTTTATGGAAACGGCGGATTTTCTCGGTAAGACGACGATGCAAGCGAGAAAGCTGTTTGCTCATCGCTGGATCTAATATCCGAACAATATTCGAACAAGTTTGCACGTTAAATATAATCTGCGCAACGAATCTACAAAACTATATGGAAGCCGCCGAGTTATTGAAAATTACGAGTCACCGACCGATCGAACATAATTATCTGGGGGCTCGCGTTAATCGAAGTCATAATTACGCGAGGAATATAGAAGAGAATGGCGGTAAAAGAGATCGCGAAATAACAAGCTACGGAAACGAAGAAGCGCAACCGGATATCCAAACTTGGCGAGGTTATTAATTACACCGCGAAAAAATGTCGCAACGCGCCCGAGTTATTTTTTCTCCTGGCCTTTCTCCCTTATCTCGGTGTTTTTCGGTCGATAATAACGTTTCACCCCGACCGTTTCGTACCCTTTGCGAAAAGTTTCATATTGCCTGCGAAATACGCTCCTCTATGACGCGTACATCCGAAGAATTTCCCCGGCCCAAGGAGCAGCAGACATACTTCGGCGAAGATTTGCCGGAAAATTCCCGCAAAATCGTTCGAATTTTTCGATCGAATTTTTGCGAAACCCATCTGGAGATCGTTCGGAATTTTTCGTAGGGCAAAAAAGGAAGTCGAAATATATTGGAAAATCCGAAAGTCGAGGGACGTTGTCGGAAAATTAGGGAAGTCGAAAACGACGCGTATTTGAACGGCTCGATCTTATCCAACGATGGGATTCGGTGTCGTCGATAAGAAACACGGTGGAGACGAGCAGTCGCGGTGAGGCACCTCGTTACTCCGGTCCGCTTCCCATCGGGCATCGATCGTACAGTCTTTAAGAAGGAGCGGAAAGAGAGAGAGAGAGAGACGTGAATAGTCGACGAACGACGTCGCGATTTTCTCTATCGCTCGTTGATTTCCAAGATATGTTCGAGTAGCGTTCGCGATCGAGAATACCTGAGAGAGAGAGCGAGAGAGAGAGAGAGAGAGAGAGAAAGGGTGGTCGTGGAAAATCAAGGCGGAAGTTATTTTCCCGTCGCAACCTTCGCCGAACGGGGCAAACAACAATCGGGGATCACGTATTTTCCGCGGAGAGAGACGTGCCTCTCGAAAAAATTGCGTCCCTCTGGCTCGATTAGCCCCGTAGTTCAATCAGCACCGAAACGCGGAGAACGTGGAGAAAATATCGAGTAAAATGAAAAATTTGTGGAACCGGGTGAAAAAACGAAGCAAAAAGCGAAAACAACGAGGGAAAAAAAAAACTGGGCCAAGCTGCAGCCGGGCGAGAATCCCGCCCGAAACCAGCGCGCAAAAAGCTTCGTACGAACGCCGCGCGATGAATGACCCGGAGATCGACTTACAACGCGCTTTATAATTAGCCGAGCCGGCAAAGAGTTCCGCTCTAATTAGGCTGCGGAAGAACCACCGGCTAATAATTAAAGGATGCTTCGCAATGAGGTGGAAATATCACCGCGCGTAAGCCCGAGCACGTGATATACAAACGTAACAAACCGCGTTCCATTTTCATTCGCCCCAACGGCGAACATCTCCGAATGAAAACCGGGAGAAAATATTTCCCATCGTTGTTATTATTGTTAATCGCGCGGCGGTTTTTCCATACCGAAATTGACGACGAACTTTTATTTACGCACTTTCTTCACCCTCGAGCTCGGTATAGAGCCCGGCGAAATTCACCGTCGTCCGACTTTACCCGCATCTATTCCACTGTCCAGTCTACCGGCGTGCCAAAAGTTCACTCGAATATTCCATCTCGTTTCTCGTCGCCGGGAAACTCGCGGCTGAAAGTAAGCGTTAAAAGTGGTATTCCTCAAGGTCGAAACGTCGAGTCACCCCAATTTGACGGGAACGCCAATTAATTCGATCAGCATCCTATTACCGTCATTATTCCGATCAAACTTGAATTTCAAATCAGCCGTCGATAATCGTGCCCCGTCTTCGCCGAAAATAGCGGTCACCCTTCCGAACAGCCGAAGGGGAACGGATTTTCGCTATCGGGGAGAGAAAAGACCGGTGTCGCGATGGTATCTACCGCTTGGAATCGGTCGGATAGAAATATTTTCGGTCTCTTTTTCAATTCGGTTGTCCGCGAATCATCGATCGACTCGTTCGCTAATTCGCTCCTCTCCGTTCTCGCGTCCGTATTTATTATATTTATTATGCGCGCGGTCCGGAGCAAACAGTCGTCGATAAACCACGGCCAATGTACGCGCACGGCGGTACGGATGGGACGGGGAACGCGGCGAGGTCATAAATTCGTTGACTCGTCAATTTACTTTTTAATTAGTAATCTAAATTACGTTTGACGCTATTCATTTTATTCGGCGAATCGACGCGGCTCCCGTGATTTGGCCTTTCCCATTTCCGACACCGTTAACGACCGCGGATTACAATCCCAGGCGATGAAACTGCGACGCGTCGTCGTCGTCGTCGTTTCCGGCGGCGAAGAGACGATGATAACGATCGCGCGTTGCCGAAGAGATCGCGATGGACGCACGACGCGTCTCTTGTGCATCTACGCTCTCACCTTTCGCCGTTCTACTTTTACGAATATTCCTACGGACTCGCGAACCCGGGGAAGTTCGAGCGGAGTTGAGAATGTTGGCTGATTGTAACGAGGCACGATACCCCCCCGGCGAGGAGGAGAGACCTCGGGATGGACCACCGTCTCGCTTCGGAACTTTAATCGCTGAAACATGACTTCTAAGTCATTATCGCAAATGTATTAGATCCACTCGGCACTCCCAGCGGCATGATCGTTACTTCCAAATTTCTTGGATATTGAAATTATTACGTAGCAGCTCTTCTTCTCAAACTCGATGAAGCCGAGATATTTTCCGACAAAAGCACCGATGTAAGAGTTCGAGCAATTCTTTTTTTTCCCTTTTTTTTCCTTCGCATATCAAACTATTTCTTCTCGAACGCTCGTTGTCCTAGAAGTAACGAGGGTTCTTGAAATACGTATTTACTTATTACGTGTCTGTTTCAACTTGAGGCGAGTGAATATCTGAAAACGAAAGCTCTTTCGAGAAAAACTTTTCAAACAAAAGTGATTTTGCTCGTCATCTTGGTCGACCATCTCTGATTCTCACTCTTGAATCTCTCCAAAAACCTGCGTAAACTTAATTTGACGAAAATCGGTTGGATAACAATTTCGTCCGCCATCTTGAAATTCTTCAATCGGTCAAAGTCATATCTGAACGTAACGTTCATATCTGAACGTAAAATTTCCCGCTCTTTCATTTTCCAGTTGCGAAAATGGGGATTTTCATTTACAAAAGCCCATTTCCGGTTTGAAAATCCCACTTCCGATTCGAACCGGAAATTGAAAAGTACGCTATTATTTTTCTCCGTTTGAACCCTACAACTTTCGTCTGAAAAGTTTTTCTCGAAACAGCTTTCTTTCGATTGTGGGTATTTTACACGTCGTGGCCTGTTTTTCGCAATTATTAATAACGAATTATTTCGTCTTTGGAAAAACTTGATCTTCGTGTTCAAGATGGAATAAGAAATGCAACACGAAATGGAGGAATGTAAAAGCAAGTATGAATAATTCTCAGCTGGCGCGTTTATTTCGCAACTTTCTCTGAAACGTTCCCTGCTTTTCACTTTTTCTCGGGCATCATTCCTAAGGAGCTCATTTTTATTTTCGTCTATATCTCGCTGTATAAGATATATTAAACATTCACGGGGCGTCGAGGTAGTTTCGAGATTGAATAACTAAATAATTCGTCCCTCGCGCACGCGTTGACGGAATTTTGCGAACAGTGCGAATAGACGAACATTTTTCGATTATTTCGAGTATAAATTATCAGCTTTTCGATAAGCTCTCGGTTCGATGCGCGAGCTTACAACCGATCGAATATTTCATTCGCCAGTGTATATCACAGACCAACGGATGTTTTTCTATTTTTTCACTCTCTTCGGCTTCGTTTGGCCGAAGAGTATTTTTTGCAAGGATCGAAGATCCGAGAAAACCCGAGGATCATTCGCGATTCTTCTTACAAACGAGAGCTACTTACTTTCATTGACCATTAAATTTATTTTTTCATGGCAGAAATTGCCATCAACCATTGAATTTATTTTTCTGATGAAATAAATTTCCATTAAGCCTTAAATTAATTTCTTCAACGAGAGAAGTTTCCTTTAACCGTTGAATTGATTTTTTCAATGGAGAACATTTGCGTTAAGCGTTAAATTGTTTTTTTCAATAGGAGAAATTCGACTCGACTGGCGAATTTATTTTTCTGATATTCGTTGTTCAAAATTTGGACGAGTGGGAGGAGGAGGAGGAAAACGGGGCAGGGAGGATTCGTTTGATGTGATTTGCTTCGCCCTGTGTTCTCCGCGAGTTCTCCAGTAATTGCGAATCAAGCGGATCGTAAAGATATGAACGATGGTTGCGCCTTCATCCGTGACGGATTTTCTATGACTCCGGGTCGTAACATTTCGGATCCCGGGTTCGAGGGGTCACACGAGAGAGAGCGGAGAGGAGAGGAGAGGAGCCGTCGTACGTAGTAAGGGTAGCACGTATCGCCTTCGGGGGAGAACGTAGCGAGGAGGTAGGTAGGTAGGTAGGTAGGTAGGTAGGTAGGTAGGTCGCACAGTGGTTCTGCGAGTGACGACGAAGGTACGCAACGTCGTCGGTCTCGTCACGCGCCCGAGTATTTCCATATTACGGACGTCGATATTTTTCAACTTTGCAATTCAGGGAGAGCGAGCGACACGTTCGCGGCGAACGTAAATTCCGAATGGCGGAGGACCGAATTTGTCGAAATCTATTTCGAAGGAGACGCGCGAAGGGTGTCACCCTGTCTCGTTGTTGTTGCGAAAGTTGCTCCGTCGCGTCTCCTTTTACCGCGATCTCGTTGTCTCGGTTCTCGTCGTTCTTTTTTTTTCTCTTAATTTTCACTTTTTTATAAAATCTCGTTCTATTTATTTCGAATCGGTTTCTTGACGAAAAATGGCAGCGCGGTATCTCTTGTCGCGCCGAGTTCACCGCGATTTCGATGCACGCAACGTTGTTGGTTACCAATAACAGCGCGTCGCGTTTACTCCCACCGTTTCAAACGGGATTCGATTACTCGTATAGCCGATTGTAAACAGATCCAAGCATTACGTTACACGTGACACTGTTCCCGTCGTCGTAAGCCTGGGGTTACGGCTCGTTCGCTTTTCCCTCAATTTCCTCACTGGAACGCGGAGAGCTAGTACTCGACGTTCGACGATTAATCGAACTCGATCATCCGACATCCGATTTTTCAATTCTCGCCGATCCACGTCGCCGAACGCGCGTGATTCTCCATCGCTTTCTCCTCGACGCCGCTCGATTCCCATGGATTTTCCTCGTTTCTCCCCAATTTTCCATATTTTTTCCCACGTTTCGCCATTTTAATCGATTCCGCGAAAATCGCCGAACTTCCACTATTTTCCGCAAACATTTCCTCTCCGCTTCGTCAATTTTTCTCGAACCTTCGTCGATTTTCAATCGTTTTGTACTACGTTCTTCGCTTTTCGCAATCTTTCCTCCGATTGCCAAACATTTTTTTCTTCCAATCCATTTACAATTTAGAATGTATAAACCATTTCAAAACAAAATAAAATGGAATACTTTCAACGTAGAAACAAATATAAGTATTTTTTTATTCGACTTCATAACCATAAACCGAATGAATTTTATAGTTTTCAATTTCCTCATTTTTATAAAAGTGTACAGTGCAAAGTTTTTAATGAATATATTCATTTTTTTAGTCAAAGCCACGAGCATCAATGTAAGGAACTACTTCCGTACACGGAGAGAGAAGAAGAGGTAATAATTAGCATGTTAACGTAGTAACCACAATCCTTTTCTACGATACTACGTTGAATAACACTCGTTACCTGACCATGTGACTGAAAACTGAAATATCTAAAACAGGAATAAGAGAATACCATTCGCATGGTACTCTCTTCGATGTAACATGCTAATCGTTGCTGCGTCGACATAGCAAATTACTCTGTCGAAGGACTCTTCTCGCTCAAAAATCTTGGTCACCACGTAACGTAGTAACGAATCTTGCGTTCGTTATTGCTGATTTTTTGCTCGCTATGATTTCGGATCGTTTCTCTGTACTTTTCTTCGACGACCAGGTCGAAGAATTGGCGTGCGTCGAGTTTCGCCGGGGACACGATGTTTGCGGAGGTTGATTATTATCGATCGGTGTTCGTCGTTGTCGACGAGCAAAAAATGTATAAAACTGATCGATCATTCTGTACAAATGACAAATAAGCACCCACGAAATCTGGTTCTCGTCGAGAGCGATCGATAGGCAATAAAAGATGTATAGTCGAGTGGATAAATAATAAATGGAGAGGGATTGAAGCGCGCCGCCTGACGATGGGAAGCGTACTTCAAAGGGAAACATTGCGAGAATAGAGAAGGGATTGGGCACTCGAGCGAAGGAAAACAAACGGAAAAGATAAGCACGTTGGATCGCGGCTGTCAAACATAAAGTTCCGCGCGGAGAGGACAATCGAGTCGCGCGGCGAACGCGCGGTGATCGCTGCTAGACGACTTTGATATCGGGTACCTGCTAATAGCGAGATCGATCCGCGTAGAAAGACGCGACTCGTCGTTAATTGTCACGTAGCTTTCGCGTTGTACATCCGGTGGGTACGCGCCTACGTTATAACGCCGTTGCGTCTCGGAAACGATAAATTTCATTCGGGTAACGATCGATCCTCGCGTGACGCGAATATTCGACGTTACGTAACTCGCGTACGTTGCATGTACGTAACAAGGAGAAGCGACGCGACGCGATACGTCTTTGCCTCGGGCGAGTGGGTATATTCGGTGGGAGCACGTGGTTTGAAATTGCGAGCGTGTCTCTTCTTTGGGGCGGCGGGGGGCCGCGAGAAAGAGAACGGTAGAACCTGCGAGGGAAAAAATTTCACATTTCTCATATCGCCTTTCCTTTCTCCAGACTACGACGACGACGATAATAATAATAATGACAACAGCGACAAAAAGTTGTTTTCTGAGGGTTACATCCAGTTGGTGGTCGGAAAAAGATAATTTTTTTCTTTTGAAAATGGGTCCAGATTTTTGACTGGTTTTTTTCCGTAGCAAATGGTATCGTTTCGAGTAGGGGAAACGCACCGATGTTCATGGACACTTGAGGGGGTATTGTAGGCTAGAATTTTCAAAAAATAACGTTGGTTTTGGAAAGGAGAAAGGAACGTTATACGATGCCGGAAGCGATCTTCGGAATTTGGGTGAGAAAAATACTCTATTTTGGTTAATATACGAGAAAGTATGCATCGAAGTAAAAATAAGTCTTATTTTCATAAAATGTAACAAATCGAAAGCTCGTAACTCAACGCCAATTTTCAACGTATCGACCTCCAAATTTTCTGAGAATTTTCGCGAAAGGTTGCATGGTGAGAATTTGTCGGAAATGAAAACGTAACTTCAGGCAGACGCTACCCCTGAATTTTTCTCTCCTCGTTGCAGATAAATCGAAAGTGTCGGCCGGTCGATGGGATGCCACGTGTTCAACGGCACGCGCTTTAGAGTAGGCAGCGTCAAATCTAACGATCGACGACTTCGATCCGACTCTCTATAAATATTCATCCCTTTCACGTCACGAACCTTTGACGTTTGATCGGTATAAATGTAATCCGAGGAATCTCGAGCCGAGCACGATTCGTCACTCGACGGGCGTCGCGAAGACGAAATTATTCCACGGATCTCGGAAGCTTCGACCTTTTTAAAAAAACGAGGATCTTCCCAGTCGCGAGAGATCGGCGTGATTCGATTCTCCTCCTCGCGAACGAGGGAGAATTTTCGAAATCGTCGCTGATATGGAAAATCCACATTCGCGTTCGGATAACGAGTCGCAGATTTATCGTCCAACGACAAACGACCCTCGAATTTCGGCTTGCTCCTTCCAGCTTCGTTTTTCGATGATCGAACTTGCGAAATTCGCTCGAAGCCATCGAGAAAACTGAAAAATTCGAGGTTCGACGACAAAAAGCCCCCTCCCAAAATGTTGATCTTTATTCGAGACGAGATCGCATTCCCCGAGCACAAAACCCTAAATTTGGGGGAATTTTGGTAACTTCACCGGGGGAAGAAAAAAAATCGCGAATGAAATTGTTTTTTCAAAAATGAGAGACGAGCGGAAAAATCCACTCCGGACATTTTTGGTAAAGCGCGGGTGGAAAGCGGAGAGTTATTTATCGCGGAATTTAAGGTCGCATCATCGCGTTCGCCTCTTGTTTCGTTCTCGGCGTCGGCAAATGATCGATCGTTGGTCGTAATTAAAAATTGTTCGGGCGTCGATGATCGATTTCATCTCGCCTCTTCGTACAAACGAATCGCGTCTGCTGTCCGACTAAATATAGTGGATTTTATTTTTTTTCAACGCTCGTTAAATCATTGAAATGCTAACGCACCGGGATCGACCCGGCCCGACTCGTTCCTTTGTTATTCTAATTTCACGGATATTTATTTACTCGTTTTCCACCCGGGGATTCGGGCTTTCGCGCGAGAAACCCGGGTCTCTCGCGAAAGAGAGACGCGGACACGCCAGTCGCGGAACGGCTTCCTCCGGACATCCCAAAATCCCAGGAACGAACCCCTCGCGAACACACCGGCGGCGGCGGCCTCGACGGCAACGGCAACGCTCAAATTTTACCGTACGGATGACGATGCCTTTGAATCCGCAAACCGCGAGTCGAGCTAATTAGCGGAGTGACTCTCCTCGTTAGCAGGCGCCTTGCGCGTTCGTCAACGAAGGACCACTTACATCTAAAATTTCTGACGCCGAAGTACGCGTGTCCCGGCATAATTTGCCCGGCGGACCCGACCCCGTCTCGTCGGCGACACCTCGCCTCGTCGAACTCCCGTCCAATTCCTATCAAATCCACGAGAAAAATCTTACTGACCTTCGTTCCGACGAAAGTCACGCGATGATCACCTTCATCACATCCATCGGCATAAAAACGATCCGTGCACCACCGTTCTCCCGTCGCTTTCCACGTTTCCAACGGTGGCAATTCGTTTCTCACCCGTCTCCTCGTTCCCCCCCCCCCTGTTTTTCTCTTTTTTCTGCTCCTTTTTTTTGACGCAACGAAAGTCGAGCACCGTTTTGGAAATTTCACGAAATCGTCGCTCCTACGTTGTTTGTCTCGTCGTTTCCCTCTTTTTTTTAGACTTATTTACCTCCCTCCCTCCCTCTCTCTCTCTCTCTCCCTCCCTCGCCCTCACTCTTACTCTGGCTCTGTTTTATTTCACAACGGTTGGAACGCTCGCGGAAAACGGGTTTGCCGAGGGTGGCGTCGCGACGCTTACTGCAGAGGCGTCACGGCGCACTCGCCCCTTATAGAGCTCGTGGCCTACTCTCATCCCCCGCCGAAGAGCGTAGTCACGGTCGACGCAAGCGTGATAAGGACTCGGGGGGAAATATTAAATACAATTTCCTCACATACGCCGACTGAACGAGAACGCTTTAGGTACTCGTGTCAGGTTAACTTTCGGCAGGGATGAAGCCTCGCGAGAATATTTTCCACGGACGATTAACGATTAATCGTTTCCTTGTCTTTATTTTCACGCTGCTCGATCGGTTCTGCGTTTCATTTCGTAGTTTCGTTCCTTCGCGACGAGATGAAATTTTCCGCCTCGCATCGTTGTTCTCCTAGAAATATCCACCTGTTAAATTTGCTGCGTTAAATTTTTTAACGCAGTTCCATTGACCATCGAATTGATTTTTTCCATGGAACGAATTTGCCTCAACCAGGAATTTAGTTTTTTATTAATAAAAAAATATGTCCGTGGAAAAATGAAATTTAACGAATCGATGTAATACTTTTTCACGGAAAATCTTACAACTCTGATTTGAATCCAACTGGAATCGTTTCCACGCTCGAAAACGCATCTCTAAATACTGTTCCGCTCGTTGTATTGTAATTTGGGCTCAGAATTGAGCTGGGTATTTGTAGAACATGGGAATGCAAGCGGAGCGCGCAAATTTTTGCGCAGAGATCTCCGTCCAAATCCAACGGGAACAGTGCGTCGTTTGTAACGTCCGATTTTAATTTTTGAAGACAAAGAATATTCAAAGAGCGTACCGCATTTTCACTGGCGGTAGATTCTTCTCGCCCTCGCGATGTTCGGCTCGGCATCTTTTCTAGCTATATTTTTCGCGTTCCGGTCACTTCGCGTGTATTTCCTGCGAGGCTCCCGGATATTTCGTTCGATTTCTCGATTCGTTGAGGATCGGGGGGCGCGAAGATTGCGGGATGATGAAATTTGGAAGGGGCAGAGCGGACTCGGAGGAGAAAAGCTGACGGGCGATTCGGAGGATTTTTTGATGGCGGGTCATTTGCGAGAAAGATCGAAGGCTTTCCCGTTTTAATGGGGGATTGACAGAGCTCGAAATGATAGGACGAGGAGATATTTTATGCGCTTCGACGAGCTGAGTCAGACGCTGGACGATGGAACGGGTCGACGTCGAGGGGTCAGCGAGAAGCGATAATTTTCTGATTACGGTGGGAAGGAGGTTTGTTCTTCTCCGATAGTCACATTGTGCCAGTGATATACGATTCCGGTGCACCTACGCGCGAAAACCTTCGACCGGTGGCGAATTAGTTCGAAAATTGCGAAAACTCTATTCGTTCTCCAACCTCTCGTTTCTCCATAATTTTTCCCCCAGGTCATTCCAACGTTGACTTTGGATAGCAACGTCAACAAAGAGACGCGTTACCGCGAAGCTCGACGCGTTGCTCGTTTTCAGTGAAAAAACGTCGTACGGATATTCGTTAAGGTGGGCCAAAAAAATTAACTTGTCGAATGTATGATCTCGACAGGTCTTATCTACCGCGAATAAAATTCCTCCTCTCCTCTTTTCAGAGCAAAAACAATTCATTTTGCAAGCAGCGCAGCTACATCGGCAGCGATACAGGAATATGCCTCGACGAAATTTTTATCTCGAACGGTTCGAGATTTATAGCATTTTGGATCACAAAAATATTTATATATATATATTTTTTTTGCGTGTTATTTGAATGGAAAATTTCAAATCGCCGCGGACACGTTTTTAAAATTGAGCCAATTTATTTTTCACAGTGGGATTTCTTCATCGGCTAACGGACCCCTTTTGAGACCATCGATTCGACGAGTTGGTTTTTTTTTTGGCTCGTTCGATTTTCGAGATCGATAGCGTGACGAGCGAGTCGGATATTTCCAAGGCGATAGCCAACCCTAATTTCATACTCGACCACCAACTCTGGATACATAGAATCGGACAGCATTTGATCGCGGAAGCGAATACACGTCGGTTCTACTATTACTCGACCGATCGTCCTAAGTACATTTCAAATTTCCTGCACTCGAAACTTTTGGAACAGCATTGCATTGCCCGGAGGGTAAACGTTGCCAAGAGTTTCGGTTAATCGATCACGGCGTAAGGCCGAGTCTCGACCGGGCTTGGATCACTCCGAATAATGCACGTACAAGGGACGGGCGGGTAGCGCGGGTCGATAGCGAATGGGAAATTAAAATGGTGCTATACTTCGTTGTTTATTGAACATAACTAGAGTTTCGCGGCGCGAATACGTAATATCGTTGAATTGTTGTTTACGACGTCGAACTGATCGTTGGTGGGAAATTATTTAATACGAGTGCGAAATTCGTTTGTTGCAGATCCGCCACCGTTCGCCGGGGTTCGTTGCTACCGGGACTGACGAGTGGGCGGGTGGCTCCGTGACTTACACCGGACGGTCCTCTGCCAGGCGGCATCAATGGAATATTACGACGAGCGTGGAGGAAAGATTCATCTGCAGCAAATTAAGGTACGAGTAAATGCGAGAAGTACATCGACCACGAGCGAATCCGTAACCATTTATCCTTCGTTGCGTACACTCTCGGCCTCCGAATGCTCGCGTCCGCGTTACGGTGGTCCCTGCGACGCCACCACGGTCGGGATACCCCTAGCAAGACTTTGATAATTGTGCTTACGATTTCTAATGGCGGAGCATAACCGCGTTATTCCTCGCGGAACCCCAATGGCTCTGGGCAGAATTTGAACATAATCCCTTTCGGAACCTCGACTATGATGAGATGCTCCCTTTTGGAACCTTAACCGGAATGGAACTTTCCCGGCTTCGAACTTACTGGCACTTTTCAAACCCGGACCATGATGACTCTTTTGAACTTGGAAACTTGATTTCCTTGAGCCGTGACGCCACCCTGAGATTTTCCAGGAATCGATTCTCGGGTTTATTTTTTTTTTTCTTGTAGTGTGAAGCTTGGGAAAATGTTGAAACAGAGATGCAGGTTTTTTGAATTAATTTTTTGAGGTCGACATTTTTTGCAAAGAACGAGAAAGAAATTCCGCGAGCTGAAGAAAGTCCATTTTTGATTTTGTCGGAAGACTCCTACGAAGGTCCATATTTTTGACAATACTGACGAACATATTTTTATCGCATATGTTGCAGATGAACCGTGAGACCGTGATGATTCCCGCGGAGCAGTGGCGCGGAGAAATATTGGTGCGTGCGGAAGTGTATATCTCCAACGATTATGCGAAATCTGATATGAGAAGAATACGTTTGAAGTTGACATGTATGAAAAGTGTGTTGGAACAGAAATAAAGAACATGCGTTATTTGAACTCCAAAAAATCATGGAAATTGAGTCTTATTTCAGCCTCTCACGATGATATAACCCTTAACCATGACAGTGATTATACATTTTGGAACTCGGTTTTCCTGCCGAAATTAACGCTTTGGTTTTCGCAACTACGGTTCCTTGAGAATGATAGCACATTTGATTTTTGAAACTAGTCTTCGAGTAGTTTCAATTTGCGACGCATCTCAGAATCGATCGCTGATTGGTGGATTTTGTACTTCCAAAATCAAGGAACCAATCACCGCTTCCAAAGATTTTCATTTCCGATGATATTGCAATACTCGACGCTGATTGATGGATTTTTTACTTCCAAAATCGAAGAACCAATCAGCGCTTCCAAATATTTTCATTTCCGATGGATTGCAATACTCGACGCTGATTGGTGGATTTTTTACTTCCAAAATCAAAGAACCAATCAGCGCTTCCAAATATTTTCATTTCCGATAGATTGCAATACTCGACGCTGATTGGTGGATTTTTTACTTCCAAAATCAAGAAACCAATCAGCGCTTCCAGATATTTTCATTTCCGATGGATTGCAATACTCGACGATGATTGGTGGATTTTTTGATTCTAAAATCGAAGAACCAATCAGCGTTTCCAAATATTTTCATTTCCGATGGATTGCAATACTCGACGCTGATTGGTGGATTTTTTGATTCCAAAATCGAAGAACCAATCAGCGCTTCCAAATATTTTCATTTCCGAAGGATTGCAATACTCGACGCTGATTGGTGGATTTTTTACTTCCAAAATCGAAGAACCAATCAGCGCTTCCAAATATTTTCATTTCCGATGGATTGCAATACTCGACGCTGATTGGTGGATTTTTTGATTCCAAAATCGAAGAACCAATCAGCGCATCCAAATATTTTCATTTCCGATGGATTGCAATACTCGACGCTGATTGGTGGATTTTTTGATTCCAAAATCGAAGAATCAATCAGCGCTTCCAAAGATTTTCATTTCTGATGGATTGCAATACTCGACGCTGATTGGTGGATTTTTTGATTCCAAAATCGAAGAACCAATCAGCGCATCCAAATATTGTCATTTCCGATGGATTGCAACACTCGACGCTGATTGGTGGATTTTTTGATTCCAAAATCGAAGAACCAATCAGCGCATCCAAATATTTTCATTTCCGATGAATTGCAATACTCGACGCTGATTGGTGGATTTTTTGATTCCAAAATCGAAGAACCAATCAGCGCATCCGAATATTTTCATTTCCGATGAATTGCAATAGTCGACGCTGATTGGTGGATTTTTTGATTCCAAAATCGAAGAACCAATCAGCGCATCCAAATATTTTCGTTTCCGATGGATTGCAATACTCGACGCTGATTGGTGGATTTTTTGATTCCAAAATCGAGGAACCAATCAGCGCATCCAAATATTTTCATTTCCGATGAATTGCAATACTCGACGCTGATTGGTGGATTTTTTGATTCCAAAATCGAGGAACCAATCAGCGCATCCAAATATTTTCATTTCCGATGGATTGCAATAGTCGACGCTGATTGGTGGATTTTTTGATTCCAAAATCGAAGAACCAATCAGCGCATCCAAATATTTTCGTTTCCGATGGATTGCAATACTCGACGCTGATTGGTGGATTTTTTGATTCTAAAATCGAAGAACCAATCAGCGCTTCCAAATATTTTCATTTCCGATGGATTGCAATACTCGACGCTGATTGGTGGATTTTTTACTTCCAAAATCAAGAAACCAATCAGCGCTTCCAAATATTTTCATTTCCGATGGATTGCAATACTCGACGCTGATTGGTGGATTTTTTGATTCCGAAATCGAGGAACCAATCAGCGCATCCAAATATTTTCATTTCCGATGGATTGCAATAGTCGACGCTGATTGGTGGATTTTTTGATTCCAAAATCGAAGAACCAATCAGCGCATCCAAATATTTTCATTTCCGGTGAATTGCAATACTCGACGCTGATTGGTGGATTTTTTGATTCCAAAATCAAGGAACCAATCAGCGCTTCCAAATATTCTCATTTCCGATGGATTGCAATACTCGACGCTGATTGGTGGATTTTTTGATTCCAAAATCGAAGAACCAATCAGCGCTTCCAAATATTTTCATTTCCGATTGATTGCAATACTCGACGCTGATTGGTGGATTGTTTGATTCCAAAATCGAAGAACCAATCAGCGCTTCCAAATATTTTCATTTCCGATGGATTGCAATACTCGACGCTGATTGGTGGATTTTTTAATTCCAAAATCGAAGAACCAATCAGCGCTTCCAAATATTTTCATTTCCGATGGATTGCAATACTCGACGCTGATTGGTGGATTTTTTGATTCCAAAATCGAAGAACCAATCAGCGCTTCCAAATATTTTCATTTCCGATGGATTGCAATACTCGACGCTGATTGGTGGATTTTTTGATTCCAAAATCGAGGAACCAATCAGCGCATCCAAATATTTTCATTTCCGATGGATTGCAATACTCGACGCTGATTGGTGGATTTTTTGATTCCAAAATCAAGGAACCAATCAGCGCTTCCAAATATTTTCATTTCTGATGGATTGCAATACTCGACGCTGATTGGTGGATTTTTTGATTCCAAAATCGAAGAACCAATCAGCGCATCCAAATATTTTCATTTCCGATGGATTGCAATACTCGACGCTGATTGGTGGATTTTTTGATTCCGAAATCGAGGAACCAATCAGCGCATCCAAATATTTTCATTTCCGATGGATTGCAATAGTCGACGCTGATTGGTGGATTTTTTGATTCCAAAATCGAAGAACCAATCAGCGCATCCAAATATTTTCATTTCCGATGGATTGCAATAGTCGACGCTGATTGGTGGATTTTTTGATTCCAAAATCGAAGAACCAATCAGCGCATCCAAATATTTTCATTTCCGATGGATTGCAAAACTCGACGCTGATTGGTGGATTGTTTGATTCCAAAATCGAAGAACCAATCAGCGCTTCCAAATATTTTCATTTCCGATGGATTGCAATACTCGACGCTGATTGGTGGATTTTTTGATTCCAAAATCGAAGAACCAATCAGCGCATCCAAATATTTTCATTTCTGATGAATTGCAATACTCGACGCTGATTGGTGGATTTTTTGATTCCAAAATCGAAGAACCAATCAGCGCATCCAAATATTTTCATTTCCGATGGATTGCAATACTCGACGCTGATTGGTGGATTTTTTGATTCCAAAATCGAGGAACCAATCAGCGCATCCAAATATTTTCATTTCCGATGGATTGCAATAGTCGACGCTGATTGGTGGATTTTTTGATTCCAAAATCGAGGAACCAATCAGCGCATCCAAATATTTTCATTTCCGATGGATTGCAATACTCGACGCTGATTGGTGGATTTTTTGATTCCAAAATCGAAGAAACAATCAGCGCTTCCAAATATTTCCATTTCCGAAGGATTGCAATACTCGACGCTGATTGGTGGATTTTTTGATTCCAAAATCGAAGAACCAATCAGCGCATCCAAATATTTTCATTTCCGATGGATTGCAACACTCGACGCTGATTGGTGGATTTTTTGATTCCAAAATCGAAGAACCAATCAGCGCATCCAAATATTTTCATTTCCGATGGATTGCAATACTCGACGCTGATTGGTGGATTTTTTGATTCCAAAATCGAAGAACCAATCAGCGCATCCAAATATTTTCATTTCCGATGGATTGCAATACTCGACGCCAATTGGTGGATTTTTTACTCCCAAAATCGAAAAACCAATCAGCGCTTCTGAATATTTTCATTTCCGATGGATTGCAATACTCGACGCTGATTGGTGGATTTTTTGATTCCAAAATCGAAGAACCAATCAGCGCTTCCAAATATTTTCATTTCCGATGGATTGCAATACTCGACGCTGATTGGTGGATTTTTTACTTCCAAAATCGAAGAACCAATCAGCGCTTCCAAATATTTTCATTTCTGATGGATTGCAATACTCGACGCTGATTGGTGGATTTTTTGATTCCAAAATCGAAGAACCAATCAGCGCTTCCAAATATTTTCATTTCCGAAGGATTGCAATACTCGACGCTGATTGGTGGATTTTTTACTTCCAAAATCGAAGAACCAATCAGCGCTTCCAAATATTTTCATTTCCGATGGATTGCAATACTCGACGCTGATTGGTGGATTTTTTGATTCCAAAATCGAAGAACCAATCAGCGCATCCAAATATTTTCATTTCCGATGGATTGCAATACTCGACGCTGATTGGTGGATTTTTTACTTCCAAAATCAAGAAACCAATCAGCGCTTCCAAATATTTTCATTTCCAAAGGATTGCAATACTCGACGCTGATTGGTGGATTTTTTGATTCCAAAATCGAAGAACCAATCAGCGCTTCCAAATATTTTCATTTCCGATGGATTGCAATACTCGACGCTGATTGGTGGATTTTTTGATTCCAAAATCGAAGAACCAATCAGCGCATCCAAATATTTTCATTTCCGATGGATTGCAATACTCGACGCTGATTGGTGGATTTTTTGATTCCAAAATCGAAGAACCAATCAGCGCATCCAAATATTTTCATTTCCGATGAATTGCAATACTCGACGCTGATTGGTGGATTTTTTGATTCCAAAATCGAAGAACCAATCAGCGCATCCAAATATTTTCATTTCCGATGAATTGCAATAGTCGACGCTGATTGGTGGATTTTTTGATTCCAAAATCGAAGAACCAATCAGCGCATCCAAATATTTTCGTTTCCGATGGATTGCAATACTCGACGCTGATTGGTGGATTTTTTGATTCCAAAATCGAAGAACCAATCAGCGCATCCAAATATTTTCATTTCCGATGGATTGCAATACTCGACGCTGATTGGTGGATTTTTTGATTCTAAAATCGAAGAACCAATCAGCGCTTTCAAATATTTTCATTTCCGATGGATTGCAATACTCGACGCTGATTGGTGGATTTTTTACTTCCAAAATCAAGAAACCAATCAGCGCTTCCAAATATTTTCATTTCCAAAGGATTGCAATACTCGACGCTGATTGGTGGATTTTTTGATTCCAAAATCGAAGAACCAATCAGCGCATCCAAATATTTTCATTTCCGATGGATTGCAATACTCGACGCTGATTGGTGGATTTTTTGATTCCAAAATCGAAGAACCAATCAGCGCTTCCAAAGATTTTCATTTCCGATGGATTGCAATACTCGACGCTGATTGGTGGATTTTTTGATTCCAAAATCGAAGAACCAATCAGCGCTTCCAAATATTTTCATTTCCGATGGATTGCAATACTCGACGCTGATTGGTGGATTTTTTGATTCCAAAATCGAGGAACCAATCAGCGCATCCAAATATTTTCATTTCCGATGGATTGCAATACTCGACGCTGATTGGTGGATTTTTTGATTCCAAAATCGAGGAACCAATCAGCGCATCCAAATATTTTCATTTCCGATGGATTGCAATACTCGACGCTGATTGGTGGATTTTTTGATTCCAAAATCGAAGAATCAATCAGCGCTTCCAAATATTTTCATTTCTGATGGATTGCAATACTCGACGCTGATTGGTGGATTTTTTGATTCCAAAATCGAAGAACCAATCAGCGCATCCAAATATTTTCATTTCCGATGGATTGCAATACTCGACGCTGATTGGTGGATTTTTTGATTCCGAAATCGAGGAACCAATCAGCGCATCCAAATATTTTCATTTCCGATGGATTGCAATAGTCGACGCTGATTGGTGGATTTTTTGATTCCAAAATCGAAGAACCAATCAGCGCATCCAAATATTTTCGTTTCCGATGGATTGCAATACTCGACGCTGATTGGTGGATTTTTCACTTCCAAAATCAAGAAACCAATCAGCGCTTCCAAATATTTTCATTTCCAAAGGATTGCAATACTCGACGCTGATTGGTGGATTTTTTGATTCCAAAATCGAAGAACCAATCAGCGCTCCCAAATATTTTCATTTCCGATGGATTGCAATACTCGACGCTGATTGGTGGATTTTTTACTTCCAAAATCAAGGAACCAATCAGCGCATCCAAATATTTTCATTTCCGATGGATTGCAATACTCGACGCTGATTGGTGGATTTTTTGATTCCAAAATCAAGGAACCAATCAGCGCTTCCAAATATTTTCATTTCCGATGGATTGCAATACTCGACGCTGATTGGTGGATTGTTTGATTCCAAAATCGAAGAACCAATCAGCGCATCCAAATATTTTCATTTCCGATGGATTGCAATACTCGACGCTGATTGGTGGATTTTTTACTTCCAAAATCGAAAAACCAATCAGCGCTTCTAAATATTTTCATTTCCGATGGATTGCAATACTCGACGCTGATTGGTGGATTTTTTGATTCCAAAATCGAAGAACCAATCAGCGCATCCAAATATTTTCATTTCCGATGGATTGCAATACTCGACGCTGATTGGTGGATTTTTTGATTCCAAAATCGAAGAACCAATCAGCGCTTCCAAAGATTTTCATTTCCGATGGATTGCAATACTCGACGCTGATTGGTGGATTTTTTGATTCCAAAATCGAAGAACCAATCAGCGCTTCCAAATATTTTCATTTCCGATGGATTGCAATACTCGACGCTGATTGGTGGATTTTTTGATTCCAAAATCGAAGAACCAATCAGCGCATCCAAATATTTTCATTTTCGATGGATTGCAATACTCGACGCTGATTGGTGGATTTTTTGATTCCAAAATCAAGGAACCAATCAGCGCTTCCAAATATTTTCATTTCCGATGGATTGCAATACTCGACGCTGATTGGTGGATTGTTTGATTCCAAAATCGAAGAACCAATCAGCGCATCCAAATATTTTCATTTCCGATGGATTGCAATACTCGACGCTGATTGGTGGATTTTTTACTTCCAAAATCGAAAAACCAATCAGCGCTTCTAAATATTTTCATTTCCGATGGATTGCAATACTCGACGCTGATTGGTGGATTTTTTGATTCCAAAATCGAAGAACCAATCAGCGCATCCAAATATTTTCATTTCCGATGGATTGCAATACTCGACGCTGATTGGTGGATTTTTTGATTCCAAAATCGAAGAACCAATCAGCGCTTCCAAAGATTTTCATTTCCGATGGATTGCAATACTCGACGCTGATTGGTGGATTTTTTGATTTCAAAATCGAAGAACCAATCAGCGCATCCAAATATTTTCATTTCCGATGGATTGCAATACTCGACGCTGATTGGTGGATTTTTTGATTCCAAAATCGAGGAACCAATCAGCGCATCCAAATATTTTCATTTCCGATGGATTGCAATAGTCGACGCTGATTGGTGGATTCGTTGATTCCAAAATCGAAGAACCAATCAGCGCATCCAAATATTTTCGTTTCCGATGGATTGCAATACTCGACGCTGATTGGTGGATTTTTTGATTCTAAAATCGAAGAACCAATCAGCGCTTCCAAATATTTTCATTTCCGATGGATTGCAATACTCGACGCTGATTGGTGGATTTTTTGATTCCAAAATCGAAGAACCAATCAGCGCATCCAAATATTTTCATTTCCGATGGATTGCAATACTCGACGCTGATTGGTGGATTTTTTGATTCCAAAATCGAAGAACCAATCAGCGCATCCAAATATTTTCATTTCCGATGGATTGCAATAGTCGACGCTGATTGGTGGATTTTTTGATTCCAAAATCGAAGAACCAATCAGCGCATCCAAATATTTTCGTTTCCGATGGATTGCAATACTCGACGCTGATTGGTGGATTTTTTGATTCTAAAATCGAAGAACCAATCAGCGCTTCCAAATATTTTCATTTCCGATGGATTGCAATACTCGACGCTGATTGGTGGATTTTTTGATTCTCAAATCGAAGAACCAATCAGCGCATCCAAATATTTTCATTTCCGATGGATTGCAATAGTCGACGCTGATTGGTGGATTTTTTGATTCCAAAATCGAAGAACCAATCAGCGCATCCAAATATTTTCATTTCCGATGGATTGCAATAGTCGACGCTGATTGGTGGATTTTTTGATTCCAAAATCGAAGAACCAATCAGCGCATCCAAATATTTTCGTTTCCGATGGATTGCAATACTCGACGCTGATTGGTGGATTTTTTGATTCTAAAATCGAAGAACCAATCAGCGCTTCCAAATATTTTCATTTCCGATGGATTGCAATACTCGACGCTGATTGGTGGATTTTTTACTTCCAAAATCAAGAAACCAATCAGCGCTTCCAATTATTTTCATTTCCAAAGGATTGCAATATTCGACGCTGATTGGTGGATTTTTTGATTCCAAAATCAAGGAACCAATCAGCGCTTCCAAATATTTTCATTTCCGATGGATTGCCATACTCGACGCTGATTGGTGGATTTTTTGATTCCAAAATCGAAGAACCAATCAGCGATCCTAAAGATTTTTATTTCCGATGGATTTCAGAACTCGACGCTGATCGGACAATTTTGGATTTCCTTTGGGTCGCAGAATTGATCGCCGATTTGTCCGATGACGTATTTTCGCGCGTAGACAAGAATGCCGTAGGACACAGGTCGATATCTCTTTCAGGAAAGAAATGGCGAGTCAATTGTTGACTTTTGAAAATCCCAATAAGTTGTTTCTCCCTTTTCAATTTTCAGATTTCTCCTCATAGCAATCTCCACAATTGCCTAATTATTGCTCCGCAATCACAACGGGCCGATGTCCGTTTTATGGTCGGGGACGATAGATCGAGGAATCGTAAGGATCGCTATCCGAAAGGAACCAGGAGACGAGGATACAGAAACTACGGGGATGATCACGGTTGAGGAAATGAGAGGTGTGTATGGCCCAGGATTCTCGGGATGAGAATGTGACGGCCGGAAAAAGGGTAATGAGAGACTTTGTGTTACAGGTCATGACAATCCGCCATTCAGATCCTTTATTACCATACAATACGAGAGCTTCGTCTACATAAAAGCAAAGGATCACAACTTCGTGATTCACTTCCGCCTCACACGACGTACTTCATCATTCCGACAACCGTGGACGTCACTGCCCGCTCCGTTCCCAATTCTGAAACACATTACGCATAATACAGACGTATAAATAACTCGAAGATTATTCGTGTACAAGCAATTATTCATGTTAATAAATGACTCAAACAAAATGAGCTATCTCCGGCCTCTTCGTTCTCATCAAAAATCCTTTTGTATTAATTTTCAACTGTTCCATCGAGTACGAGGGTATCCCTCGGAATATAATCGAAGCAATCGAATCAATCTTATTCTTGATCAGCATCTCGTCGATTTCGTCGTCATTCCGGTCAATGAAGCGTAGAATCGATCAATTAACACGTTTATACAAGGATAGAGATGACCCGAACACGTTCTCTCGTAGAATCATCGTTCGATAATTCTAAGACACGCGAATATCCTAAATTTCGATCGATAAGTGAAATTTCATCCGAGGACAAACACGACGAGATAGATTAGCGCGCGCGTCCGAGCTCCCTCGGCAGTTCGAGCTCAACTGAGCAAAGAAAATTCGCCCGAGCTTATTTTTCCCAGAAGTTGGACTCGAAAATACTTTGCCCTCGTCTCGTCGAACCGCATCGCGACAAAATTAGCGCGTAACGCAACAATTTTCGAACGCTTCGAAAGCGGCCCTGTTACGCGTCGGAGGTTTAAGAAGGTGGCACATCGAGCTCAATGTTTCAAAGGGTGCCGCTATATGGTTACGGTTTTGCGACGACCGTAACGTTTGTAGGGAGCCCTCAAGATTAAGATTGCACGAGACTCATTTTGAAAGCTCGTATTTAACACCCTCGTCGAAACACGCGCGAGCATTACGAATGAAAACATGCCCATATTTTCTCCGTAACGCTACTCCGCCAGGTACGTATACCGCGTTTGTTCGCGGGATTACCGCATCGCGGCGGAAAGTCAACTACCCCGTCACCGAGACGATTATGGGAACGATACGAGAATTTTTGCTCGGCTTCAGCCCTCGAATACCCCGCAGAAACGACACGTCGATGCTCAGATCTACATCTATATCTATATCAAATCTATATTACCATACCGCGACGCGATATAGAAATGCTCATATCGCATCGATCGTTGTATATTCGCGGGGATGAAATGTTAATAAATTGATATTCCGGAAAATGCAATATCAGCCTTATGCGCCTTTTTCCTACCTGTATCCGTTCCCCTCGCCGTATACTGCCATTTTTGATCGGTTCTCTCCCCCGGGAGCAGCATTTGTCTCTCGCCCGAACATCTCTGCCCCGTGGCAGCGAGACTCGCAGCAGCAGCAGCAGCAGCAGCAGCATCGAAGCAACGACGACGGAACGGTGACTCCACATTTCCCAACTGGAAGGAAATCAGGTCACCGCTGGGTAGAGTTGTCCGAAGCTTCGAATTTTCTCGCAGTCGATTGAACCTATAGGAAAAATAACACGAGAGGTGTCGCGGCTCGCCCGGTTTGAACGAATTTAAATAACATATTAAATAACAAGCACGATGAAAAATACATCGACAACGTCGGAGATTTGAATTGCCTAAAAAGTGTAGCGAAAAAAAAAAAAAAAAATTACAGAAATAGCAATAAAATCGTAGCTGATAATGTTGTTTCAAAAAAATATGAAACTGAACATTCTATTATCAATTAATTAATTTTCCGTTTATTACTCGTTCATATTTATATAAAATAAGTACAAATGTATATAAAAATAACTAGTAGGAATGATGATAAAGTTGTGATCAAGAATCTTGTTTATAAAAGATGTGAAAATAAACATTTTATTACCAATCAATTGATTTTTTCTGTATACTTTATTCGTATTCCAAATTCAGTTTTTTAATGCAATCGAAATCTTTTCAACCGTTCAATTACCAGGATCAAAACTGCGCATGCACCAAAATTCAGCATTAAAAGAAAAACATTGATCGAGCATGGAGAACAAACGATGAACAACCGAACTGGCGACTAGCATTTTGTGAAGAAATCGTTTCCGCGAAATGCGTTTCGCTATGTTCGCGTTACGCGTAGATAGTAGTCGGTAGGAGAAAACCTATCAGCTATCAGCTTTCCTCGCCGCTTGCTCGACTCGTCGGTCGAAAGTTTGGTTCGCGAGGTTTTGGAGGCCGCGGAACGGAGGAGCATTAGCTCGGCACACGCCTCGCCTCGCCACGCGTCATCATCGCAGACTCTGCGCTCCGGCTGGATCGAATTTCATCGAAGTTGGTAGAAAAGTACGAACGAACCGATATAACAAACAAACAAACAAACAAACAAACAAACAAACAAACGAACAGTCGGGGACGTGGCCGCGACAAGGTTACGCACACTCGTGCACCTACCTGTTGAAATTCCAATCGACTCGCGAGCATAGCTTCGGGCGACTGCGAGCGTCGGCGGAGAGCTCCTCGGTAAACCAGCAGCAGCAGCAGCACCGGAGTGTCGGCGTAGTCTTCGCTAGGATTTCACCTAATGTCGCGAAAGCCGAACCACTCTCGACTCATTTAGAGCGAAGTAAAACAAAGTAGGATCAAAGTGAAGTAAATTACAATGGGATATACGTACGCGTAATATACTTGCGAGCGTCTGCTGTCATATATTTATATCCATCTTCGCGGGTATACCGAGCAAAATGGTATCCCGTCGTAAAACGATGCCGACGCGGGTTACATCGCTCTGCGAAGCTCAAAGCCTTGAGAACCTGTACCCGCGACGAAGATCGTGCCTTTCCCCCCCCCCCCCCCTTTTTTTTTTGTTCTCGTCGTCGCCGACTCTTTGTCGTAATCGCCGTGCGTTTATTTCGTACGTGAAATTGAAATTCGTAGAAGAGAGGCGAACGGGGGAGGGATTTTCCTGCAACGGCGTGCTCGAGGCTCGGGGAAACGGGAAACAATCGGATTTTGGGAAAAGGGAAAAAGAATCGCGGCTTTCGACGAGGCGGGAGCGTGAAGAGGGAACTGGACTTCGCGAATGGGGCGGAGAAGATTCCAATATTCGAAGTGCTAATTTGCTCGAGGCCGATGAGAAACGTCTCATTGCAACGGAGTCGGACACAATGGTAGAGGACGAGGTAAGACCAATCGACGATCGTAGTCGGAGGAATAGGAGGACCGGCATCGGCTCGCGTTCGCCAGATCGATGAATCTGGCAATCAGCAATCCCTTGATCACCGCGTCGGCGAGAGGCCTCGCTCCGCGCTCGAGTTCTCCCCCGTTTCCATCGCCGCCGCCACAATCCTCTTCTCTCTTTTCATTATATTTCACCGAAGCAATCGTCGTCGATCGAGTTTCTTTCTCTCGTGCGCGGATCAATGGCATTTCGCCCCGCGAGGGGGATGGCCCGAGAGACGGACGGTTGGCGGTGGCGAGAAGTGCATCGTCGAGGTAGGAGCGACTCGCGGTCGCGGGAAAAATCGATACATTTTCCAAGCTCCGAGTCGAGAAATCTGTTCGTTACCACCATGCAAAACGAAAACTCGAGAGCCGTGCAAGCTCCGAGGAAGCGTCTAACAATGGACGCTGTTCCATTGTCCCTCGTCTTCCTCCCATTCAATTAACTCAAAGAAAACATCCGCAGAACTAGATTCAAAGCAACGCGCGCGCGACTCCTTTGACAATTGACTTAAAACGATCGCGAGATACGCAAATTGCAGCAAAAAATCATCGACCTCGCAACTTTTATCCTTCTCGCACCAAACTCGCCACGTTTTCCTTCGAATCGTTTGCGAGACGATGTCTCACAGTTTTCGGGCAATGTTTTCCCCCGAACGTCGCTTCTGTCCCTCGCAGCTGCGCCATTTTCCACGAAATGCCCGTGACCTTGAAGTTGCCTCGATATTTAAAAAGTTTCCCAAGCAACGTAAATCTGCGCGGAGTAAAGTGACCCATACCGTTGCAAAGAGCAGTCTTTTACCTTCGTTTTGGTTGGTCGATCGTCGCCGTAGCTCGATTTTTCACGAAGCTGTGCTAGATTTCGTCGAGGCGTGCGGATTAGCGGTAGGAAAGTGTTCACGTTTTTTGAAGTTTTGCCTCGGCGTCACGCGGACATCCGAGGTTGGTCGTGTGAGAAGCACGCTTTTTTATCCGAAACATTGCGCTACGGCTGAAATAATCGTCGCCTCGCGTTGTTCGAGGCGCATGGCGACGCGTCGTTGTGTCGCTTGCGTCGTGAAAATCGCGAACATCGCGGACGACGCGTACGCGAGCCGATGGTAATCTCGCGTATGATGCGTACGCGCCGGGCACTGGAAGCGAATTACTTTTCGAGCTACAACTCCAATCGTAACAATACGCTGTACGTATCGTAAAACAGAGGTGAAAGACGGGCGGCGTAAATGCAGAGTGTCCGAGAAGAAGAGGAAGCATCGCAATAAAAAGAACCCGAAACAGGCAATATAGCGAACGAAACGTGGGGAATCTTCAACTTTTCCTTACCCACGAGGGTCTCTCCTCTCTCCCGCTCGTTTCCGGAGGCAAGACATCCCACTGAATTTCTTATTCGAACGAATTACAAACGATCCTTGGAGCACCAAACTCACCCTCGTCGCCGCCGCCGCCGCCGCCGCTGCTGCTGCTGCTGCTGCTGCTACCGCCACCATCCTCCTCGCCTCTTTAACTTATTCACGGCGATCGCGTGAGAAAAAAAATTGGCATCGTGACACGTTCGACGAACCGTATCGATACACCACGACCGAACGCGTAATTTCCACCGGAAGGGGGAAAAATAAAATAAATTCCTTCGTTTTCCCGGAGCTCACGTACCGGGTGTTCGGGAAATAATCTCGCCCGTGAGACGAATACGAGATGCGAGAGAGAGGTAGCTCGCTCGTTATTAGCGAGCCTCTCTCCTCTCCTTTTTTTCCAAACTCATCCGAGTAATAGCAAAAATATTCATCTTCGAGGTGTACAAAAAACAGGATCAAATTTTCAGAATCAAATTTAAAAGCTGAACGTCACGAAATAATTATTCTTTCCACGTTGCTCTTTAGGAAATTGGATCCTCTACAAGAAAAGTACTGCACGTTTAAAGCGAATCGCAATTTGTCATTTTTTTGCAGAGCAAATAAGCATTTTGCCACGTTCAATTTTTTTATTGCAACTGGCGAGCCTAAAATGTTGACCGAAAAAATTTGACAGCGAAAGTTCGTATTTACCGCGAATATTAATCTTTTTGCTACTACCAAATAAACGTGTAAAAAAGCGAATATTCCGCGAATTTTACCGGTTATCCCGAATTCGCGCGTCTCCCCCCCGACAAAACTGAAGGTCGTTGGCGTTTTTACGATCTACGCGGTGATTCGAAGAAAAAGGACGGGTAAACCGACGTGCAAATTACATTCGCACGACGAGAGAAACGAGATTTTTATTCGTCGGAATTTTTTTATTTTAAATACTTTTTATACATTTTTTTCTCTCCGGTATTTTTTCATTCGAAAAGTGAAAAAGGGGCACGCTCGTTCGCGCCGTAGGGGCGTGGGGGAGGAATCTCGATGGCTTTTACACGACCGAGTAATCGTTCAGCAATGCCTCACCGAAATGCGTGACCACGTAATCGTGATAATACATTAAAATGCAAAGCGGTTGGCCGATTATCAGACTCGACCAAACGACGATGTTTCCCCACCTCGGTCCGAATCTCGATTCAACGATTCGGCTCAGCGCCGACAACGGGATCTGCGCGATAAAAGAGAGACGAAGAGAACGAGGATTAGCAACACGTTGCCGATAAAAATGACGTGCGAGAAAAATATCGTCGTTCGATGGTTAATCCTAGAGCATCGCGCGACTTTCTTGGTTTTTTCCCCCCTTTTCCCTTTCTTCACCATCGACGCCCGACGTCGTTTTCTATACTGATCCGATCGGTCGCCGCTTATCGCGCGAGCACGTGGGGAGCCCCGAGACCTCCCAACCGAGACACGCTTTGCATCGATAAAATCTACTTTTTACGGAAACTCCGCCGACGAGCAACATTCAAAAATCCAATTTTTTTTTTGCCCTACGAGAAAAAAAATACGCGTTTCTTTTTTTTTCCCCGAAACGATTCGACGCAAAACGCAAAATACAATTACCGCGAGACGAATTTGTACAAAGATACGCGAAGAACCAAGATTTTTGGAAAGTCGAAACGATGATCTAGGATTAATCATCACCTTATTCTCATATTATTGAAATTTATTTTCTACTTTTCACTTCGATTTACCATCGAAGCGTGTTTTTTACTTTTTTATCTGTTATTCATTTTCTTATTCCTCAGTTTGCCACAATTTTTATAGAATTAAGGATAAAAAAAAATTAATTTTGGTGTTGTAAAGTTTCGTAAAGTGTCAATTTAATTCGACGTTTGACAGTAGGTGAAAATCACGTTCGAAGATTTTGTTACGTAGAAACAAAAGTACACACCAAGCTAATAAAAGCGAGTTCAAAACATTAGGATCGGTTTTTGGAAAGATAAAAATTCCAAAAGCACAGTTTTCGTATTCTGAGATGAAAAGGTTCTTCGCTAGAGGGTATAAAAAAATTGGCAAATATCTGTGGTGTGTTTAAAAAACAGTTATCGATTTATTTTTTTCTAGCGAAACGAGTGATACCGACCTGACCCATCATTCCCATGAACGCCCAAATCTTGAAGGTCTTCAGCGGCACGCTGACCAAATATTCGTGAAAAAATGCGCTGATGAAGAAAACCGTGAGGCTCGCCACGCCTTTGCTGTATCCCATCTCGACAACCGGTATGTAAAGATGCCTGTAAGAAGAAAAAGGGAGGCGTCTAAGGATAACGACGAGAAGGGTGACACGTTTTTTGAATTAATTGCTGCAGGGAGGTGGGAAAAAGTCGGGCGAGTGACGGGCGGACGGACAGTTTTCTTCGCGACCCTCTTTCTCGTTCGCCTCCCTTATCTTGCTCGCATCCGCGTATTTCGTCCGATTTTCCACCTCGGCAAAGGTCTCTCGTTACGCAGGAAAATGCAGAGTAGACACGTTTTACGGTCGCTCGTATTCTTTCGCCGTGGTTCTTTGACTTGGTCCGTTCGCGAAGTGAATTCCTGGTAGAGAAGCGCGCGCGTGAGATTCGCAGCTGCCAGGCGAATCGCGGGTTCGCTTTTCGTAGGAAATTTGAAGAGGAAGAAGAAAAGTGTCCATCGTTTTTTTTCTTCTCACTCCCACGTGCCTTCGATTGTGACGGGAGACTCGAGAGAGGGAAATAATTAGCTCGATTCCCGTCCGCGATTCGTCTCGATGCGAAAAGTTGGAGAGAGAAAAAAAGGGTCGGCGGGACAAAGGGATAAGACGATTCGGAAAGACGACTTCCGACGAGCCGGCGAAGAATTAATACTCGTTATATCGGTTCCGCGAAATTATTATCGATTCCGCGGCGAACTTTCCGGCTGGCGGGGTAAAAGAAAAATAAATTATCGGAACATTTTCGTTCGTCGCGGCTACCTTCTCGGCCTTTTCCCTCCTGCTCTCTCGCCTTTCTCGTCGATATTCCGTTCGTCGCCCGTTTTCACGCCGAGACTTGGAAATTGCCCGGCGAAAAGGTAACTCGGTTTGTTTTAAGTGAAAGGGAAATTGTTGGTTAACTCAACGCGGACGAATGGCGCAAACGCGATACACAATGGACGCGGCGCGAGCGAGAGAGCGCGAGAGAGATGGCGAGCATTAGCTGCTCGTTTCATGTTTCGCGAGGTAAAAGGCTCGCGTATTCGTGCCGGAGAAGGGTGAACGAGGTTTTTCGGAACCGCTTCGTGCTTCAATTTTTTACGTTTCACCCTTTTTCATTTTTCATCTCGCACCCCTCTCTCTCCTCGCCTCTCCTCGCCGATCCCCGTATCTCGTACTTCGCAACAATTTTTGCACGTGCAATTTTTGCAAATGAAATTTTTGCACCCATCTGCGGGATCATCCGCTTCGTTTCCTTTCCGTTTCGTCGTATTTTCATTTCATTTCCTTGTACCTTTTCCCAACTTTTCCGCTCGCTTTATTTTCACCCGCATATTAACGGGCACACGCTTATTTTATCGTTGCTTCGTTGTTTTTTTTTTGTTTTTTTTTGGTCCCGATTGCTTTCCTGCTCGCATTTCCCAGGAAGAAGCTCCGTCTGCGATGGTTTAAGGATCCAACGAATACATTTTTTTGACAATATCATTTACTTTACAAAACAAATGGCGCGAAGTTTAAATTTATCACATCAACAAACAGAAAAAATCATCAGCTTAATAGTCAACCTGACGGTTGCCTGCTTTTTAAATAAACAAAATGGTGACCTCCGATTACTTACGAAACATGTAAATTGTTATGAAAAAAAAAATCCTATCAACTATTAAACTAATAATTTTTTTTTGTGCAAAGCAACAAATATGCATATTAGGCGATAATTTGATCTACAACAAATATGAACATATTTTAAAAAAAATTTGGCGAAATAAAGCATAAACGTTGCTCGAGTAGCTTCGTACCGTTTGTTTTGTAAAGGAAATTGAATTAATGCGGAAAAAATCCGGAATATAGTATTTTTTCTTCGGCTCTCCGAGCACCCCTGAAAAAACTTTATTTTGCATCGGGCACAGCTAGGTACTTGTTTTTGGGATCCGAGGGAATTTCCTGTTTCGCCCTGTTCCTTCGACGATTTCTTTCTGCATATTTTTCCGCGGCGAGTGTTGCGTTTTCCCCGCGTCCTGTTCCTGTCGCCACTTCTCTTCGAGTGTCCGGCGTGAGTTATCGCTGACGTTGCTGCTTGCGCGCGATCGGGTCGAATCAATGGGTACCGGAAATGGAAGGATGTTGAGGTTTGGCACGGATGTTCGGAATGGACTGCGATCGAACGCACGGAGAGCCGCCGAGCACGTGAACCGCGAACGAGTCGCCATCTTGGAGCGAATTAATTATTGCTCTTCGCTCGCGAACTTTCGACGTCGAATTATTACCATTGCAATCATTATTAATATTATTATTGTTATTATTTTTGATGAATATTGTCCGAATGAAAAATCGAAGCGCGTTATTATATACGATATACCATACTGCAATGCGCGATACGGATTACAGTAAATACTATCTGTCTGTATTCGTACCTCACAGCCCACCGATGTACCGGAAGGTTCCAGCTCCGCCAGAACGTGTCGATGTTGTTCGAATTCCACCAATCGCCGTAAAAGTTTCGATCGGCAAAATGTAGCAGCTCACCCATGAGATTCAAGTAGGAGTGAAACATCAGATAAAAGAAGCACAGCCACATCAGGTGATTCGGTATCTGGGAACAGAGGGCAAATCACGGAGGAACGTTTCGACTAGGACTCAAAACACGCGTCTGCGAATTAATTTTTTTTTCTCCTAAAGATATTTTATCGAAGTGTCAATGTTTTTGTAATAGTGATCTGAAACTATGTACAAAATCGATACACCACTTCACGTTCAGTAGATACGAGCGTGACATTCGAATCGTACATTTTAATTTTTTTTTAACAATTAAATTAAAATAGAATCGAAATAACGTGTCCGTGTCAATATAAATACATACAACGTATTTTTAGCCGAAGAAAATGTCTGCGCGGAATTTTATTAGATTATATAAGAAAAAATCTAATCGAAGATAAAAAAAAAATGTAGAGCGAATGGAAGAAAGGAGGGTGGGAAAATAAGCGAGCATGAGAAATTAGATGGAGAAAAAAGATTGAAAGACGCAAATTAAAGGGTGGGTAAATAATAAGGGGAACGAGTGTAGGAAATACACGAGTAAATGAGAACGAACGAGTAATCAGAAATAAGAATGCGAATGAATACAAATGAGCGAGTAAAACTAAACGAGCGACGAAGAGGGGAAGGCGAGTAAGAAAAGTAGCAAACGAGTGGAGGGAGATGGAAGTAGCTCGTTGATTCGGGAGCACCACGGGGGTATGAAATTGTGAAAATATGAAAACAAGAGAAATGGCAAGTGGAAAGAGAATAAATAAATAAATTTTACGTTCAAGCATTTAATATCTGTTAATGGAAGTATTGCTGATACTATTCTCCGCTGACGACAAGTAGCTACTCGTAATAGCGAGTAAATTGTTCGAACAAGTCGTAAAAAAATTAAGAAATTTGTAAAAAAAAAATACAGTAGGAAAAATTCGTGATAAAAACCTCGCTGACATTTTTTGTCAGAGGTTGAAGAAAAATTGAAGAAAAAAAGATGTGATTACTGTATCTGAATATTAATTCCGCAGCGAAGTAGGTTTTTAGGGTTGGTTGGCTTGCTCAAAAATTCGGAGGTAACAAATAGTTAAGTTGCAAGAGTTTTGTAGTTTTTGTAACTTTTCCTACTATATTTCTTAATTATTTAAACAGAATTATTTAGGTAATCAAAGCTGGAATGGTTCAATTCGGTTGTGAATTGCATTGTCCGCGAGGTTGAGACAAAAATCTAGAACGAGCTAGAAGAGCAAGAGATAAGGGTGGAGGGATCGAAGAAACGAACGGGACATCGATGCGGGGAAAGTTCGTCGATCGCCTGAGAAAAAGTCTGGCAACGAAGCGGAAGGTAATAAAAGCGTGGAGGGGGCGGAGGAAAGTTGAGGGTTTTTGCGGCACGTAAAAGCTCGAGGACCGTCTTTTGAACGAATCGGATCGTATTATAGTAAGCAGCGGCGAGAACCCGAGAGTCGGTCAGGATCGTGCGGTATATCGCGAGAGAAGCACGTCGATGCTGCGACAACAACAACAATCGTATCGAGTCTTTGCCGAACCTTCATCCATATCGTCGTTGTTGACGATAAAGGTTCACCGGTCAAGCGACGACACTCGAGTTTCTCGAAACTAGACCCGCCAACAAATCGAATCGCCACCCTCGTCGCGATTTACCGATCGTTCGCGAAACCCAACCCGAAACCTTGGATTCGATTTTATTACCGAAATAAAACATTCGTCCAAAACGCAGCCACAGTTTTTAAGCCTTTCGAGTATCTTTTTACTCCAAACACTCGCAGCGCGCAGTTTTACGTGAAACTTTGAGAACAAATAGTAGCGATGCTAATTCGTGGAAGAAGCTTGAAAAGTAGACGAATTTTTCTACGTTTAGAAATTAACCTTTAATTATAAATACAAAGTAAGAACGATATTATCCCGAATAAGATCACCCATGTCACGCGAGGTCAGTTTTCAAAAAGCAATTGCGTGCAAACTATCGGGCCAAAATATTCAGAAAAATTACGGAACACGCTTCAAACCTTCTAAATTATAGAGGTAAAATTGATTTTTGGAAACAAAATTTACAACTTACTGGGAAAAAATCTTTAAGAGGTAAAAATGCAAAAGAGACGTATTTTCGTGGGGAAAATCGTAGCGTCGTGAGTTTTTAATATTTTCAAGCCAAATTTGGACGGTATAGTCGTGAGAAACGCTACTTTTGGAGAAAAATATAGCGAGATCCCTCGATAGTCCCATTCACGCTGGGAAATATTGGGGATGCTCGAGCCTGAAGTTGACGCGTGCGTCGAATCGACCCGCTACGACTGCGGAGGGTTTCTAAGCGACGAGAAAATTGCTCGCGAATTCATTCGTACAACTAATAAGCGGCGAAGTGGCGCGGAGCTTTTCGCCAATGAGAACTGACACGCGTATCCCACCGATACGTGATCGATGCGGGATACGGACGCGGATGTAGAGAGACGTACGTAGGAAGAGTCGTCGAAAGTTTCGCGGTCGTAATTTCTACGAGTTCTCGTCACGAAAGATCCGCGCGATAGACTGTTCGCGGCGGTCAAATTAGGAGGCGACGTCTTATTGGATCCGAACCGAACGACTCGATCCAACTTTCTCGCCGCGCGCGCGCGAGAGAGAGAGAGGGAGAGAGGGAGAGAGAGGGAGAGAGAGAGAGAGAGAGAGACGATTCCCCGTTGCACGGTGATACATACACGTATTCGTACGTAGGGTGGACCGGTGGTGGAATTTATAGTGGAATCGCACTGCCGTTTCGAATCGACGCGAATCCTCGCGGCTCCCAACAGCCGGATCCAATTAACTCGACGAGTCGGTGACAAATATTTGGCGTAACGATATACCGAACGAAGGGAATAAGGAGGAAGAAACAATCGAAATTATACTTACAGCGAGTTTCAATAGACGCTCCGAGGCTTTGGCGACGTCCATATTCTGCAACACGAACGAGAGAGGGGATGGAAAATGATTAAATCTTCAAATAAACGAACGGAACTCGAACGAATCGAGAAACGTGGCGCCGCGATAACAACAATCGAATCACGACGCCTCGAAGAGATTTATTATTGAATCTCCTTTACCATCCGCGCCGCCCCGCTTTTTCCCCCGGATTACTTACTCTTATCAAACGACGCGAGCGAGTAGCAACGCCTCGCGGAAATCGCGCGACGTTTCTGCGTCTCCGAGGCTGATCGACGACGTTATTTTAGTTTTAGTTTTAGTTTTAGTTTTAATTTTAGTTTATTTTACTTTATTTTTTTCCTCCCCGATGAAACATGAACAAAATAACTCGAGTTAGATTCGGTAAAATTTCGCGAGATATCCCTGTTTCCTGAATTTCCGATCGATCGAACGTGCGCAGATATCGCTAGACGTTTTGGCGAAAAAATTCAACCTCGGAGCCTGCTAGCTTCGCGGTTATTGATTTCACAAAATTCGAGGCTGCGAACATTTTTGCAGATAATTAAATTCTCTGCAAACTTTGCGATCCAACTTTTTCGCGTAACGCGAATATTTCAATTTTTATTTCACCGTTTACTTCAGCTCTCGACTCTGCGGGACAAAAATAGGAGGCAAACCTGAAAATTCAGGGGAAAATTATCCTGCGGAAACGGAGGAGCGAGGAGGCAAACAAAATCGCGTCGTTGGTTGAAGAGGAAAAATTAAAACGAAGGAGATTTTTTTAGATCGGCCACGAAGATTCCGGCCGAAAGACGAAAACAAAAATGACTCCGACGACGGGGAAAAAAAAGGAAAAACGAAAATAAGGAAGAGAGAAAAATAATGGGAAATCATGAATAAATTTTTGTTAATTCTATTCGAAGGGCGAGGCGAGTTATCTCGCCTCTCCTCTTATTTCTCGAGCGTCAAAAGTCACCGGGAACCCCTCTCAGCCGCCGGCGAAAGCCGAAGGTATTCTCTCTCCCCGCTCGAGATCCTTCTTCATCGAATACCACCTTGTTTCTCGTCGCGAACATTCTGACAGGTTTCCTCTCGAGAGCTCCGAGGCTCGAGAACAAGACGCGAATAAAAAGGAAAAAAGGGGAAAAGAGGAAGAAAAAAAATAAGGCGTAAAGGCAAAGATAGTGAAAACGCAGAGCGAGGATAAATAAAACATGGTTCTCCGACGAATTTAATTTACATTGGACAGAAATACGAGCAAATCCACTTTACGGGGGGAGAGAAAAAATATTATTTTCCCAATTATTTCCCATCGTTTCGCAATTATTCCATTTATGGAAATCGCCAAATTCCCAATAATATCATCCCGACGCGCGCGTCACGTTATTATATCATTTCATATTCCGCGCGAGAATCACTCTTTCCCTTTTCGCGCCAGCGACGTCGATTATATTTTCAAATATTTTAATAAACGAGTTTCCCAAGATTATTTCTCCAATTATTACGAAATTTTCCGTAAATTACAAAATTTTTCACCAAAACTCGAAGGCAATTCGATTACTTTTTTCTCGCCTATTTTTCTAATCGCGTTATTTCGGTTAGTTTGAAAATTGCAGTTTGCCAATTTCATTCGAAAATGAGAGCCGTTCGCAGGAAAGTTAATTCGCGTAGTTTCGGGTCGAGTGGTCATCGGAAATGATTTTACGTTCGAGAGGTTCGAGTCGCGTGCTGAAATGATGTTGTATGCGGTTACTTTTTTCCCACGTGACAGCGATATAATTAATTCAGCACGCTGCGCCGCGACGTGCGTGTCGAGATTTCGTCGCGTAGGTATAATATACACATATACATACATCTATATACATACATTTATATATACGTTTCGTACTCGCCTGACAATAAGTTTAATATCGCATTTCAGCACGTCGCTAAAGAGACCTCGACGCGATGAAATATTTAATAAATACTAATATTAACGTGCGGGAATAATGGCGAGTGCGACGGCGACGCGCGATTTAATAAATAAAAGATATGGAATAATAGTACGGAAAGAGGTGCGAGATTCTTCCGCGAACGGATCATCGTCGGCGAATATTAGCAAAACTGAATTATCCAAGGGAAAGGGACGCCGCAATTATTGGCTCCGCGAATCTCGCAGCGTTTTACTCGAACCAGAGATTCGAAAATCCACGAAACTAATTGTCGGAAAACCGTTTTTTTCCTCGCAGGGTTCGCAGATCGAATTTCCAAAAATACAGAACCTCATTTTTTCGACCCACTTTTAGCTTGAAAACCGACCCGACATTCCATTTAGCGCGAGAGATACTAAAAACTTTGAAGGGGCTATCGGTAATCAAAGTTGAAAAAAGAATTTAATATATTTTTGCGGCAGTAGTTTCATTTGTGTTACAAAAAAAGCAAAATTATCGGAAGCGCGAGAGCCAGATTGGGGATGCAACCCCCGTGCAGGGGCGAAAAATTGTGGCGACTGTGCGGAACGGGGGTAAAAAAAATGGCGCGACGTTTGTGAAAAATGTGGGATCGTTGGAGGAAATCGACGCGGTGGCGCGAGGGTCGATTGGAAGACAAGAAATCGCGGCGAGGAGGAATCGCAGAGTTCGGATGAACGCGCGGAGATGGTTAGCGCGGGGCCAGACCTTGATTCAGCGAAGGTCAGATAACTCGTTCCGTATAAGAGTGGCTTTTACCGTTAACCGTAAATCCTATAGGAGATTCGCCGAGTGGGTTTGGCTCTCCGAAGCAACGACGCGGGCTGATGGGTGGCGGTGGCGGTGGCGGTGGCGTTGGGCATCGTCGAGGGTCGGGCGTCGGGGGGGGGGGGGGGGGGGGGGCGACTCGAGAGGTACTAATTGGATTTTGGTAAATAGAGGTGATCAATCTTTGGATAACGGATGTCTAAATGTACAATGAGCAGCAAGGACATCGGCGCGGGTGTGAGGGTGGGTAGCGCGTGACGCAAAGTGGCGACGAGATCCTCTAGTTACCGGTAGTTTGTAGTCACGAACACGAGTGTCCCTACTTTTCGAGGGAACATCGACGCTCTTTGTAGGTCACCGCTCCTCCGCTCCTACGCACCTAGCGTCGTCATCTTTGGGAACCTCGAGACCCGCAAACCTCGGGTCGGTCTCGAGTAGTTGCGAGAAGTTCGCGAGCGAACCGGACGAATAGTTTCGAAGAGGTGATTTCGCCCAGAATTTCGTAACACGTTCGAGAATTGCCGATCTTCTTCGGTCTTTCCGACTCGATAGACTTTCCTCCGCCGATTCGATCGTCTCGAGCACGAATGGCCGTGGAATTTTCGGAATCTCGCAAGTTTCGATGCCTCTTCGCCACGTGGCATTCGCGTTTGAGCGGAATCGAACTCGTTGCAACATAGTTGCCAAAGTTTCGCACGAAAAATTCGCGAAGAGGACGATTCTAGTTCCGTCCACGAGATTGCTATTTCTAATTTCCGCAATTCAGAATACAACGCTTTTTTTTACCAAAAAAAAAAAAAATGTATCTATCCGTTTCGACGCGCATATTTTTACGGGAAATTTAATTCTCTACAGAAAAGCTCCGAGATAGTTTCGCAGTAATCCTAATGGGTAAAAAGTTATCAGGCTTCGAATACTCGCAACGAAGTAAATTCTAAGGAGGATAGCTACGCAGCAACGGTTTGCGCTACCCGACGTTATTTAAAGATAATTTATCAAATTCCTATAAATCTGAAATAATTTTTAGCTCTCTAGAAATTTTTCCCAGTCGTTGCAAATATTTATTTATAAATTTATTAAATCACAGACTATTTATTAAATAAGTGTTTTATTAAATTATTAAATAGTTGTAGTGTACGAATTATTATAATTGTTAATTAAAATGAGATATTTTTAAATCGGCGAAAGGGGTAGTTTTTTTTTTGGGGAGAGTTTCGTTTTTTTGAGGAGAATTTCGTTTTTTTCGCTGCTCCGAGAAATTCGACTGTCATTTGCATTTTGAGAGGGAGGGGGCAGTGTGATTTTTGAAAAATGGAAGCGTCGTTGTTGGGCCGGTGGGTGGGGAAAGATGGAGAAATGGTAGGAGCGTATCTCGGGGGATCGCTGCGATAATTTCACCCCAAATTAACTATCACCTGACCTCTGCAATGGGAGAATTACGAAAGGCGTTCGTGCCTGATAAGTCAGCGCGGTCACGTAGCTGCGAGAGAGTCCGGCGTTGTGGTTTTTCTCCGCTCAACTTCAAAACTAATAGAGAGAAGACGGCCGCTCTCATCTCTCCCGAGATGAATTCCGTGCGAGAAACTACTTCGCCGGAAAAGATTAACGTTTCAGAAAAATACCGCTTCGCAGCTTCTTATTTTTTGCTCCGTTTCTTTTTCTCGCGACCGAATCGCCGCTCGAAACTTTCTCCAGCGAATCGAACTTTTTTCGTTCGCGCCAACCGAACGAACCGACGAAAATGTAGTCACTCTTTTTTTCGCGCACGCTGCCCGTTCGCTGGGACGACGAGGAGATGAAAAAGGACGCGCCCACGAATCGTATTAATAAAACAAACGACGCTCACGCTAAACGGTATCAAGGAGTTCTTCACCGAAGGCACCATCCACTGCTGAATCAACGACATCACGACCTGGCAGCCCACGACTACTTCCAGCATCCGTTTGATCAGGAACCTTGAAACGAACAGAAAAAACACGCGCAGCATTAGCAAATAGTAGAAAACCACCGGCAGCGCACCGGGGCAGCAGCATTCTTCTCCGCGAAATTCGACCTCTTCGAAAACTCTTCGAAAATTACGCCGCAGCGTGAAATTTCCTTGTTTATTCTTTTTTTTTCGGCCCGCTATTTTTTATCGCCGTATTTTGGAGATTACAGAGCCGACGCGTAAAATTCCGGATGGAAAAAATGTACAGATAAGAGGGGAAAAATAGCTCGGGAAACGGCTTAGACTGGCTCGGGGTAGCTTAGAAAAAATGGGGATTGGTCTCCTCGCGGCGCGTGGATATGCTGGTAGATTTCGTCTGGATTATATTATCATCGTCATTTTTCACCGTATTCGGGTAGTTCTTTCTCTCGTATCCGGATAATGTTGCGCGGCGTTCGCGAATCACGCGACGAAGATATCATCGTGCGAGCTGCGAGACGGGGGCACACCTGGTAACGTCGACGCGCGAAAACGATGACTTGGGCGTCGTAAACTATGGCAAAGACAGTCGAAGTAGTGTAGCCCGAGGAGATAGTACTGCTTGGATGCCGTAAACTAGGGAAACGAGGACTTGGATGTCGTAAAGTAGGAAAATGACGGAGTGCATATCGCGAGCGATGATGGGGATGCGAAAAGACTACGAGGCTGCGAGACTCGGTCGATAACTACTCGAATTCCGAACAGGCCAAAAACTACTAACTATACATTTGAAACTATATAAAACAAAATGGCGAACGAGTGCAAAAAAATCGCGTTAAAAAATAAATAAAACTAGTTTCTTGAAATGCGTAGAAAATGAAATAAAATAAACATACCATAACGTCGTCCTCGTATTCGGCGATTATCGATAACACGTACGTTTTTCCGATCCTTTTGTTGTTGCAGGAATGGAAAGAATAATATTCGACGGGATAGTATGGATTTGTCGTCGAGTTGTGGGCGATAAGGCGAGAGTGGGCGGCGCGGAAATAACGTGTATTTTGGAGATAACATCGTGGCGTTTGTATCGGAGTTGGGTGATGATCAATAAGATATCGTTAACCTTCCTCAACTCTGATAATCGGCTTTCTTCGACGATTAACCGTCGCGACGGCGTCGTGCCGAAAATCGAACGACGCGCCGTTTGGGGTCGAGGCAAGAGGCAAGAGGCAAGAGGCAAGAGTTAGGAGGTAAGAGGTAAGAGGCGAGAGGCGAGAGAGACGGGAAGAGCGGACCGTGGTGGTGAACCTCGGCGTAGGGGTACGGAGTTCAAGTTTTGATGGGCGTTTCGACGTCGAGTTTTGGAATAAGATTTGCTCCCTTGTGGTATCGCTGCTTGTCACACGTAATATTCCATCGATTTCGCGACGTCGAGATATATAACGCGTCGTGCTCCGGGGAAAACGCAAGGGAGAATCGAGGGAGGACAAAAATTACAACGATCTTTGCTCTCGATGACAGGAACATCGGCAGCGTTGCGACGATGATGGGAAACCGACGTGAAATATTCTCGCCGCAATTTTATTCACCGCTCAATTTTTCCTTTGATTCTTCGATCGACTTTTTTCAGTCGACGCGAATTTTCAAGTTCGAATCTTTTTCGTGGTTGAATAAAAAACGAATAAACATACTAATAAATAGTAATTGTTTCTCATCTATCGAGGATCGAAGTTTTTTTTAAAAAACCGTATTTTGCGAGGGAACCTCGTTTTATAGATTTTTTTCAAGTTAGTCGTTTGGCAAAAAATTGGCGATTCGAAAAAATGCGAACGATTCAAACTATTTCGAGATATCAAGTTGTGCAAATAGTTCGGATATTCGCTCGCGAGTTTTGCCACGATATATGATAACTGAATTTGAAAGAGAAATGCTGGAAATATTACAATTCACGTCCTGTTTTCGTTTTCGATTCGGACCGACGAGCGTGACGAATTCGCTCTGAAATTCGGAGGTCGTTAAAAATCGAGCGTGAGCATATTTTCGAGCAGACGCGACGGGAAACCGGCTCGTTTGATTCGCCCGAGTCTTTAAAGTTGTCGGGAAAAGAGAAGAAGACGAGGAGAAGGGGAGAAGGAGAAGAAGGTGCAGCAGAAGTTTCATTTCCTCTTACCGTTTTCGGATGCGTTGCGTCCGCGGAAAGTTTAATTCGTAGCAAAGCGTCGGCGCCAAGATGTAGTAGTAGAGATCGGAGAGATTCAAGTTGTCCGGATACTGGACCAGCTCGATGCCGTCCCCTTCGCCCTCGCCGTCAAATTTCTTCGCATCCTTTTCGTTGTTTCCCTTGACATTGGAGGCTGAAAGCAGCAGGGGAACGAGCCTCCAAGTAAAATTACGTCATTACGTATTCGCGAAACGTTGCGTGCTCGTTTTTCTCATTTTTTCTCATTTTTTTCTCCTCTCTGGCCGCGCGCCAAGGTCGCGCCAAGGTCACGCGCGAGGCGCTCGCCGGGAGAGAAATAGCCGGAATTGGGACGCGCGGACGAGGGAAATGATCGGAAAAATGTGCTCAGAGAGGAGGAGAGAGGGAAAGAGTAGTGCAACGGTAAAAATTCGACTGGTTGGCGGTAATTTTTCGTTAATTAATTTCACCCCCGCCGAGCGAAACGAGCCGCGGGCGCGCGCGAGCGTCGATGGTTAGATCGTCGTCGGAGGGGCAGTACAAAGTGCCTATTTCCTCCATTTCCGGAAAACTCTTGGTCCGGCCAATAACGAGGGAAGCCCTGTTTTACGTTGTACAAAGCTGTACTAGGAGAGAGAGAGAGAGAGAGAGAGAGAGAGAGAGAGAGAGAGAGAGAGAGAGAGAGAGAGAGAGAGAGAGAGAGAGAGAGAGAGAGAGAGAGAGAGAGAGAGAGAGAGAGAGCCGAGCCTCTCGCAGCAGCGGATGGACGGACCAGAAGCTCGGCTTCCCGGTTTCCGGAAATTCTCACCGCGGCAAGGGGTCGGGGAAAACGCTATCAAAGAACTTTTACGGGACGATGAAAGAGTCGAAGTTACGCGGTAGTACGAAACGGGGAGTATTCCGCGGATCGCGATCGCGACAAAAGATATCCGACGAGAGATCGAGAATAAAGTCTGGGAATGCGACCGAAGAAAAATAAAACGAAGCTCGGGCGAAAAAAAAAAATACGACAAAACAACAAACGAGTCGAGTCGAGATATAAATAAATACTTTATCCGCGCCGTTGTCCGCAACTGGGGTGGTCGGAGTACCTGAAAATAGCGCGATTACGGTAGAAAAGCGAATAAACGAGTAAAATTAGCGGGGAAGGGAATAGAAAAAAAAACCAAGTTCCCTTCGGTGTATACATCAAGCATCGAGTGTAGCGGCACACGATGAACGTGTTGGAAGTAATTAATTGGGGGGAGGGGAAAAAAGGGGAACGGTAATAAAATTGTAACCGTTAATTTTGTGCAAAAAGCGACGAGAGTAAACATTTGGAAAGGTAATTGCATTTTCAATTCATTTTTCAACGCATTCGTAATTTCTGCGGATTTCTAATTACCAAGTCGGCGGGTGAGGGAACGTCGTTGGTTGTACGGTGGGTGGAAATATTTCGGAATATCGTACTCGAGTAATTCGAGTGTGCCGTTATTTTAGCCTTTCATTCGCAAAACTTTGAAATAGGTACGCGAAAGTTATTATCGGAGGGCAGAGACGTTTACCTTGCCGTGAGTTTGCGAATCAACTGCGACGGATCGATCCTTGGACGATTTTATGTTTGGTACGAAAGTAGCATGCCTCAGCGTAGCGCTCGATTACTCGGCCGTACGTTCCGCGCGACCTCGTTCCGGCAGCTGATCGCGAGTATTAAACTCCGATAGAATTAGGATTACGATGACTTTTGGCAAACATAAACAGTTTGCTGATCCGACCTTGTTGAAACCGTCGAGCCAGGACCGTCCCGTTTGAAATTTAAAATAATACCAACGACGTTTATTATTATTATGACAAATTCGTTGCCCCACCGTGCGCAAAACACGAGTTTACAGCGGGTTAGCAACACCCCTTCCCTTGAATTTATGATCAATTTCGAATCGTGACTGGTTACTGACTCGAGAGAGGGAACTAAGCCGATGCATTTTTCATCGAATTTCCGACAAGGAAGCCAAACGGCTCGAATTCGATCAGTCCATTGTTTTAAAAGAAGCCTGAGCAATTATAAATAGAATTCAATAGAGAATCGGAAACCACGAGTCGGTTTGATGTCTATTGTTGGTCTTTCGTGATGCAAAATTGCCATTCGTAATTTAAAATCTATTGTAATACTCGACGGTGGTTGTAAACAGATTTTTGACACGAGTAATTTCACGAGAGTGACGTGGTTCCCACGTCACCGGAGCACCCAATAATTATTGATATAATAGGACAATAATTTACTAGACTAAAAAATGTATTTCTTCTTCTTCTTCTTCTTCTTCTTCTTCAAAAAAATATATCTTTATACTGCTAAAGATGAAGAAACGAAATAAGTGAACCAATTTATTAGAAAAACAATTCTACTCGTTGAATACTTTGCGCCGAATAATTTCGGAAAAACGATTTAAAAATATTAGATCAACAAATCATTAAATTCGATAATAACAAGTAAATTTCGTGCAAACCAATTTCTTAGCTCCGATGATTAATTTCAGCTCGAGAATACGAAAATCTGGGTACTATCCCTACACGGAGAAAAAAGTTGGCCGATACAGCCAAGATTCAGCTATTCCAGCTAATTTCAATTGCTTTTATACGGGCAGCAATTTTATTTCCTATTTCTGATAACTAGTTTTAGCAGTGCCAGTTGAAATAGTTAGCTATGCCAGCTAACCGAGATACGTTAACCAATCGTGTCCCAGTTGATTGACACGTTGTGCAAAATTGAATCGAACTTTTATATCAAATTTCTTCTACCCACAACGTAGCTTTAGGCACGTAGAATCACCGAACTTGGCATAACCACGCGCCATCTATCGTGCCCACGTGTTTTTCGTACACTAATCCGTCTTTAGTTTGCCCATCTGCGCCGAATTACACGTCAAAATTAAATTGTTCCCACCGCGTGACTCGCTGCTATACGTTGCTCCGATCAATATTCTACTGACAATTCCAAATTGATATCTCGGAAGGAGGATTTAACACGATTTTGACACGCCATAACCGGAGCCCGGTATGGCTAACACTCATTAGCCATACCTCAATAATTTGTAATATCAGCTGCATTATCAGCACAATCAGCTGATTTGTCTAATTTGCCGGTGTCGCCCGATCTTTCTTATCCGTTCAATAATTCGGCGAGGCAGCATACTTTTCTCGATTATACGAGTCGCCGACAACGCGCGAAATCCGACTGAATATAGATAGGTGCGTCGCGCGAGGTCCCTGAGATCCGCGATTAGAATTCACGACGATTATCGCCGAGGAAACCTTCATAATCCGCTCGGGGGTACAACCGCCGAGGCGTCGGGTACCTAAGCTACGGAGCCGTGAAAAACGGTTGATACGCGAACGTTCGCGTTATCGCGGTATTGCAAGAAAAAGCATTTCAGTTCCCGAATACAGCGGGATTACCGCGACTACGAGTGACTTTAGCTTCGTTATCGGCTATCGATGACGCGTAGAAGATCGACGCGCGTTGTTATTAGCGGGGGAACATCGTCTCCGCTGTTTACGTCCTTCGGCCGCGATCGATCCTCGATCCTCGACGAGACACATCAAACGCGTAAATACAAACTCCGCGATGTTTATTCGCCCGGCCAAGATAAACCCATCGACGTAAATACGTCGATCGTAGAATCAGCTCGCAACATCCTGAAATCCGTTCGCCCCATCCCCCACGGAAAACATCTTCGAGGAACCCTTTGATCGCGAAAAATAACGCCAACGTTCTAACTAGCGATACGACGATGTTTCCGAAAAATTTGTTACCACTTGCCGGACATTCTAATCGTTACGTTAAAAAACCTACAGAGATCGCGATCGCGTTAGAAACTGAATACAAAATATAAAAAATGTTGCCGTTCGAAGTTGGTAGTTTTTTTAATTTTTTACGTTACGCTCTTTGTAGTGTTTTTATAATAATAACAGATACGTCACGTTTATTGTTATTATTATTACGTTTATTTATTATTATTATTGTTGTTGTTGTTGTTGTTATAACGTTGAATTATTGGGCAACTTCGTCGAATGCGGGGAGCAAAAATGACGGGGAATCGGAGGTGCTGCTCGCCTTTTGGAAATATATGCGGAAGGGTGCATTTTAGGAAGCGGAGGACGCGCGTGCAGAGATCGCGGCGAGAGGATCACGACGATCGCTGGTGTGAGAAATGGTCTCTCCGTTGGCGAAACGCCGCTGCGTCGAGGGGTAGAAGAAGGAGAGCGGCGATATCTTGGAAAGTGTTGATGCCGCGAACTATTTGCGCGAAATTCCTCCAAGATAAGCTCTCCGTCCGTCCCCGGAGTAAAGTTTCGTTAATTTTCAATAGCGGAGCGAGTTTTGGCGGAAGTGAGTTCGAAATGATCGAAAAGCCGAGCGGATTTTCGTCGGAGATTAAGCGTGAAACGTTTCCACGGTGTTTTATCGACCGTCCCATAATTCCGGAAGTAATTGAGAGCCCCGGCTCGTCGAAATTTACAGACAGAGAAAAAGCCCTCCGACGAACGCAGCGTTTAAACGTCCGCGGCAATTATCAAGGGCTTCGCACGACGATTCAACACTTTTTTTTTGCCTCTTTCTACATATACATATATATATGCGTATATAATATATACATATATATGCGTATATATACATACGCCCAAACTATCGCGCTTCGATCGCGATCGGATGAAATTGCGATTGCCCCGAAAACGTTACCGCAACAAACTTCTTTAACATTTAACAATTCAACAAAATAGTTTGAAAACATTGCGAAATGATATACAACAGTTGTAAGCATACGAAGAAATAAGACAAATTAATATATATATATATTGTGCGCATGTGAGACACTTTTTTCCCCCTAAATACCCAGGTAGAGAGCGAGTACTGAAATTAACTTGTATGAAGCTAATTCTGTGAGCAGCCTAAAACTAGCTAACCAACTTACATAAGTGCAAGCATGGTTGGTAGCGCTGAAAATCGCTAACGTTAAGCTTACGGTCTTAGCTTGCAAAAACAATCATGGCCTAGCCAATAACAAGATAGATAACGAACCTCATTTTGAGCTTGCTTGGATATGGTATTTTCGGTAAATAAAATTATCTTTTTTAAAATCAATTGTCTTTTACGAATCATCAATCATTGTTGACCTATCGATTTATAAATCACTTTCACCTCCGTAGCATAATATTTTTCTAAAAAATGTCAACTTTCGTTTGTAGTAACAAATTGACAACTTTCGTTTTGACAAATTAAATAATTAAAACTTATTACTTTGATGGATTCGTTACTTCAATAAGTTGCAAACAATATTGAAAGTAGTAATCACGTACAACAATGATCCCTGTTTCTGATATTTATCAGAGCTAAAATTAGTGAACTTGATAGCAAACATTATATAAGTTTATATAATTTAATATATAATTTTACATTAAATATTTGTAAACTGTTCGAGCCATTTCTTTGCAGGACCTGCGTATTCGCGCAAAAGACTGTAATTCGTCAACCGATTTGCCCACAGGCTATACATCTACGTACTTAGGCAGGCGATTGGTCGCGCGAGTGGCACGGCGCTATGGGTCACGCGGCACGCTAGAGCCTTCCGTGCGTGCGTGTACGTCAGCGTCACGCGGCGGGACCACGTGACCCCCATTTTGACCATAGTGATTTGGAGAAACCAAAAAGCGTCGTACCGAAATCTGAAGGATTTTATTTCGCTCTTGCCAAAGCACCGTAATAATTTTCGTCGGTCGAGTTCAGGACGAAGTTTAATAGGGTGAGTTGGAAATACGTTTATTCTGCTTGCGCGAAGGTAGAATATTTTTAAGAGTTGTTCTAATTCAAGATATTAATTCTGTAGGTACTATTTGTAACTCGGCCTCGTTTATCCCGAAATTCTGACATTTTATCGTACTCACAGATATGGAATCGAGCAGAGTTTGCCGTGAAATTTCTCTCAACGCAGTTTGTCGTTTGTCGAACTTGTTGGACTAATTGCAAGACAATATTCTGCCCGGTTATTTGTACCGATCGATGTGTAATGTTTCCACCTTTGGAGAGTGCTGTACGGCTCGATGTGTCGATTTGGCAACGATAAATTTGGTGTTCGATGAAAATGTCTCTTTGACTCTGTCGGCTCGTCGCGACGAGATTCGATCGCGAGGACGAGTGGCGCTAGGATTATTCGTAAAATCGTCGATAATTGCGAAACTATTTTGCAGGCAGTTCGTATATAATACGAGGGATCATTAGCCTCGCGGGAGGCGGCATTGGCGGTCGTAAAGCCGACCTCAATAGCGAGCTCAAAGGCTCGGAATTTGTAACGCTTTTACCTCATTTCCCTCGTTTCACCCCGCGGAGAATATATTTCATTGAAGGAAAAATCTGTGAATTGCCGCGAGAAATACGCCGTTTCGCTGAAACACCATCGCCTTACCGCCCTCCGCGACTGCTCTATACCTCCGGGGCGAACCTTTCGCCGAGCGTTTCGCTCGCTCGCGGAATTCTCGGGAAAGGGGCAAAAAAAATAAAAAATAAATAAAAAGCGATCGGCGCGTGCTCGCCGATGTATCGCGGATATGTTTCCCGAATGAGTTTCACCTTTTATCAAAGGAACTTCAATTTCCTTGCCCCCGTTCGACAACCATCGTTAATCATTAACCGCCGACCATCGATCATCGACCACGCGGATCCAAAGCGTTTCCAACAACCTTTCCACGTCGCCGAGTGAATTCCGCTTGTTCCGCCGCCCTTTTTCCGTTTTTTCCCGGCTTTTTACGCCAGCGCGAGGGAACGAACGACGCGCGAGCAATTCTGTGTGCGCGGAACAATCGACACACTCCGCCCAACTTTCGGAAGCTGATCGTTCAATTTTCACCGAACACCTTTCGAAACGCGCGGGTGCAAAAATTGGCGTGAATTATTTTTTCACCCGTTGACACGCGTTCTACGGGTCGCGATGCCCAAAAATCTGGGCACCAATCTCGTTCGCAGATTTTCGACCAGGATCTCCGGAAGCGACGCGTCGCGTATATACACGGTGTACGCTATTTCCGTCCAGAATTTCTCTTCCCGAGCGAAAAACCTCCGAAGAAGGCGCACGAGAGTGAGAGCAGGGATATTTGCGGCGACTTTGGTTTTTGGATTTTGGACGTTGGAAGATGGAAATTACGAGATTAAACGATTAAATCAGTGATCTGCGACTGCAACTTTGTTCTCCCCCGCGGACGTGAATATCAGGCAATTTTTCATCGCCGCCGATTAATCTCCGCGCGCGTCGCGATCGATGTATCAATAACGATCATCACGGATTATTAGTCGCTCCGTTCGCGGATGGGTGATCGTAAAATGCTGAAACCAGCGAATGTTTCGCGCAGACTTCGGCGTCTAATCTGCATACTCGCATCTAGACGTTCCCCGTACCACGGCGGCGGCAGATGCAACGCAAGCTGATAGAATTCCTTCAATTATCCAAATCCAATAGATAATCCAATCTGGAATTCAAATAAGCCAGCACAAACTGTTCGTTGCCGATTCTATCGCCCGGCCATGTTTATCCCCGTCTCTCTCTCTCTCGCTCTCGATCGAGGGGCGGAGATGGCAGGGGGATAGAAAGAAAAGGTGAGGACGAACGAGATGGATCCGAGGCGTCGGTGCTGCAACAATGAACGCCGTGTCCCGTGATATGCGAAAGGAATTTTGTGCTAAATGAAATTCCAAGAATTCTACCTTTTTATATGCATCGATTTCAACACCTCTCGCCCTTTTTTTCCCCGCTTTTTCTCCTCCCCGCGCCCATCCCCGAGGGGTTGCGTCGCCGAGACCGAGAAGAATTTCATCGGTGCCCGTCAGCGCGCGACGTCGATCGTGCCGACGACTGTACGCTTATCCGTCTCCGATTAAACTTCCCAAGATATTTAATATCCGCGGAACTAATTGAGCCAGCGGATTGAAATTTACGAGAGACACGCTCTCTTCGCCGAGTACTTCGGGATGCCGAGTCTCGATCCGCGAAAAAGTTGCGCCCGAAACTCGGCGCCGTTCCTCGAGCAGCAGAAGCAAAAAGTTACCAAAAAGGGGGAGAAAAACCCCAGAAAAACCGAAGGATCAAAGACGAGAGGGGAAAAAACGCCGAAGGGGCGCGGGAAAGTGACAAAAACGCGGAAAATGGAAGGAAAAAAGGGGAAACGGTGGGAAAAAGGTTGAATAAAAAATATGTATATACATATAAAAAAAAATTGCAAAACGAAGATGAATGAGACGGAGAAACGGAGGAGCGAGTGCGGAAACAGCGAGGGCAATTGGTAGCTCGATAACGAAATTGGAGGAAAATTGAACCGGATCTCGGAAAGTTTGTCGAACGACGATGACGATGATGATAAGAGCGGAGCGTTGCGGGAAAAGGATATCGTGTTGCCGCTGAATAAATCAAGATCCTGCGCGCGATTTAATGGCGAGCAGACGCCCACGTCAGCTTTACGAATTATACGCGCAATAATTTCGAAACTGCCCGCGATACGTCTGTACATTTATACGCGCGCGCGCGCGCCGACGAATGTTGCGGGGGCGACGGGACGCGAGAACTTGTTTTTTCGCGCGGGCGATTGGATCGGCGACGTTCCACGCGAATTATGAATTCTCATGCTCCGTTAACCCCGCGACGATCGATTACGAATTACTGACAAAAAATTCGCAACGATCATCGATAACGTATCCGCGGATGCGTGAAATCTCAAGAGTAATTGATCGACAAATCGAATTTTTTTCTCCTCCGAAATGGGAAAAAAAGGCCGCATATCCCTGCGGCCAAGTATCGCAAACGGCTCGTCGAACTGCCCGAAACCACCTCGCGTCGAATCTGTCATCCTCGAAGCGACTTAAAATTGAGGAAAAAAAAAACATTTTGCAAAAACTGCACACCTTTGATATTTATTCTCTTCTTCGCTGCGATCAACGATTTTAACTTTTCAAGTATCGAGTTGATTTTCCACGCACGGCTGGATTTCCATTCCGGGTATATCCATCATTTTTTCCAATATTTCGAATTCATTTTTTTTTCTAATTAGCGCGACTGGAATTTCAAATTTTAGTATATCAATTGCAATTAAATTTTATACTCGTTGTTACTTTATTAATTATTGTTAAATTAGTATATTAAAATAAATTCAAATGCTCAATTATCATATTCAGCAGGAACAATTTTTTGGACAGTTAATTCAAATTCAATTTTACGTTTGAATGAATTAATTATAAATTGTACGATCAAAATTGGATGTTCAGCTATAGGATTTAATGGAAACATTTTTAGAAAATTGATTAAAATTCGATTTCACGTTGAAATGAATTGATTATAAGGTTTAGGATAAAAAATTTAATGCTCAAGTATCAGATTGAATAGGAACATTTTTAGTGGCGATAGAATTAGTGGACAGAAGTGTATTTAATTGAATGAAAGTAGTAAGATCGGGTAGATTTAAATTGGGGTGATAAAATAAAAGAGAAACAAGGAAAATGGAAGGTGGGAGGGGCGACGACGCGCGACGGGCGATCCGATCGGGCAGAAGGAATAAACCGGAGGTGATTATCACTTAAGAATCTCGCGAGTTAATTGTACAAGTTAATTTGTAAGATTCATTGTCGTTGCCGAGGTTGGAGAGTGCTTAGTTTGAGGGGAAGATAATATATCAGAACGGCGGAGAGTTCGGGGACACGTGAAACTCGCGCGTACAGTCGCTCACGTTTCTACGGATCCGCGAATCATCGCAAAGATTTCCAAAACGAACGTTCGAACGTGTTCGTTTTTTTCAACAAAAAAAACAAAAAAAAAAACAAAAAAAAACGTCGCCGAGTGTTTCGAAAAATGCGAACAAATTTTTTTTTAATTATTTTTTTTTAACCGCCACGTTTTTCTCGTTCATTTTTAGTCGCGAGCTCGAAGTACATCTCGTGAATTTGATTTATCGACGGTAGATAAAAAAGTTTGCGCGTGCGAGGAAACGAGGAACGAGAACGAAGGAAATACAAAATAAGGAGGAAAAAACTCGCGGAAGAAAAATAGAAGCGAGGGGGGAGGGCGAAGGCAAGAGTGGAAAGAAAAATAAAGCCCGGAGCAGAGAGACGGAGAGAGAGAGAGAGAGAGAGAACGAGGCGGAGGAGGAGAAAAAATAAATGAAAAGGGAAACGGGGAAAAAAAACGACGGGGGAGACGCGGAGTTCGCAGAGGGAAGAGAAATCGGTGCGTGTAATCGCTCCCTAAATCAACAGTCGGATCCGAAGTGGTTGAAACAATTGAAAAAGTAAGGATCGAATTCGGCCCCGCGAGGTAAACATCGTGTATTTGGGAACCGTTGATTCGACGTCCGTCCGTCCGTGTCTCCGCGTCTCCGCCGCGAAAGTAATTGAGACCTCGAAGGACGGAATTTATCGTCGAGGCTATACAACGCTTCGTCTACCTTCTATCGAGCCCCGTCGATTCTGCTGGTTCGATTCTTTCGCAATAATTGTAAAGCTACGCTCGAAACTTTGCCTTTGCCGAGTGGAAATAAAAGAAGGAGCCGGGTACACCGCAGAGCACAAATCACGTCCATTCGTTAAGCTCGTTGGGCGCCCCGGCGTTCGCGTCGATCACTTTTTATAATTGGCCCTCTTACATTTTTTTTTCTCCGTACTTTCGAGTGATCGCTCAAAATCAAATCACGCTGGAGGACGATTTGTCAGATTTTTCAAACGCTTTTTGGACGAGGATATTTGGTCCACTTTTTCAAATTTAACCATTTTGATTCCGTTGATTTGTAGAATTCGAATGAAATTTTTACAACGAAAATATTGGACATTGGATATTAGATGTTGGACATTGGATACTGGATGTTGGATATTGGATGTTGGATTTTGGATATTGGATGTTGGATGTTGGATCGAAATATACGCGATACTTTGCCGATGGAGAATTTTGGAAAAATGTTAACGATCGGTCGTTCGATATCTCTAGCGTTCGCGTGACTGGATCACATTCGCGTCGATAAATTTTCGAAACTGACTCTTTTACGGCGGGGCAAACACTGTCATCACGTGATCAAACTGTGGATCTGAACTCGCGATGAATTGAGGGGAGGGAGGGAGAGGCAAATTATGAAAGCATGTAATCCCACGAGCAATTTCAGGAGGAGGCAGCAGTTAAGGGTGGTGCTAATATCCGAAGTGGTGAGTTTGTTGGGAAAACCTTCGCAGACTTCCAATCAAATTGTCGGATACGGCTGTATGCTCGTGCCCGTACGAGGAGTATATTCCATGAAAACCAGACAAATCGACGTTTCCAGAATGAGAATGAGAAGACAAAAAGGAACGAAATTTACCGCACTATTTTTAGCTCCGCATCAAATTTTTCACCCCGACGAATTGCATTTTTGAGCAAATTCAAATGCAAATTCAAAACGCTGTCGATGAGACCGTCTTTTGTTTTGTAGATGCAATATACGTATATATATATATATACACATGTATATATTTTTGGGCGGAGAACTATCTCCGGTCGAGAAATGTAAATGACTCACCCTGTAGATTGTTGTACGACAAAGACTGCCTCCGCATGCGTCTCTGTGATGTAACGTTGCTTCTGCTACCCCTACGACACCACATGTTAACTTGGACGTACGACCACAGCTTCAGGAACAAAATTGCGTACAGCATGCAGACGTACATGGCGCCAGCTGTAAAATAATCAACGAAGAGAAACGCGATTAGAAAAATTAGTCTGGCCGAGAATACGATTAAATGAATTCTGGACCCCCGATTCTCCGTCATAAAATTAACAAACAGACGACAAGTACAGAATAAAGAGTCTGCGATTCCTGGAATGAAATCGTATAATAATATTTTTTTCTCGATTATTCTATCGAAATGCAGGTAAAGTAAAACTGCGTCGATGCATCCTTTTTTGCAAAGATTAGGGCATCGCGTTCTCATCGCGTATGATATAGAGGATCGAATCGTGGATGCAATTTTTCAACAAAACTGTAACGAAATTCGCGAGCTTTTTTCGTTTCGTTCCCATATCGCGTTGCATTTTGCGGTAATTTGGCGAAAAGAGAAGCGCGAGCGCGACCAAAGAGATGCCGAGTTAAACGTGCGAAGGGGTTATTCGGAGGCCAATTTTACGACAAAATGGCGGCTAAATTCGATGTTCCTTGCGTCCCTGAGCTTTCGCGCGGAAATAAACGAACGTTCGGGGCTAACTGGATTAAAATCGGTTCATCCGTTCTAAAGTTATGAGAGGACAGTGAAACAAACAAACCAGATTAAACCTCTTCTTCTCTCCGTTCCCTCGAGAGGTAAATTAACGCCCAACGAGAAAAGGAAACAACTCGAGGGTAAGAGATATAAATTGCGCGCTCCGTTGTTCTTTTTTTTCGACATGATTTTTCGTACCTCGAGTCTCGTTCTTCCACGACGATTTATCCCTTTGTTCATCTACTTACCTGTTACTTTATCAATTTATTTATTCATCTATTTATCTATTTATATATTTATTTATCAATTTATTTATTTATGTATTTCTTTACCACGAACGATCGATTCCCAGCGGGGTGCCAAAATTTCTACGCGCACAAAGTCGAGCAAAATTTTCCGCTCGTCGTCTGGAAAATTCGATGAAGTTTATTCGCCCCGGCGGCATCAGCGAACGTACGTGTCTTTGGCGTTGAAATCTGACTAATATGATTCGCGGAAAAGTGGGGAATTTCATTATTCGGAAGCGAGCCGGTATTCAGGTATGGAATTCGGTGCCGTTAATTTTCCAATATTTCCCATCAACTTCGGCCGAGGCTCGTCGAATCGCGGCAATTTCTCCGGGCACGTTTCGTGTTTCGGTCTTAATTGAATATCGCACTTCTCGAGGGTCCAGCCCGTGCCCTTCGTACGTGTATCGGGCGCCAATTAGGAACAAACAAAGAATCTATTCGAAACACGATTCTCGATTTACCGCGTAACACGTCGGTCAGATACCATACGCTCCTCTCGCTCGCGGTCCCGTTTCCCGCCCCGACGCCGCCGCCGCCGCGGAACGGTGCTCGATTCGATAAAATTCATATCTCCGTCCGTAATTGAGTCGGCGCGTTGTAATTTGTAGAAGACGCGCCGACGAATTACCAACGAGTTTGCGAAAATAATGAAAAAAGTTCATCCGTATTTTCGTTATTCGTTTCTCGGAAGTTCCATTGGAAAGTGAAAGAGATCTCGACGCGTCCGACGGGGAAAAAATGTGACTCTCCGAATTAGCGGACAAAAATCGCGGAGAATGGACAAAAATGATCGCGGAGAATCGTAGGGAATCCGAGAGAAATGATGCATAGTCGCGCGAATAAATATCTACCCACCGGGCTGCAAAGTTTGAAGAAAGGAAGAGAGACCGAGGAAGCGCGGGTGTCTCTTTATCTGTCTTATGAAATCTAAAAAGCTTTTGCATCCAGATATCCGGTTGGATTTTCCGACTACGAACGATACGCGGAGGGCGAAGGTGGCAGGGAGAGAGAGAGAGAGAGAGAGGGCGAGAGCACGCGACGCGCGCGTGGCGAGAGGAACGAAAGAAGGGAGGAGAAGCCGCGCAACTTTTCCGTCGACAAAAGACCCACTTTAAGCCTGAACTTTCCGAAGAAAAACGCGAAAAAGTCATTTTGTCTTTCAACCATCCGAAAACGCTTCCCTCGAATGAATATCATTCGATAATACGAGGCGACAAAAGACGCGATACGACGCCGCTCCGACGTGGAAAACAACGAGACGAAAAGCGACGAGACGATGGAACGATCAACTCTCGAAAGAAATATGATCGGAAATTGTAAGCGAAACGGAGAAAACGACCGAACAAGTGAAAATAAGACGAAAAATATCAACAAAGAGCTGTGACAATAATCGCAATTACAGCTGAGCATAATTATTGTAATTGGAATTATAATGATCGTAATAATTGTAATTATAGTTAAGATTGCTGCTGCTGGACGAAAAATAATTGAATTTAGAGAAAAAAATATATACGGGAGAAAACGGGAGATTCTAGAAGAGAAATTCTAGAAAGAATATTGTATCAAAGATGAGAAAATATTCAAACGAGGAAATCGGCGAGGGAAAATAATTAAACGAGGAGAAGAGTTTACAACGAGCTAGGGCAAGGAAAACATTGGTTTTACGCTTCTCGTGGCTCGAATCGTTTTTTTTTTGCTTGTTTTTTGAATTGTTTTCAATTTGTGATACGAGTAAGAGGAGGAAATTGGTGGAATGACGAATAGTCGAAGGAGACGCGAAGAAATGGGAAGGTAGAGAAATAAAGGGAAAAAGTATTAATTAAAACGGTGAATGGAAACTAGAAAACGTTCCGAGGTGAAAAACCAATGAAAAGTGTCAAGAGAGTGACGTTGGCTCATAGCAATTCGCAGCAAATTTTCTCTCTCCGCCGACGCAGCGGAGTTTTTTCCGCGCCTTCTTAGCAGCCCGACGAGAAAACGAGGAGAGAGGAAGAGGAAGGCAGGGGGATAAGTAGAAAAGAATAACGATATACACGGAATGCAATTTCTTCGGGGATGATAAATAAGCGAAATAACCTCGAGTCTCTACCGAGTGTCAAAAAAATTATCCCACACCTCCGGGGAAAAATAGTTGGGGTAGCGCCGAGGAGCGAACGCTTCTCTCCGTCTCGCAGCGCCCATATTTCGCGAGATAAAATTTCATTCCGCGAGTTTTACCGGCCAATTTTTTGCGCCCGTATGTTCGATAAGATAGCGATCAATCTCGACATTTTCGCGAGGCGCGAGTATTAGTTTCGCGATTATTTCGATACGCGAGGAGCGACGCGGCTCGAGAGGAGAACTGTTGCTCGGGCGCGGAGAGAGAGAAGTGGCGAGGAATAAGACGATCGCGAGTGAAAGGGAGGAGGGAAAATGGGGAAAATGGGTAAAATAGGGAAAAAAGTGAGATTTCATCCCCGAGAAAATGAAGAGTAGCAAAGAATAGTCGAGGTAACGTCTGGAGAATAAGAAGTCTACTAGCTTACTCGAAGCCACTGCCAAATTTCCCCTTAACGCATGGCGGCCCCCGATGAGTATTACACCTTTGTGCCAACAGTTTGCCGTGCCAGGATCCGAAATCTCTCTCTCTCTCTCTCGCCATCCCTCTCGCGCTCGCCCCGTTCCGTAACCGCCACACCCTTCCGCCCGCGCCGCCGCCCGTTCTCAGTCCGCGACTTGCCTTTCCGAAGAAACGAGAGTAGAAATTCAAAGGATACTACAAGAGGAAATTGCACTAGCCATTACCTTCCCTCGCGCGCTCTCGCCCGACTCCGTGCCTTTGTACATTTTTCAATTACGTTATTATACGAGTTGCGAAGTGACGTCACGCCCGCGAAAATTTCACGCCGAAAATTCTCGGCGCGTCGGAAGAAGGAGGGGCGAGACTCGTCGAATAATTAGGAAATCGTGCCCGTTCGACGGTACACGCTGGAAAATTGTTCGCCCTCGCGTACAGCGACGACATTTTTCTACACAATATTTAACATCTCCTCTTTGGTGTTGTTTACTTCACGGTCCATTTTTTAGCGCACCAAAAATGTTCGCTCGGCACTGGAATTCCACTTTCCAAAATGTTGCCTTCACGTTCACAGAGCGCGTTACCCTGTCGCCACGCGCGCAGTACTAATTTTGGGCAAAAAGCAAAAATAGTTGACGCAATTTTTTTGCAATACCTTTGACAAAAATTGTTTATCGTGTACTACGCGAAACTAACACCAAACGCAAGGAATGTTCCCCCAAATTCGTTGACGCTGTTGCTTCCGATTTTTTGTCGAGTTTTTGACACGAAAATTGTGTATCAACGCCTTTTTTTTTTTTTTTTTTAGAGAAAATGAACTATGAATTATTTTAAGACGGTGCGTTGGCGTGCGTAAAGCGAGGAGCACATGTCTGTGTAAAGAGTAACACGTACATTTTGCATTGATTTGGAAGGAGCATTTGGAAAGTGCAACTCGAGTGTAAATTAATATATTGGCGTGTTGAGAAGTGGACTGTGAAAAAAAAAGCAACGCTAACGACCGTGTCGAATAAACGCGTTTGGATGTTAAATATTTCGCGCCAAAATTTCAAGGCTTCACGAAAAGGCGAGGAAGAGGAATTGTTGCTCGCCGTGTAGGTAGGGGGGAAATGACGAGGCGATTAGCCCGAAAAAGAGGGAAGGAGTGAAGAAGAGGGAGAAAAAAAAGAGGGAAGGGAAGGGAAAGAACGGAGAAAAGTTGGTCGAGGTTGATGAATAATATAGTAAACGAGGATTCGACGAGAATCGGTGATGAGATAGGTGGGCGGAGAGGGAGGAGGGGGAGGCGCGGGTTTTAGAGCGATACCGGGTAAGACTTGGCGGTGTAATATAGGGAAGCGTTGTCCGCGAGATGAAACGAAATGAAAGGAGAGGAGAGCGGCGAGAAAAGTTGTAGAATAGAAGGGGGAGGTATCGCGCGATGATCTTCGTTGTTATCGAGACGAGTTCTTCGATCGTTCGTAAAATCGCGTAAACATTCGCGGCGTGTTCGCGACGGTGGATGAAAAATTGAGAGCTCTCGGCGAGAGGAGAGGAGTTTCGGAGGCGAAGCGACGCGGGCTGCGGGGAGAATTTTCGAAGATGGATTTCCTACGCGGAGAAAAGTGAATCGACAGATGTTGAAACACTCGGAAGGAGCGGTGCGCGGCGGTGGGAAACGGTCGAGTGAGCGACAAGGGGAGAATTCGCGACGATGGAACTCGAAAGAAAACTAGCAATTCCCGAACAAACAAGCGAAGAAAATTGCGAAACTATTTCCTGCGATACTTTCCGCAGTCGCGAGCCTCTCTGCGAATATACACGGGGCATTTCACTTCGAATCGCAAGATCCGACAAATTTTCAAAATATTTTATACCTGGTTTTTACGTTCCAAACTTTTTTTTTCAGAGTAAGTATCCTGATTTTTTTTTATATTTTATGCTATCCAGGCTGTACAATTTTTTGCCCTGCTCCCATCGTCGGATCTTTGTGATTGGAATATTTTTATAGATCTTTGAACACTTGAAAAATTTTATTTTCTCCAGTCATTATTTTTTTTTTAGTTATCCCGTACCAGTTTGTACATTTTCCCACTGTTAACACCCGTTCGAAATTAATGATCCGTCGTGTATGATTTTTACGTAAAGTTGCTGTCTTGTGAACAGGGATGAAAAATTCTAGAAATTTATAGGGAAGTTTTCTCGAAGAGCAAGCACGCAAAAATGTGCGGAGATTGAGGAAATGAAAAATACAAAAATTATTCGCACCGTCCGATTTGGGTTTGCGGAGGCGACCGCGTACGTATTTATACAACGCGGAACGGCAGAACCGATACCAATTCCTGGGGGCGACGACGACTCCGAGGCAACGAAAATACGGAAAGGAATTCTTTTATCACTCGCCGAGACTCCAAGTCCGTCGCGGTGTAAGAATTTTCTCGCTAGACTCCGAAATTTGCAATTTAAAATCGACCATCAACGATTCTACTATCGACACAACGATTCGACGATGATGACGTGAAGAGAAGTTAAAAAAAAAACATAAGATAAAGCAGATCGGATATCATCGAGGAATTAACGGACGAAGTTAAAGGTGCTGCGCGATGGAGCAACGAGCGTGAAAGATCGACGCGATTATTGGAAAATCGAGGAAATTTTGTGGAAGAAATTCAGAAGTGAATTCCAAGGTCGCTGACGATGTTGCAGGTGGAAAAAACCGAAGAGATTCGAAAAGCGCGCCGTCAAAATTTGCGCGATCATCGACGTACGGGGAGGAGAAAATGTGAGTCCGCGATGATGATCGACGGGGGTAGGATCCGATGGTAAATTAAATGGTAAACGTCCGTCTTTTGTTCCGTTGTGAAAAGTCGAACGCGGATTTAATCGGGGTAAAAGTACGCGGCGTCGACTTCGCTCCGGCGTTACGAGGAGACACGAAATAAAAACACGTCGAAGAAAAACTGGACAATTTTTATTGTCATTCCGTTTCTACGGAGCAGTTTGTCTCGAGCGAAATGGTTCTTAGGGAGAAAGATATACAGTGCAAAGATTCGTACCGACCTCTCTTCTCCTTCTCGCCCTCCCTCGTTCAACGAGACTCGCTGCCACCGTCCCGCTGCTCCTCGCCTCCCCATTCCCTCTACCTCTCTCTCTCTCTCTCTCTCTTATTGTATCAGATTCAAGGAGTTCTTGAAAGTTGCTAAGTCTCGAGAGTTGCTGCTACTCCATTTCTCAGTTCTCTTACATTCGTCTTACATTTCACTTTTACGAATACTCCGTCGCGCATGGAGACGCGACGTTTCGTCTGCAGGAAAATTATCACACGCCTCGAGATAACCGCAATTTTTACAGCGCTACGAAAACACGAATCCGACAAACAAATACATCGAGCTAACTAACCAGAGGGGAAAAAGAAATCGCATCCAACCGAATTTTATCAAATTTTCTGAAGCAAAAATCGTTGTCATTTTTTTTTTCGTTTTACATTCAGCTGTCGCTCGATCGTTGCATTCTCGGCAACGAATCCAAGGTCGGTGTAACCTTAGCAGGTCACGATCAAGGTCATCGCAAGGTTAGTTGTTGATCGGAACGAAGTTGGTTCAAGGTCATCGCGTGGTTGGCTCAAGGTCGTCACCAGGTTGGTCGAAGGTCGTTTCAAGGTCGAATCAAATCAAAGAAAAGTGAGCTAAGCCCAGTGGCAGAAATGATCGGAATCGTGTCTCTTCATTGGCTGACCTTGAAATGACTTTGAACTAGAACCCAGAATTGACCTACACCCGACTGGAAGGGGGTTAGGGCTGGATCCGTTTGTGGTGGAATCGTTCATTTATCCGTTATAGATTGTGAAAATAACAAGATTTCTGGGATAAAGTTCCGAGAAGCGCCAGCCTCCGATTGGTCTCAATTTTTTAACAAAGTTTCTTTTTAGCTCGAAAATTAAAACCCTTAGAGGATTTTTGGCAAGAATGTCCGTTCACCCCCGACCCTCCCTCAAAGTTTTTCCCGTTTTTTCGCTATATCTTGGAAGCCTTGATTTGAAGACAAATGTTTCGAACAAAAAATAAATCTCTCAAAAAGTTCCACAAAAAAGGTGATATTTTTTTTCAACGTCGATGCAAAATTTCAGCTAGCAATTTGAAAAATATCTGTTTCAATATGAAACAGGAAACAGGCGGTCTTTTTTCTTGGAACAGATTTATTTTGATAGTCAAATCCTTTTTTTCAGTTCACATCACAGTGTCACATCACACCACACGTAGATTTCGGATACGGGATACGTTATTGAAATTACCAGCTAAGATTTCGCACTTACGTTGAAAATGTATACCACCTTTCTTATAGAGCTTTTTGAGAGCTTCATTTTTTATTTGGAACATCTTTTTCCAAAATCAATACTTTCCGAGATATATTGACAAAAACGGAAAAACCTTGAGGGAGTGGGGAGTGAACGAGCTATATAGAAGCTTTGCTCAAAAAGCAAAATTGACAAATCGGAGGTTCGCGCTTTTCGGAATTGCACGCGGTTTCTGTTTTTAGGCCGAAAGCCCTCTCCTCCTTTTGCCGCTGGCAGGGAAGCGAGTAAAAAGTATTTGGCAGAATCGCGCCGAGGCTGTTCGTTGTCGTCGTTGTTGTTGTTTCTGTTGTTGTTGCTACTATTATTTGCAAGAGGTTGTAAAGTTCCTGGGCAAACAAATAGCGAGAAAGTTTAACCACGCGATATTTGCCGACGGGGTCGAGCGACGTCGCTTCTCCTTCGCGAACAGCGCGGCTTCGTGTTCCGCGCGGAAAAGGTTGACAGGGGTCAACAACGCGGGCGACTCGTCTGAATAATTAATTCCGTCTTATTTACGAGCGGAATGAATTTCCCGCGATTCTTGCGCCGATCATGTTTCGTCGAGCGGCGTTTCGTCGCCACAGGTGTCACCGATCGATCCCAAATCCGCGGAGATATTCGACCAATCGGAGACGAAACGATCTAAATTTCTGGAACTGCGACCACCAATTCCAAAAAAAAGAAAAAACGCAGACAAAAAATTGAACCGAAGACAGAAAAGTGGATTTTGAAAAAAAATAGCCTATTAGCCTTCTATAAAATAGAAGAAAACTATTCGCGAAAAATCGCATGCGCGGGAAAATACCACCCAAAAAAATGGACATGAAATCGAATTCGTATAGTTAAGAGGAAAAAGATCGGCGCAAGGTAGAGAAAGATGGCGGGCGACTCGAATCGAATGGGAAAATAAATTCTTGACTCGCGCACGTTTCGCCGTTTCGGTTGGATAAACAACTGTTTCGCCGCCCCGTTTCCGGCAACGCGAGGAACTACACCGGACGTATTATGCGAAATAATTACATTTGCATATAAAGCTACGATTGCAAAAGCTGACGCGTAACACGTGGTCCGCGTGTCTCGCGCCAGGGAGACATCCACTTAATTACACTCTTCAGCGAAATACCGAAGAGCGGATGTGCGGAAAGCGTCGTGGTTCGGCGGCAACCGCGTCGTCCTTAGTCTCGTATTTTATTCGAGACACTCCGCAAATAAAAACGATTTACAAAAAGCGTTCGTTGCCCTGTCCAAATTGTTCCATTTTTCAAAGAAGACACCCGACGAAAAACTCGGTCGCATATTTTTTCTAGCATTCGCGAGATTTCAATTTTTCACGCGAAACTCCATTATTTTGGAAATCTCGTTCCAGTTCGCGTCGAGAAATACGCGATTTTCGGGGATATCATTTTTTTCGCCCTCGAAGTCGTTGTTCCTCGTATTCCCAAAACTTTCGTGGCGATTCGAATCCTCTTAGTAGTTATTCGTATATTTATTTACGCCGCGACGATTTCATTTTTTTTCTCGCGAAAACCTATTCTACTGTTCTGTATCGGAGGCTGAATTTTCCACCACTGTAACCGCGAGCTCTCCGGTCTCGAAATATCCGGCTGTCGGAGATGCGACGCGGTTTCGTTTATTTCTCTTCCAAATCAAACGTGTCCGACATCTCGTTATCGAGATTTCGCGTCAGATTTAATCTACGGCGACACTTCGTTCCGACTCGCGAGAATTATACGTCCCCGTCTCGTCGCGGGCAGCGAGGCACAATAATTATTTAATTGGATAATCCTCGTCGCGAATAATTGTAAATTAGGACGAAATCGATGTAATTGCCGTTCCGTTAATTTCGCAGCTTCGAAGCTCGATTTTCCTTTTTTCTCCCTCTCCATTTTTCATACCTTTCCGGAACGACGCGATTCGGCAGACTTTCGCGTATTTACGCGCGTGCGACGCCCACGTTTCGTCTATCCCGTCAGACGATACCAGTCGCGAGATCCTCTCTTTGCCAGTTCGGGGATTCAATTACAACACGCTCAACGTGATCCTCGTTGAGAAAATATATCGGAGATGAGGGAGAAGATCTTCCCTCGATTATACCGCTACGAGTGGTGACGATCGCGAACTTACAGGAACACGCTACATTTTTTTTTTTTTTTTTTACAAATTACTACGAATTATTCGTTGTCTATCTCACCCCCGTCGCTAGAAATCGGGCAACGCTAGAATTACCGCGAATATCTCGCAGGGGCGCCAATGAAACGAGTCAGATCTCGAGAAAGTTTCACCATTGAGTGATAGTTCTAAAAATTGCACTTGCGAAATTGCAACCCGAACGAGTCTTCTGAAAAGTAAACGGTCTTCGTCGAGAAATCAATTTTTTTCATCGCTCGTAGCCGAATAACGCTAAATTCTATGCTCGAAACAAATTCATTTATCATAAAACATGTTTGGCAGGAATTGACTTATTTTAGAACACGTTCGAAACGAATTTATTTATTTTGGAACGTGTTCGGAACAAATTTACTTATTTTCGAACACGTTTGGAACGAATGGATTCATTTTTAAAACATGTTTGAAACAAGTTTGCTCGTTGTAGAACATGTTCGAAACGAATTTACTTGTCTTAGAACACGTTCGGAACAAATTTACTTATTTTAAAACACGTTTCGAACGAATTTATTGATTTAAAAGCATGTTTGAAATAAGTTTACTTATTTTAGAACACGTTCGGAACACATTCACTTTTTTTAAAACACGTTTCGAACGAATTTACTTATTTTAAAACATGTTCGGAACGAATTTACTCATTTTAGAACACGTTTGGAACGAATTTATACATTTGAGAACGTGTTCGGAACGAATTTATATATTTTAGAACCCGTTCGGAACGAATTTATTTATTGCAGGACATGTTTGGGACGAGTTGACTCATTGTAGAACATGTTTGAAACGTATTTACTCATTTTAGAACGTGTTTAGAACGAATTTACTTATTTTAAAACATGTTCGGAACGAGTTTACTCATTTTAGAAAGTGTTCGGAACGAATTTATATATTTTAGAACACGTTTGGAACGAATTGTTTGTTGAAAATTCGCAGCTGATGCGAATAGAGAATTTGTCCGCTTCTTTGTACGTCGAGTGGTGAAAAAAAAAACCTACCTAATCGGCTTGTTGGCAGTTGTTATTTCTCCGTTCGTCTCGTCGCGGGTATATTTCCTATTTTCGCCACTCGCGTAATAACGGTAGGTATTCGCGCGTATTTTCCCTCTCCTCGAGGAGGGAACGAGGAATAGCGGATAAAAGAAATATTTTATCGAACACTCACTCAAGCTGAAGCCGGATTCTTTGACGTGTATAACAACCATCGGCATAAGCACCATAACAATGAGATTCACGACGTGAAATACCATTCCGGGTCCGTGAGCAATTATTTCCTGAAACAGAAGAGAAACATCTCTCGATAAATTCCTCCCGCGATTATTATCCCGAAGAAAGTTGGAAATCCGAATCATACTGTACTACTCGCGCGAAACAAAAGAATCGCGTTTCTCCAGCCCCTCCACGCGATTTCTCACCCTCGCCTCTCCGCCGCGTTTCTTCGACGTCCGAACGTCAGGAAAATTCGCGACGAGGAGGAAATCCGTTCGAAACGCGAAAATCTCGGTCGGCGAGGTTGTCAGCGATGGGATGAAGTTCGCGAGGACGGAGCTGCTTTTTGGGACGAAGTTTGTCAAATTGCTCGTGACAGAGACTAACGTACGGTCTAGCTAACGAGGAAGCCTGCCGCTCGGTTCCTCTCCGCCAATTTCGACGCGACTTTATGGAAGTTCGACGAAGGTATTAAAATATTAACACACGTATCCGTCGACGCGCGAGCCAGAATTCGCTTCGAGTTATCTTTTACGAACCTGTCGCGAATCTTGAACGCGATTTTCGATCTCGACCCTCGAACAAGAGAAATGACGCGAAAAATTACACACTGCGACAAATAAGATATCGAAAATACAGAACATCCAAATATTAAAATAAATAAACTATTCTCGAGAAAATTTGACCTTGAAAAAATTGGACCTCGAAAAGCTCCAACAGCTCAGCTATTTTCATTAAACTTCCTATATCTTCTAGTTCACTTTTCCGGTCGGCAACGGCTCCACCAAAATTTTGCAGCAAAGACAAAAAAACTATTCTTCTAGATCCGTTAAATTATCATTGCAAAAATAATTTACAATTTCGAAACTTTCTAAAAACGCGCAGCAATTTCTCTCGAACGCGTCCGATTCCAGAGAAAACGACGGATGAAATTTTGCGGCGAATTCTCGACGCTGCTTTTCGGAGAACTAAGATTATTCTGTCAACAAAAAAAATTATTTTCCCCAAAAAACGTTGTTTTTTTTTGGATGCGAAAAGCATTTTTTCAGAATCAGTTTCATTTCTGCGACGAGAGTCGAGCAGTGGGCGGCGAGTAGTTTTTCAGTGTCTCTAATATTCGCGCGTTGAGAAAAGTTGGGTTTGATTTCGGGTAAAAATTGCAACTCGCAATTTCCTCCGGTCGAGTCGGGAGCATTCGCGGGTGAACGGTATCCATCTACGTGACCGGCGTCGTTTCGTGATCGATACTAGACGAGTTTCGGTATCGATAATGCAGCCTGCATTTTAGATCGTCGAATAAAGCAGCGAGTCACTGTTCCAATAGCCGGGTCTTATCCACCCGCCGCGACGTCTGCGGAGTGCATAATACCGCGAGCGCCTACGCGCGTCTCTCCGCACCTACCCACCGGCCGACGTGATCGGATCATCGTCCCGCGTGCATCGGCCTTTCCTCGCTGCCCGCGACGATCGGGGTCGCGTCAACTTTTTTATCGGCTTCGCGCCGCCCGCCAATTTAATCGTACGGAAGGAATATGGAAAATATTTGCGGCCCGAGAGACAGACACGGAGAGAAAGAGAGGGAGAGGGAGAGAAATGCGAAATTATATCGTAAATATAAACGAGCGGCGAGGAGACGGCGTCGAATTATTGGATCCCGGATCAGAATCGGCGGGTCAGCGAAGCTTATTGCCTTTTGGCTCGCGGCGTCGCCTGATCAAACAACGAAAAGTCAACGTTTATTATCATCTGTTTTTTTTTTTTTTTTTTTTTTACTTTTCCCCGTAAAAACGATTTCTCGCGCAATTTTTCGCGGACTTTTCTTTTTTCAGCAGTTTTTCGCAGGCTGGTTTAGGGGGTTCGAATCGAATAGTCGTATGCGAAAGAACTGCGAAGATCATAGTCGAACAATTCAATAAATAACTGAAAACAACATTTTCCCCGAAAAAGAAATAGTTTGTCACTCGGTTTTTTTTGCGTCAAAATTTAGAGCAACCAGATGAGAGGGTTTGACTGGGCGAGGGAATCCGCGGTGGAGGAAAGTATTTGCTTTGGGAGAAATCTGACGGAATGGACAAACGAAAAGTTCGCAACAGCTACAAACGCGAATCCACGAAACGTCAGCGACCATACGTAAAAGGTGTATCCAAAAAAAAAAAAAAAAAAAATGAAATCACTCCTCGCAAAATACATCTTCGCAGCTTAGGGAATTGTAAACAATTCTGGGAACCTCTTTACAAAACTCGAAGACCCTATCGCCAAACTCCAAACAGTGTATGAAATTGATTCCACGAATCGTGATCTTTGTTACATGGACAAACAAAACGACATTCACGCGAAAGACTATTCCTACGGCATAAAACCCAAAGACACGCGTATCCAGACACATCGGGACTGAAATTTGATTTCGAAAACGTAGGTATATTGGCTAAAGAATGAGAGAAATGGTATTCGCGGCAAGAAGCACAACGTGCAATCGAGGAGTGGGCATAGACAACGTTAGCAACATCTACCCTCCATTGCTAATGGGACAAGATTAAAATTGTTATCTAGTCAAAAGTAGCGGCCATTGATAGTTAATTAGGTCGTCGACGAACCGACAACACTTAACATGCCAGCGAGGAGCAATTTCTAGTGGTATAATATTTCTTTTCCAATGTTGTCTAGTAACACCGAACACGGACCACGTGGTAAGCTAACCTCAATACCACAAACTCTATCTAACCTGTACCACAGAATTCGAACCTATCAACGACTTTTCGCGTGAAATTTGTTCATTCGTCGTGAAGCTAAGATAGTCATCGAGGAAATCTCACAATAAGTCGAGTTACTTGGAAATGGCCTTCATAAAATTATAACTCGAAAGCGGAAATCGCGTTTCTTTTCATAACGCGCTTTAAACAATTTTTTAACTAATTCGAGAGGTGCGAATTATTCGACTCGGTTCGTCACACCCCAACTATTAATATTTTCGCGGGGCATGGTCGCGGAGCAGGGAAAAGGTGTTCGATTTTCGAGGGGACGGCGACGTTTCGAGAAATTGACTCGAGCATTGGAATTAAGAGGAAAGGAAACGAGCGAGAAAAGGAAGCCTCGTTTCCTCGTTTTCCATTTTCTCGGCAATATCCGAAGATCGGGGGCAAATTGAACCCCTTGAATTGTCCCACCTCGTTTCTTTGACTTCCGTCTCTCACGGTGAAATAAACAGTCGATCGGGGCCGCTCGCGGCGGCCTATCGACCCTGTACAACTAATTACCTGTTCGCTAATTCGTTCCTAATTAGCGCTGCGAGTCGTTAAACGAAATTGGTAATTATCGGGGGATTATCAGCCCCGGAGACGTATTAACGCCGTGGTTAAATCTTTCCGAAATCACCGAGTAGCCGAAACGACGTTGAATTTTGCAAAATAAAAAATAAAAATAAAACCGAAAGTCTGCTGCCGAGAAAATCTCTTTTCCCTCTTCTATCCGCGTTTTCCTCCACGTTGGACGTTTTTTCGAAATTTCATGCTCTCACCTTATATTTCAGAGATGTATAGAATATTTCTAAACGCCTAGTCGGCTTTTTTTAGCGCGCAAAGGCGAGGAAAGATCGCGCCGAGGTTTTTGTACGAGGCGAAACGAGATATTCGTGGTCGGAAATGGGAGAAACGAAGGGTAAAAAATATCGTTTCGTATCGCGGAGGGGAAAAAAGTTTTCAAACGCGATTCCGTTTCCCGGCTTCGGACGTTCGAAAGTTGCGCGGTCGACGGTGGTCGGAAAGTTTCGTAGGAAAACTACTTTTCCACACTCGATAAATCTCAATATAGGTGGGTAACAAATTTATCCGAGCTCCGACCGTCCGGTAAACCAATTCGAAAATTGCGCCGAACAATTGAATCTTCCAGCTCCGCGCGGTTGGCGAGCGAGACGACGTCGACGATTCGGGGAAAATCGGGAAAAATCGGGGAAAATCGGGGAAAATCGAGAAAAATCGGGGAAAGTCGGCAAATTTATAATCTCGTTCGATACTCACCACGGCCAATCCCTTCTCGATGAGCAAGCAAAGTACCACGGGCACCGTCGAGTCTGCAAATCAATCGAACGATCACCGTTAGTAATCTCTTCTCGAGGAAAAAAAAAACAAGCATTTCCAGTGGAAATTTCCGATAGAAATTTCCAGTAGGTACACAAAAAGAGTACAATTGGGTGGTTTTCCTGTACATCGTACAAAATTTCCCGTCGTGAATGTGGAAGGGATTTTCCTTTAATTGATTTGATAATGTAATAATTGAGAAGGATGCTATTTTTATTATTTGAGAAAGAAGAAAAAATCGGGGGAGCGAAATCAAAAGACATCTGTCTATGTTTTTAATTTTCTTTCACTAAAAAAATTAGACATTATTTTAGGATAAGTTTGCGTAGAGATCGCTTCTCGAATTCGAGAATACACGTTTTCGCTTTTTTCACGGTCGTCTTCGTCGTCCCTGACCTCGCCGAAAATCACGGTGGGTCTAATTAGCAAAGTTTTTCCATCGGGACCTCGTATTTTCGCGTTATTGTAGCGCGACACGGAAGACGGACCGACGCGTATAGCTTTGAAGTTTGATAAAGGTGCCTGCATTGTCTCTTTGACGGAGAATCATAGGGGTGCGCGAAGTTACGTATAGAAACGGAAATCGAGACGAGCTGCTCGATCGTGCGAAAATGCCCCCCCCCCCCCCCCCCCCCCCCCGTCTCTTCCTCTTTCTCTTTCCAGCGATTACGTAGTTCCGAAGTTTTGTTTCGAACAGGGATGAACGGGGGACGTGACAAAATCCTCTCGCGAGTCGACCTGGCCCTCGCGTTTTGCGAATCCACAAGATTTACCCAGCGTTCCGCGCGACACAAAATTATCCGTCGTCGCGTAAAGCGTAGACATTTTTGCGTAGAATACTCAACCTCGCGGTCCGTTTTTCGGCACACAAAAATCGCTTGATACTAACGTAACACTTTTTGAGGGGCACGACTAGCGTGAAGCTTATCAGCCCAGCAGTGGCATTTTGGAGAGATCTGCCCTTTCGTTACATTTCCATCTTTTTCCACCACCATGCATCCCGGTACGGGAAAAATCTTCTAGTTTGTTAAACAATTTTTTTTTTTCATTTCAGGCTGCAATCGTCGCAGCAGTGGGAGGCCTTTTTAAGTCGCAGCACCTGGCGGATAACTCGCTGAAAATTGAATATTTTTGTTCAACAAAACGAATTTGTATTCGTTAAATATGTCCAAATATACCGACAAATTTTTTAAAACATTCGGCGCGACACTTTTCTTCAAACAAATTCCCCGAAATCACCTTTTTTTTGGCCACTAAAACCGCTATAAATATGGCAAACCCGACTTAAAAATGTTGAATTTGAGTTACGCCGCATGAGGTGCTTTTTGGGTGCAATTTAGGTGCGCGAACGAATTTCCAACAATTGACAAAAAAAAAAGACAGGTTTGCCGGGATTTAATATCCTCGCAGTCCATAGTATAAAAGTAGATATCTTCTTCTTCTCCTAGGCATAACATTCAAGTGCCAATCGAGTGCTTTCAATGAGCTTGAAAAAAAACTATTATTTTTTTTTTGTTATTTAGGGACGATGAAAAGCACGGTGAATTCTACTGAAGAGTATGAAAATTTATGGGATTTCAATGTTTACAGCAATAATCAAGATGGTTCGAAAAATTCACGCGTGCATTGTTGTAAGCATCGCACTATATTCGGCGCACGAATTTTGCGACCGTGTCAATGTAACGTGTGATTATAATATAAGGAAAAGTGCGAAAAATCCGTCGTTTCGAGTGAAGAAAAATGCAGATAAAAAAGGCAAATAGTTACGAAGAGTTTGTAAAAGCAAACTCGCTGATTTCTTCGTGGATTTTTGTCGTCTGCGAAGGAGAGGAAAAGGTCGGGCGCGGAGAAGGAGCGCCGATGGGACGAGAATAAGGAATTAATTTCGGCTGATAAGTTTGCTCGTCCGTTAATAATTGGCGTCTCGAACGGGGAGAGTGGAGCGCGCGTTTCGATTCCGTTTCCTTGGTTCTCGCTCCGCCTCTCGAAAAACGTGTCAGGTGTCGGGACGACGAGGATGGCGGGTCGCGTTCGACCGGATGATAAATAAAATATGGCGAAAGTTAAATAAGTTTGAGATGGCGGAGCAACGATAACAATCCAAGGAAACGTCGAGCGTACGAAGCGAGTCGGCGGGATCGCATTGGCCCGATTCTCCGACAACGAGGAGACGCGACAAAATTTCACCGGGCGCAAACTGTCGGAGACGAAAGCCTCGCTGCTCCTGAATAATGCATCGCTCGAACGAAACTAACGAATTTATTCATTCCTCACTCGCGGTTTCCGCAGCTGGAAAAATAGCGATCGTATACGATGTCAATTATCATAAATTATCGCGGAAGAACCGCGCGACGACGACGGGACACCAAATATTCACCCGCAATCCCGACGTTTGCATTCATCGCCGGGGCAAAAACGAACACGAACACGAACACGAAAACGAACACGAAAACGAGAAGAAAAAAGAAAAAAAGAAAAAAGAAAAAAGATGCCCCGGATCTATGGGGAGGTCGAAAATGAATGGTAGATCCGCGACATAGATTACGGTTTAAAAACACTAAAAACTAAACCGAAGTAAGAAGTGAAAAAAAAACTCGATACGAGAATAAAGTCATCAAGGAGAAAATCAACTTCACTGTTTATTTATCGTTTACATTTCTAACACCTGTCGATCTGGAATTTATTTTGTACTCTTTACTTCGCTTTACCATTAAAGCGTGTTTTTTAATTTTTTTAAACCTAGTTTTTCAACGTTCTTAAATTTGGATTTGAAAAACAGTTTCTTTTTTTTCAATATAAACCGCTCCTCTGAATGTAATATGTTGATAAAAACGGTCACTAGGAGCCAATAAATTTATTCTTTGAGTTTCACTTTCATAGGAGATTTAAAGTTATCATGTTATTAGTTAGAGTCGGACTTCTTCTCTTACTGGCTTTTGTTTATGGAAAGGGGAAAGTCAACCAAAACCTCCTCGCACCTCTCCCTTTCGCAATTTTGACAATTAATTTATTTAAGGCCGAAAGTGGTTTCAAAATTTGAAAAGATTCTAATCAACTAAAAGACTACGCTACGTTAAGTGAAACTAAGAGAATCTCAAGCTTTCGACCCGAATTTGGGTCCTCTTCAGGAGAAAAGAAATTTTAAGTTAAATCAAATTTTCAAGTTATTTCAAATTTTAAGTTACCGACTCTAACTAATAACATTATAACTTCAAATCTCCTATGAAAGTGAAACTCAAAGAATAAATTTATTGGCTCCTAGTGACCGTTTTTATCAATAATTTTTTTTTCTTGTTGGTCCTAAGCTGTTGTATTGTCATCGGTGCAGTTTCGATTACATTCGAGTAGCTTTAGAGTAGGTCAAACTCAGGTTCAAAATGTTGTTACGTGCAAACAAACATACCTGCCTAGTTAATGAAAGCGCGTTAACAGCGTTTGAGCGTAATTAACGGAGGACACGCACACTGCGAGGCTCGGTGAAGAGAAACGCCGTTTTTACGATTTTTGTAAAAAGGCAAGTTTACCTATTTATTAATAAACGTTTTGGTCCTCGAATAATACAGTTTTGAAGGCGTTAGGATAATTTTTTCACGTCGTTAGAGTCACGAATAACGGAGCTACAGTCGTTTTCGAGGTTTTGATAATTCTAAAAAATGAGTAGATACAGAGTCTGGAGAACGACTTGGCCGAACGCGTTTAGCTTTTTAGCAGTTGTAAACGATACAGTTTTCTAATGCTTGGGCGGAACTTTTGTCCAAAATTTCAATCGTGCCCGAAAAAAAATAATAATTCGTAGCTAAACGATTAAAAAAGGTGGGAGAAGAAGTATTTGTATAGCGTAGGCTCCGATAAGTTGTGCTTCGCCAGGGCGAAGGAAGCGTCTCGTTCGGACCGTCAGCGTCGAGAGCGGCGGAAAGAGAGTGATTAACGGTAGTTTTGACAATTGTCTTAATGGCTTCGCGGGTGAAATTACCGGCGAACGGTAATTCCGCGGTCGGAATTCGTTCCCGTGGAATGTTATTCCGGAGCGACTGGCGAGCAAGAGAAGACGGAGATACGGAGATATGGGGAGGTTAAGAACGCGAGATGAAGACCGACGCATCGAGCCCGAGCGATATTACAGTTCCGAAACGAATCAACTTCCGGATTCCGGTGCATCCGGAAATAATCTGAGCTACGATACGACGCTGCTAATTTCACGCCGCCCGATAAATCTGATTCGCGGCCACGCGACTCCGCTGTGAAACGCTGATTAATTATTCCCGTCGCCCGTGCTCGGCCAATTTTTTCCCCAAATACTTTGACAGCCCGGCGCGAATAATCACAATTAACGACGCGGGTGTCCACCGTCGTTAACTTATTTTCATTTTATTCAATCATTTCATTCCCATACGCGCTCCCGTCGCCTAATTCGAATTGATGAACGGGAAAATGCTCTCCGAGCTAGGCGCGCAACAGATGCGAATAATAATTCGCCCTCTCTCCCGCTTTTCCCCGATGCGTTATTTTATACCGCCACGAATAGGCTCACATTTACAAACACCACGAAACTCGCCGCTCCGTATTTTCGAAACAACTTTTACCGTAATTTGTTCGAATAATTTTTTACAAACAATTGCAAAAAAGCGCGAGTACTTTTTGCGGCGAGCTTAGATGAAGACTAGAAAAAAGAAAAAAAAACAGCAACGTAGCCTTGGCCTTGGAAAACGAAGGAAACGCGTAAAAATTGTTTTCAGTCTATTTCTCGCCGGAAATTCGTGTTTCTACATTTTCTACGGACAGAAGACGCGAGAAAGTCGGGCTGCTCTTGGTACGTTTGGACGACGAAGAATGGCGTAAAATTCTCGTTGCTCGGTATCTGCGAAGCACTCGAACGGAAGGGATTTTTCTCGGACGGCGAGTTGATATGAAATTAAAATGTAAGCGGCGATGCATAGATACGAGGTCGAGATGAGCTTCCGAAAATAATGGGAGGACCGCGACGCTTTATTTCGTTTCATCTTCCTTCTTCTCCCCCCCTCGTGTCGCGTTTTTCTCTTACAACTTTCATAAATCGCATTTCCGTACGTATAAATACGCACCGGCGCCCAGGCGCGGCGTGGAAGCGGAGATGGAAAAACGGCGGGTTACCTTGAATCACGCCGACAAGTGCTAATTACGAATAATTATGAGTGGTAATTAAGGCTTTACTCCTTCCCCGGTGGTCTACCGTTAATTTTAGTTTTTTAAATCTCATCATTTTTCCCGGTATCCGAGAACTCGGGTCACCGCGTTGACGCGCTCGAGCTTCGCGACCCTTGAAAAATTCATTCGTCAACCGCGTACAATCAACTTCAACTTTACTTGGCCACCCCCCCTCCTCGTTCCCGTGTTATTCCATCGTTCCGACGCGCCACGTTCATTTTTCAAAGCAATCAGGCCACTTCGTTTATCTCTTCGTTTATCACCGACCTCCGGTTGACCTTGAGTTTTGATCGCTAGTTTCGTAGAAAGATCTCCACCTTCGTGGCTCGAAATTACAATTATCGTCGAAGGAGATTCGCGCGAGGAAAATGAAGAACGAATTGATCTCCGGATTTGGGAGGTTTTTTTTTTTAAATTCGTTTTTTTTAAATTCGTTTTTTTTAAATTCGCTTTTTTTTTGCAAGAAAAAAAAGTGGGCAGCGCTGGGGGAAACGAGACGAGGGCTCGGTTTTTTTGTTGTTCGGTGTTTTTCGTTTCGTTTTTCCATTTCGCCGTCTCGCCGCCGTCTCGGTCGGAGGGGCGAGAAAGCAGGAAAAGAGAAATCGCGAGCGGGAAGAGAATTTTTTTGGCGCGGGGAAGGTGAGAGGCGAGAGGCGATCGATGATCGAGCGCGGAGTGAAATTAGGTTATCAAAAAAACACGTAGGAACCTGACAGGTTGATTTATTGGGTCGGAGGTCTTTCGGGAGGATCGATCGGACGCGATAAGTGACGCCCGATCTTTTCGACTATTAACGATGCGTTTCGAATGCGCAGCCGCGCGAGTAATTAATTTTCCCGTATTTCCAAGGATCCAAGGAGTTGGGTGGCGTCGATAGGACAGGTGAGAACGCGTCGCGAATAGGGAATCGAGGCTCTTCCTCGCCCCCGGCCCGCCAAAATTGAGGGATCCTCGAGTGGACGCGAGAGGAGACGTCGGCTATCTCTCCTCCTCGACGCCGATCCCGGCGCGCTCTTTGTGTACTTTTCTAATTACGAAAATACCAAGGCCACGAGAAAAAGGAACGAAAAAGGAAAAGAAAAGCGGAACTCGTTAAAGAGTCCGCCAGTCTTTTTTTCCTTCCCCCTCTTCTCTCTCTCTCGCTCGCGCTCCCTCGGTCTCGCTCTTCCTCGTTCCGGGAAGCGCGCGAAAGCTCGGGGGACAAAATCCGAAGAGCAAATTTCTCAACGACGCGAAAGCGACGTCTCTTCATTTATGGCGTCACTTATCACCGCGCTTCCTTCTTCAGCATCCGACATTTTTCCTCCGCTAAATCTCTCTCTATTCCCCATTCCCCGCGACGAATCTCGTCCCTCCCCCCTTTTCCTCCTCGTCTCCCAGCGAAGCCGAATTTCGTTTCATGCGCTCGCCCCTGACCGCGGTCAACTCGTCCATCGTCGGTTTTACTTGTTCGTAGTTCTTTTATCGTGTTTTTTTTCGTCCTCATGATTTTAGCTTTTGCGACGCTTTGTGTATTTTTTCACAGCTTTTCGTACATCTTTTTGTAGCTTTTCGTGTAGTTTTTGAAAAAATTGCTCTAGTTTGCTTTTTGTAGTTTTTATTTTATTTGTTTGTCGAGTTTGTATTTTTTTGAAGATTTTTGCATAGGTTTTTCTATAGCTTTTCGTGTAGTTTTTCAAAAAATTATTCTAGTTTGTTTCTTGTAGTTTTTCGTAAAGTTTGTATTTTTTTAAGCTCTGTGTGTATTTCATGTAGGTTTTCTTGTAGAATTTCATGTAGTTTTTCAAAAAAATGTTCTAGTCTGTTTTTTGTAGTTTTTTGTCCCGTGCGTATTTCGTTTGTATTGCTTTAAAGGCTTTTCGTGTATTTTTCGTAGGTTTTTTGTAGCTTGTCGTGTAGTTTTTTTTGAAACATTGCGCTTTTTTTGTAGTTTTTGCTTCAATTTTCATTCACAATTTTCGTTTCTGTAGTTTTTATTACAGTTTATTTTTTTTTATTTATTTTTCCTAGTTTTTTCCCCTCTTCGGGGACAACTGTCCGGAGAATTTCTCTTCCGGCCGACCGTGGATGGTGGAGGAGGAGGCGGAATCGCTGGAAATTCCCGCGACAGTTCGCTGAAAACGTATTCGATCCGCGTGGAAAATTGGGAAATCGACGAGCGGCGGGCCGGGGGAAGTAAAGGAGAATAAAAAAGCGCGTAGCCGCCGCCGCCGCCGCCGCCGCTCCCGACGTCTATGCATAACGTGGTCGCGCGTCCGAATTTTATTCGGGACTCGCCCCTCGGTGTTTTTTTTTCCCGCTGCTCCTCCGAATTCCCATCGACTTCCGACGCGACGCGACGCGGAACGGGGCGAATCGGCCGAGCAGTTACCCCGCCGCGCGCGTTTACCTCCGACCACTCAATTACACCGCTAAACCCCGCGAGGCATTTCCTCGCGGGGTTACGTCCGGAATATCTTCTTACCCCCCCGCGGAGAGAGAAAAAAGGCGAGGGAAAAAAAGAAAAACGAGGCTGCCACGTCACCTCGTCAGATAAAAGCTCCCGCAGGTCGCCAAAGAAAAATGGAGCGAACCGGGTTTCCGGGGCAAGCGATTCGCTTGCCCGGCCGAAGTACGCGACGACACTTTTCCATTCGCCCGAATAATCGACGAATTTGCTGAATAATAGAGAATTCAGCAATAAACAATAAAAAAAAGCTTGGAAAAATTAAAAAAGCCCAAAAAACGAAAAAAAAAATGGGGAAAAAATTGGAAAATTGATGAAGAAAATGAGAAGAAACATAAAGTGTTGTTTTTTTGTGTGGCGCAGGGGGTGACACTTTTCCATTCGCCCGAATAATCGACGAATTTGCTGAATAATAGAGAATTCAGCAATAAACAATAAAAAAAAGCTTGGAAAAAATTAAAAAAGCCCAAACAACGATAAAAAAATGGGGAAAAAATTGGAAAATTGATGAAGAAAATGAGAAGAAACATAAAGTGTTGTTTTTTTGTGTGGCGCAGGTGGTGACACTTTTCCACTCGCCCGAATAATCGACGAATTTGCGAATAGAGAATTCAGCAATAAACAATAAAAAAAAAGCTTGGAAAAAATTAAAAAAGCCCACAGAACGATAAAAAAATGGGGAAAAAATTGGAAAATTGAAGAAGAAAATGAGAAGAAAAATAAAGTGTTGTTTTTTTTGTGTGGCGCAGGGGGTGAGAAATCGGTGTGCAATGTTTGATCGACTCACAGCAAATGAGGACGATCGATGGATACTCGGCGCCGCCGTCGCTTCCGCTCAGAAATGAAAACCATTGGCGAGGATCGACCCTGATTCCGTACCTGTAAGACAAAGGAAAAAAAGTGCTCTCGTTAATTTGCGATGGCTGCGCGATCGGTTGACGCGTCGTTTGTCAACTGTTTCCGGTCCCGACTACTAGCGAGAGCCCGTTGTTCGATTCTTCGTCGTTTCCGGCGGAAAAACACACCGTCGACGAGGAGACGAGTCGAGACGAGTCGAGACGATATAATCACCGGTCGTTTCGACGATATTGGAAATGCAATTATCACCTGCGCCGACGTTTTTGATCCCCGAGCTTTTCTGTGCCGATCGTCTATATACTGCCCGTCGCTTTTTCGAAGCGCTAGTAAGCTGATGGAAAATTTCAGCGGGAAGTAGACGACGCGGAAGTGTTTTTCAAGGTCGATTCCGACTTTTCGTTTTCGGCGAGGATGAAAGGGGGGCAAAATTCCGCAGTGATAAGGCGAGTTTATCGGGGGCGAGGCGAAAGATTCCGGTTGCACGTTTTCAGACGCAGCTTCGTAAAAATTCGGACTCGTATCGACGAAATAAATTTCGGGGTGGCAAATATTTGCGATCGTTCGCCAAACGAATCAGCAAATTCCGCGAATATTCCGCCAAACGAGATCGTTGGGATATTTCATCCGGTTACTCGTCTCGTTATCGAAACTGCACGAGATTCGTAACGAGGCGAGATTACTTCGCCGACGAGAATTAGCAAAATTTCGCCGAGATTCCAGCATCCCGCGGGAGCTGCGCCGATTTTTTCCAGCCCCGTTTTTGCCTCGGCGACGCGGATTCTCGCATTCTCGGCGATTCTCAGCTTTTTCCGAGAAAAAGATTCTCGGCTTCGTTCTTGGCCGGTCGCGTGATTTTTATTTTATTTTCATCGCCGGGATCCTTTATCCTTTATCCTTTATCCCTCGACGTTTTCGTAAATAATAAATTACATCCTGTCCAATTCAGTCGAAAATATGAAAGGGAGTGCGGAGATAAAAGGGGATTTTTTTCGCCTTCTTCCTCGCGCCAACGCGACGAGATGTGGATATTGGTGGCGGGTTCCTTCCTCGCGCCCCGGCGAGATGCGAGGATGCGATGTAGACGCGATCTAACGATGAAGAAGACCTCGAACATAGGCCGTCGGCTAATCATGATGAACGAGCTTTATTGTCCGAGTAATTAAAGTATTCGCAGACAATTGCCGCTGACGTTCAGGTATTCCTACCACCCCCGTTACCTCCGAGCGACTCGCTGCCATCGTCCTCCCGAGATCCGAAGCATCTTCGCCGGAGTATTCGCGGAATGCTTCGGAATATCCGCGACATCTCAAACTTCCCCGTGTTACGAGTCGTCGCCGAAATCCGTGCCCTTTTCTCGTCTTCCGCCTCCTCTCTCTCTCTCTCTCTTTGGCCTGTATTCGTATATTTATTCACCTGTTCCAGAGTCGCTATTAAAACTCGCGATAGGGTAAGTGTCCCGCATTGTGACAGAGGGGTGACACCGCGTCAAAAGTTATCAACCACCCGGAGACAGCGCATTATGACAATTGACGCGTTATAGCCCTGAGAGTATGAATATTAGGAAAAAAGGTTTCTAGTAACATTTACAGCAAAATGGAGCGATCTTTTGAAAATTGTTCGGAGCATTTTACTATTTGATCGCTTATTACACGAGTTATGGACCGAAAACGAAAAACATGTTCCTTGAACGAGCCATAAATCGCAAAGGGTAAGTTTTATGAAAAACGTTATTGGAAACAAAAGATGGGGAATTTCATTTTCTACGATAATGGTTCCGATGATTTTTAGCCCAACGTGCATAGTTACCGAGATATCGGCCGATAACGTTTTTTCAAGATGGCGCGTCATCCACGGGCGGAATTTGCTAGCATTTTGTGATTTTATACTCGGTAAGTGATAGTACCATTGGATGAAAAAAGAAAATCTTGGTTGCCATTCTATGCAAAGTTAAATTCCCCGTTGACTGGCGCACAGCGTTATTCGCATAGCGTGCGTCACGTTGTAGTCGACTTTGCGGCACGCTACAGGTCGTAATTTTTGTCCGAAAAAAATGAAAAAAATATGGAATTACAGGTATTAACATGCTCTACGAGTTTGGTAGTATACATTTTTTCGATATCTTCAATGGAAAAGAAGGAAACGGCGAAAAAAAACGTCCGTCACCTGAATTTTTGTGTTCCTCGGTCGATATCTCGACAACGATGGGAGATAGGTGAAAGATGTATAGAACCTTAATGGTAGAGCGTAAAAAAAGCAATGAAAAAGTATCGCATCGCAATTTTCGTATTTCGACGGGAAACCAACTTATTGCGCAAAAAACAAATTTTTGTTATTTCGGAGCAAATATTTGGACAGATTGACTGGACTAAACTCGTGGAGAACGAGGCAAAAATTGCTAGAAAGCGTATTTTCCCGGGAAAATCATCCGGGCATCGAGGGAATTTCGTTTCGATCGAAAGTCCGTGGAAACGAGAACGGTTTTCGCCCAAACTCGAACAATCTGGCGAACGGAGTGCTCGAATTGCAGTCGTGCCAAGACGTTGGATCGTTACCAGTCACATGTTCGCGTGCGACCGCCCAACTACTCCAACTACCGCGCATTGTTACCAAATAATTGGTAAGGGCCACTCGGTGTTCTCGGTTAACAAATTCCGCCAGACCATTTCGCGAATTCGGCGAGCGTTCGGCGCAGCTTTACGAGGAGCATCGAACATCGCCGAGTTCCCAGCGCCAAAACGTTTCTCCAGAATAAAAAATCCACGAGGAACAGGAAAAATCGATTTACGCGTTTCTCCGCCTACGAGCAGCCGATCTCTTCGCTCGCCAGAGAAAAACGCGAGCAGATGGGGGTAAAAGAAAATCACGGCGTAAGTAAATGTTAACGCGAAGACGCGCAAATAAATATTAACGAGAAGCAGAAAGAAAGAAAAACGAGCGAGAAAAAGGGGGCCGAACGCGACGAGTAGCCGCCGCTCGTTTCGACTTTTTCGATCAATCCTTCGGACAAGCCGACGTGAATCGCGAGAAATTGGAGTGAGCAGCAATACCAGAATAACGCGTAGAACTGGTTAGAAAAACATTGATTGATTTACCATCTGATCGACGGGCGTCGAGCAATAAAATGAAATAACCCCAGTATTTCAGTCTCGTTCCCTACCGCGTCACGTAACGATTCAACCCCAGCCATACGTCTATTAACAACCATTCGCCATGCCGACGCTTCTGGCGAGAAAATAAGGAAAAGAGTAAACGAATAAGAACCAAAATTCCGTAGCCCAAATTCCTATTTTTTTTTTGCCCCGACACCGGAAATCGACGATTTCATGTCGCTCATTTTGGGAAAAAACTAATAAACGTTTATAGAAAAATTGATTATTTGAAGAAGAAAAAATATTGCTATCCGTGAAAAAATTTGTCAATATCTACGAGACGAGCGACGAACAAATTGAATGCGTTCGTTGATTTATTTAAGCGCTGTCGCCGAAAACAGGTGGGTAAAGTTGGCAGGAAAAAATGTGTATTCGTTGACGCTGCCGTTGCGTTAGTTTTTTGCTCCCCCCGCCTCGTCTTCACTCGGCTACTTCGAGGAGTATTTAAAAAGTAGTCATAAATAATTTGACAGGATATTTTATAGCAGTTGTTAAGGTTGTAATTCTCCTGGAAGAATTAAAGCATGTAACAAAAATTTATCACACTTGTTAACGAAGTAAAAGTTTAAAGGCAACTTCGAGCCGTAATTACTTTCGCCCGTGCTATCTTAAGTCTAGCATGTAATTAGTGGCCGAGGATATCGTCCCCCTGCCCCGCGCCCGCCGTGATGCCCAATACCGTCGGCACGCCGCGTGCGCCTACCAGACGATGGATGCTACCCGCCCGGCGCCCGCCGTAATACCTCTCCGCGAATTATACCGAGCAATTAGCAATATCAACTGATAATCGTTGCAATTTCTCAGCGCCAATTTCGCCGAGAAACCTGCTGCTACGGCTGCTACGGCGGCTTCTCTCGCCGGAGACCAGGCGACGACGTAAACAATTCCGTAATTCGATCCGAACGGCGCGGAAACGCATCGTTTCCCGTTTTCTCGCGAGACAGACTTTCTTCCTCTTGTTTCTCAATTTTTCACCATCATTCCCGTCTGCTCGGCGAAATCCGTTGAACCGAAGCAATAAAATGATGAAACGTTGAAATCATAATCTCGCGTAATTTCGAATCGCCGCTAATTATCCGCGTGCAAAACGAGCGAACAGTTTTTTTATTATACGAGTATCGGCGCGGAAATATGTCCATAGGAATTTCCGAATTATCGCTCCCGTTTTCCGAAATCGCGACGTAAATAACCTCTATCACGCTAGAAACACCACATGATCGAATCGAATGCTGCGATAGCTGAGAATTAAGTGCTAATTAGATGCTAATTAAATACTCTATTGCCGAATTAAGTGCTCTTCATCTTTTGAAAAATACCCGTGGTGTTGCTAGCTTGAGATCATGCTAGAAACACCACAACCGAAGGAGGACCAATTTCGAAAAACTGTTTGGGCAGGAATTAAGTGCTAATTAGATGCTCCACGAAAATCCATCGCCCCAATTAGGTGCTCCACCCCTTTGATTTTTTTTCTATGTCCGCTGGATGTCGAGAAATCCAGAAAACACGAGGACGACCCATCGCAAAATCATGCAAAATTGATGTTTTTGCAATTCTCGATGTGTTCTGGTCGTCGGGCAGCATCGGGACCATGCCCAATGGATCCAAGTCGACCCTTGCGGATCCCAAACAGTACCTGATCTTATATCTATGTCCGCTGGATGTCGAGAAATCCGGAAAACACGAGGAAGACCCATCGCAAAATCATGCGAAATTCATGTTTTTGCGATTCTCGATGTGTTCTGGTCGTCGGGCGGCATCGGGACCATGCCCAATGGATCCAAGTCGACCCTTGCGGATTCCAAACAGTACCTAATCATATATCTATGTCCGCTGGATGTCGAGAAATCCGGCGGAAAACACGAGGAAGACCCATCGCAAAATCATGCGAAATTCATGTTTTTGCGATTCTCGATGTGTTCTGGTCGTCGGGCGGCATCGGGACCATGCCCAATGGATCCAAGTCGACCCTTGCGGATTCCAAACAGTACCTAATCATATATCTATGTCCGCTGGATGTCGAGAAATCCGGCGGAAAACACGAGGAAGACCCATCGCAAAATCATGCGAAATTCATGTTTTCGCGATTGTCGATGTGTTCTGGTCGTCGGACAGCATCGGGACCATGCCCAGTGGATCCAAGTCGACCCTTGCGGATCCCAAACAGTACCTGATCTTATATCTAGGTCCGCTGGATGTCGAGAAATCCGGCGGAAAACACGAGGAAGACCCATCGCAAAATCATGCGAAATTCATGTTTTTGCGATTCTCGATGTGTTCTGGTCGTCGGACAGCATCGGGACCATGCCCAATGGATCCAAGTCGACCCTTGCGGATTCCAAACAGTACCTAATCATATATCTATGTCCGCTGGATGTCGAGAAATCCGGAAAACACGAGGAAGACCCATCGCAAAATCATGCGAAATTCATGTTTTTGCGATTCTCGATGTGTTCTGGTCGTCGGACAGCATCGGGACAATGCCCAGTGGATCCAAGTCGACCCTTGCGGATTCCAAACAGTACCTAATCATATATCTATGTCCGCTGGATGTCGAGAAATCCGGCGGAAAACACGAGGAAGACCCATCGCAAAATCATGCGAAATTCATGTTTTCGCGATTGTCGATGTGTTCTGGTCGTCGGACAGCATCGGGACCATGCCCAGTGGATCCAAGTCGACCCTTGCGGATCCCAAACAGTACCTGATCTTATATCTAGGTCCGCTGGATGTCGAGAAATCCGGCGGAAAACACGAGGAAGACCCATCGCAAAATCATGCGAAATTCATGTTTTTGCGATTCTCGATGTGTTCTGGTCGTCGGACAGCATCGGGACAATGCCCAGTGGATCCAAGTCGACCCTTGCGGATTCCAAACAGTACCTAATCATATATCTATGTCCGCTGGATGTCGAGAAATCCGGCGGAAAACACGAGGAAGACCCATCGCAAAATCATGCGAAATTCATGTTTTCGCGATTGTCGATGTGTTCTGGTCGTCGGACAGCATCGGGACCATGCCCAGTGGATCCAAGTCGACCCTTGCGGATCCCAAACAGTACCTGATCTTATATCTAGGTCCGCTGGATGTCGAGAAATCCGGCGGAAAACACGAGGAAGACCCATCGCAAAATCATGCGAAATTCATGTTTTTGCGATTCTCGATGTGTTCTGGTCGTCGGGCAGCATCGGGACCATGCCCAATGGATCCAAGTCGACCCTTGCGGATTCCAAACAGTACCTAATCATATATCTATGTCCGCTGGATGTCGAGAAATCCGGCGGAAAACACGAGGAAGACCCATCGCAAAATCATGCGAAATTCATGTTTTCGCGATTGTCGATGTGTTCTGGTCGTCGGACAGCATCGGGACCATGCCCAGTGGATCCAAGTCGACCCTTGCGGATCCCAAACAGTACCTGATCTTATATCTAGGTCCGCTGGATGTCGAGAAATCCGGCGGAAAACACGAGGAAGACCCATCGCAAAATCATGCGAAATTCATGTTTTTGCGATTCTCGATGTGTTCTGGTCGTCGGACAGCATCGGGACCATGCCCAGTGGATCCAAGTCGACCCTTGCGGATTCCAAACAGTACCTAATCATATATCTATGTCCGCTGGATGTCGAGAAATCCGGCGGAAAACACGAGGAAGACCCATCGCAAAATCATGCGAAATTCATGTTTTCGCGATTGTCGATGTGTTCTGGTCGTCGGACAGCATCGGGACCATGCCCAGTGGATCCAAGTCGACCCTTGCGGATTCCAAACAGTACCTAATCATATATCTATGTCCGCTGGATGTCGAGAAATCCGGAAAACACGAGGAAGACCCATCGCAAAATCATGCGAAATTCATGTTTTTGCGATTCTCGATGTGTTCTGGTCGTCGGACAGCATCGGGACCATGCCCAGTGGATCCAAGTCGACCCTTGCGGATCCCAAACAGTACCTGATCTTATATCTAGGTCCGCTGGATGTCGAGAAATCCGGCGGAAAACACGAGGAAGACCCATCGCAAAATCATGCGAAATTCATGTTTTTGCGATTCTCGATGTGTTCTGGTCGTCGGGCAGCATCGGGACCATGCCCAATGGATCCAAGTCGACCCTTGCGGATTCCAAACAGTACCTAATCATATATCTATGTCCGCTGGATGTCGAGAAATCCGGCGGAAAACACGAGGAAGACCCATCGCAAAATCATGCGAAATTCATGTTTTTGCGATTCTCGATGTGTTCTGGTCGTCGGGCAGCATCGGGACCATGCCCAATGGATCCAAGTCGACCCTTGCGGATTCCAAACAGTACCTTATCATATATCTATGTCCGCTGGATGTCGAGAAATCCGGCGGAAAACACGAGGAAGACCCATCGCAAAATCATGCGAAATTCATGTTTTTGCGATTCTCGATGTGTTCTGGTCGTCGGACAGCATCGGGACCATGCCCAGTGGATCCAAGTCGACCCTTGCGGATTCCAAACAGTACCTAATCATATATCTATGTCCGCTGGATGTCGAGAAATCCGGCGGAAAACACGAGGAAGACCCATCGCAAAATCATGCGAAATTCATGTTTTTGCGATTCTCGATGTGTTCTGGTCGTCGGGCAGCATCGGGACCATGCCCAATGGATCCAAGTCGACCCTTGCGGATTCCAAACAGTACCTAATCATATATCTATGTCCGCTGGATGTCGAGAAATCCGGCGGAAAACACGAGGAAGACCCATCGCAAAATCATGCGAAATTCATGTTTTCGCGATTGTCGATGTGTTCTGGTCGTCGGACAGCATCGGGACCATGCCCAGTGGATCCAAGTCGACCCTTGCGGATCCCAAACAGTACCTGATCTTATATCTAGGTCCGCTGGATGTCGAGAAATCCGGCGGAAAACACGAGGAAGACCCATCGCAAAATCATGCGAAATTCATGTTTTTGCGATTCTCGATGTGTTCTGGTCGTCGGACAGCATCGGGACCATGCCCAGTGGATCCAAGTCGACCCTTGCGGATTCCAAACAGTACCTTATCATATATCTATGTCCGCTGGATGTCGAGAAATCCGGCGGAAAACACGAGGAAGACCCATCGCAAAATCATGCGAAATTCATGTTTTTGCGATTCTCGATGTGTTCTGGTCGTCGGACAGCATCGGGACCATGCCCAGTGGATCCAAGTCGACCCTTGCGGATTCCAAACAGTACCTAATCATATATCTATGTCCGCTGGATGTCGAGAAATCCGGCGGAAAACACGAGGAAGACCCATCGCAAAATCATGCGAAATTCATGTTTTTGCGATTCTCGATGTGTTCTGGTCGTCGGGCAGCATCGGGACCATGCGGGTTGTGGTGTTTCTAGCATGATCTCAAGCTAGCAACCCCACGGGTATTTTTCAAAAGATGAAGAGCACTTAATTCGGCAATAGAGCATTTAATTAGCATCTAATTATCACTTAATTCTCAGATATCGCAGAATTCGATTCGATCATGTGGCGTTTCTAGCTTGACAGAGGTACGTAAATAGAGCGAGAGCAACACGCACAATTTTCGCGTCGTGCCCCGAAAATAAATCCGGGGAAAGGATCGATGATTGATAATATCCGGTCGAATTTCCATCGCGCTGTTGATAGAGAAAACTGTTTGCATCGGCGGGAATAAAAATCGAGGAGCGCGAATGTGAATTCATTTCCGACTCGTTCCAAGGATTTGTCGGGTAGAAAGGCGAGAGCAAAGAGAGATGGAAGATCGATTTGAAATAAATCAGCCTAATGTATATCGAAGCGTTCGTCGAGGTGGCGTTTTACGCCGAGGGTAGCGTACGCGAGGCCTGCAATTATTTGACCCCTGTAATTTCTCCGCTCTCCGATATTTACTCGATAAGAATACCGAATTTCACAACTTTCCTCTCGCGACTAGCTGCGGTCGGACGAAAATCGACTCGGCGATTTTTTTCGACGCGACGCGCCGCGTAGCGATTTCTCATTTTTTTTCAAGGATCTCGCTCTTCTTTATCTCCCCGCCCGGAGAAAATAAAGCATCGTTTCAATTAATCAGCTTTAAAAGTTTCGCGTCGCTCTTCTTTCTGCTCGCTAGGTTAAATAAAAGTTTAAACGCGAGGTAAAAGGTATCAGAGTTTCTCTCTTACTTCCCTCTCTCTCTCTCTCTCTCTCTCTCTCTCTCTGTTTCTCGTGCTTCTTCTCTCCTTCCTTCATCTTTCGCCCCCTTTTTCTGGCACTCGGTGTTATTTTTTTCGCCGAAACTTGTTTCCTCTCTCTCTCTCCTTTTTATCCTCGACGACTTTCGCCGCCATTTTTTCGCCAGACGCGACAGCAAAAACTTCGACGACGATGAAACTTGACTAAGTACGTGTTATGGTCGTAATTCAAGCAGTTAACATCGCGAATCATTCTCTTCCGGGCTAACAGTTTTAAAGAAATTTCATTCCCTTCGACTCGCAGCGAAACGAATTTTTTTTTTTGCTCCACCCGCAGATTTTTGGACGCGTTTATTTTTTTATTCGTCCTATTTCCGTCCGATCTCTACGATTTCTCGTTCTTCGTCACCTTCGAATCGAGTTCCTCGATCTTCGACAAGCTTCTCCTCATTTTCTGTTTTTTTTTCCAAAAAGCTTTCCTCGTCGGCGAATCTCTTTTAGATTTTCTATTCGCTGCTCGCGCGTGAATTTTATCAGCGCATATTTGCGAGCATTCGTCGGCCGATTCTCCAATAAAAGGACGAGACACGAGAGTCACCTAACTTCTCGCGGTTTGATTTTCATCCGGAATTTTATTATTCACCTGGCAGCGCCGAAGTGTTTGGATGACGAAGAGAACAGGGAGAACGAAAAATCCGCGGTTTATGCCGCAAACGCGAGGAGTTACGCGGGTTCCGTGAAATTCTGATGTACGCGACGATTTTTTTCTCCTCTTCCTCCTTTCGGCACCGCGAAACGAAGGGATTTATTTACGGCAAAAAGGGATTTTCGCGAATATGGCAATTCCCCTTGCGGTGAGAAAATATCCGGCGATTTTTACGAACCGCGATAAAAATGATACCTCGAATCGATGCGAACGCCCTCGATCCGATTGACAAAATATTTTTCACGCAAATATGTTTCGTTTCAATTCTCCGACGAATATTTTTTTTTGAATGTAACAAAACGGAAAAAATGGGACCAAGGCGGCAAACGAAGCTGAAAATATTACCACGATTGGATACTGAGAAATTGTTCCCGATTTGGAGGTATTCGAAAATCGTTGTACGAAAATCGTTGTACGAAAATCGTTGTGCGAGAAAGCGACTCACTTTATGAAATTTTCGAGGAGCAGCCTCATGCCGCCGATGCCGAGCAGTAGGAATCCCCAATTGACGAATCCCTTGAAGTTGTCGAATCCGGAGGACCACGAGAAGAGGCTGTCCCTCGGTCTGTGACACCTGGAGGCAAAGAAAGTCGGTAAATAGGGCGACGAACAACGACAGCGGGCAAAAAAAGTTAAGGAAAAAAAAGATACGCAATAAAAGAACGGGAAACAGGGGCGCAGGGATGCGAGAGGAAATCAAATACAAACGACGGGAGGCAGAGACGAATTAGCTTATTAATTAGCCCGCGATAAGGAAAGTCGTGGGCGCGTGGCGGAACGGCGAGCGAGATGGAATCTTTGTACTTATTTCAGGGGAACGCAACGGGGCAAGTCACGTCGGGTAGCGTACGTGTAGCTCGTGTTACGGTAGTCGCGCCGCGTAAGGGAGGCAAAGAGAGAGAGAGAGAGAGAGAGAGAGAGAGAGAGAGAGAGAGAGAGAGAGAGAGAGAGAGAGAGAAAGGAAAAAAGTGAAGCCGGAGGACGTCTCCATCTCTCTCTCTCTCTCTCTCTCTCTCTCTCTCTCTCTCTCTCTCTCTCTCTCTCTGCGCCTCTCGCTGGCTCCTTGTCTTTGGCTGCTAAGTGGACACATCCCTGCTAACAATGCGTTGTCTTTCGCGATGAATTTCGAAAGGCGTCTTCTCCACGCTCGCTGACAATGGAGCGGGAGGTGGCAGCGGCGGGGGAAGGGAAGCCGGAGAGATCCGCGCTGAACGGGGAATATCATCAACCCTCCACTTCAGAGTCTCGAGGAGCCGACTCTTCGCCGCCCCTCGTCGCGTCTTGGGCATCCACATCCAGCTGTCCTCGTCCTCTCGCAGCCCTCCTCTTCTTCGACTCTTCGACCCTTCAATATAGCTTATCTCGACTTTATCTCCGCGCTGTTGTCTCGATAGGGATCATACGTATCGGGTAGGTAATCGATTACTTCCGGTCTCGACGCACCGACCACGGACACCGCGCGGTTCAATTTTTTTTCAATCGAACCGTTCTGATCTTAAAATGCTCGCAAGTAATTGCAGAGTCGGTCGGCGTAGCTGCGCGCGTCGAACGTTCGTTCGCGGTGTAAAGTCATACGCGTATTCGCAAGTCCATCCGGGGTAAGCGTGCTTTACAAAACTTTATAAAAAAAATAGAGAAGAGTATAAGAAAAAGAGAATATTATTTTTAAAAATCAGCGAAAAATTATCCCAAAAAGAAAAAAAATTATTAAAAAAAAGAGAAAGTTATTATAAAAGAGGGAAAATTATTTTTAAAAGAGGGAAAATTATTTTTAAAAGGGAAATTATTTTTAAAAGCAGAGAAAATGATTGAAAAAAAGAGAAAATTATTTTTAACAATGAGAGAAAATTATGGTAAAAAGGAAAAAAGTTATTAACCAAAAGAGAAAATTATTATAAAAGAGGGAAAATTATTTTTAAAAGCAGAGAAAATAATTGAAAAAAAGAGAAAATTATTTTTAACAATGAGAGAAAATTATCGTAAAAAGGAAAAAAGTTATTAAAAAAAAGAGAAAATTATTATAAAAGAGGGAACATTATTTTTAAAAGGGAAATTATTTCTAAAAACAGAGAAAATGATTGAAAAAAAGAGAGAATTATTTTTAACAATGAGAGAAAATTATCGTAAAAAGGAAAAGAGTTACGAAAAAAAGAGAAAATTATGAAAAAAAGGAGAAAAATATTTCTTAAAATGTAATACTTCGAAAGTATTCGCGAATCGGTGCGCAACATTTGGTCGGTCCTCGCGTCTGCGGAGTAAATAGTTCGAATCGAGTTTATGATCGATCGCGTTAATTAACCGAGCGAAACGAGATCCGAGAGCCACGGGGATAACGTATCGCGTCATTTCCGTTTTCCGGTTTGAGGGAAGAGGGGCTCGTCGCCGTTTTAAGGAATCGATCGTCCATTTTTATTTACCTTTATTTCTCGCAAGCTCGCGTTTCGGGAATGTTTTTGATCGCGGCACAAAATTCGCTTCTCGTTGCTCCCCGCGCGCTCCGCCTCCCCGTCGCGCCGACGTGGAATATTTTCGCGACGAAAGACAAAGGAATTCCGGAAATGTCGCGAATTCTAGGCGAAAAAGCGCGAGGCCCTTCCGCTTGTAGTATCAAGCCGCGCGTCGCGTCCTGTTACTCGTCCCCGAGCGCGAAACGAACTCCGCGTTACCCCTCGCCGATCGAGAAGACGGAAACTCGTGTTCGCGACAAAAAAAAAGAGACACTCCACCACTCCAAACGGTGGAGGCAGCAAAGATCTGTTTTTTCCACAAAAAAAAATCCATTATTTCCAAAAATCTCATTTTCCGTACAACTTCCCGATTTTTTGGAGTTTTTTTTTTCTGTAATTTTTTATACGTAATTTACGGCTTTTCGTTGCAGCGACAAAAATTGGCGAGATGTTTCGGATCATAGCGAACTTGAAGAGGAAAATTCCGGAAACGATGTTCCAGTCGCGGGAGACATCAAATAACAAAAATCAAAAATGCCGGCGCGAAGAAGCAGGAAGAAAAGCTTCGATGGGTATTCTCGCGGATGAATGTTGGCGAACAATCGCAGCGTTTCGGGGTGACGGAGCGTCTCGGTGGCGAACGAGCCAGTGTTATGCTAATCGTGACTCGGAGTTCCCGCGAGTTTCACTTCGATAACTTCAACGCGCGGATTTCGATGATAATGATTCGATTCCGGTTAGCGGAACAGACGGCCGCGAATGCTTCGGCGACGATTCGTTTATTTCCAACGTTTCGTCAACAATTTTTTCGAGTGGTCCAAAAACAACTCGAATCATTTTCAGCTCGAAGGATCGAAGAACAAAAAATCTGCAGACCGCTCTCCCAAAATCATCCTCGGGCGCCATTTTTTTTTCTTACAAAAAAAAAGGAAATCGCTGTAAAATGGCCTCGATGTAGGCGTAATAAGATAAGATAAGATAATAGACGAGAAGAGCGTGGGAAAAACAGTTGTGGATTCGTTTTTCTTAAATTTTTCGCATCGCTCTCGTCTGTATGGCGGAGAGGAATCAAGGAAATAAATTTGGGAGCCGCGGTCGCGACCGAAACTCGTAGTAGCAGTAGTATAAGCAAACGACGAGGCAGGCAGGCGCGAGCATCGTCTGGACCGGAGACCCGCCGCGCCGCTATGCCAACGGACCGCTCGGCAGTAGTTTCCGAGCCCTTTGTAAAGACCCCCCGTGCCGAGAGGTAGACGCGTTCGAGTTGCGTTAACTATCTAGAAATTTCTACCTATCCGTCGCTCGCAAAGATAAGAAGCGTCGCGCGACGCGAGGCTCGACGCCATCGATCGCGTCTCGGAATTTCCGGCCAATTTTTCCCAAAATTCCCCCATTTCCCGATTTTCCCAACGACAAACCTGTCACCCGAATTTCCATCGATTTCGCCGTACAATTCCAAATCCACAACGATGAAAAAAAAAATCGCAGGTAAAAAAAAAATTCGCAGGTAAAAAAAAGTTTTGCAGGTAAAAAGAAAATTTCGCAGGTAAAAAAAGTTTTGGAGGTAAAAAGAAATTCGCGGGTAAATAAAAGTTTTGCAGGTCAAAAAAAATTGCGCGGGTAAAAAAAAAGCAGATCAAAATTAGAACTCGTTCGAAAAATGTCCAAAATATACGAACAAGTATTTGCGAGGCAAAAATTTGCAGACCTTTTTTTTAATATAAATTCGCTGTCGAGTTAATCGGGGAATTGTAAAAAGTTCTGGTCAAAATTAATGGAATTAATTTATTATTTTAAATTACTGGAATATTAATTTAAATTACTGAAATACGATTTATTCCAGATTATTAGTAATTCAAGCGCTAAAAATTACGCGTAGACCGAAACGCGGCGATTTATTTGTCCACGATTTTCCAGGGACAATAATTCGGGGATTAATTTTTTTTTTAATTTTTTTTTTTTTTAAATCAGATGTTGCTGATTTCGATATGATATAAAGGTCGCGTGCTGAAAGGAACGTCATCGAATTTGTAGTCTGAAAATAGGACGAACAGCCGAGCGGGTAGTTCTTTGGCCTTCGATCCAAGTCGACGTTTCGCGAGACCAGCGCCGATGAATTATTCGAAGCAGACTCGACGCTCGAGCTAAAGTTCCCGCGAAACGCTCGCGTTACTCCGCGAACGTGAGCTCTGATTCGCGCGGAAAATACGACCCGAGCGCGCAGCATGGGTAGAAAAAAAAAGGATGTCGCTAATTCTGCACCGGAATCATGTGGAAGCTCGAGAGGCGCGCGAGGTGAATAGGTTTCGCGACGCGAGGTTCGGGTGGCGGAAAAAACGAGTCGAAGCGCGAAGTACGGATCGAGGTCGGCGTTGAAATGACGTCGTCGTCGTCCGGGCGAACGGAGGTGCGCGAGGTAGCAGAGGAGAAGCTTCCATCGGCAACGAGATTTATGGGGAAACTATAAACCAATATCCAAATGATACCGTAAAATGGAATCGCGTTAGACGGGAGATCTTCCGAGGACGCGCGGTGATTCGCTCAGCCAGGTAGACGCGGACGGACAGACGCCTCGCTCCGCGTGCTTTCGATCAGATCGGGAAAGAGTCGAGCTTACTCCTCGCCTTTTCCACGCACGAGCCACGAGATCCACAGCAATTTTTACCACACGCCTTTCCTTCTGTCTCTTCGAATTTCGTAAATTTTGACCCGAAGGCAGAATTATTTTTTTTTCAATTTTTTTTTTCAATTTCCTTTTAAATCCCCAATTTTTAACGATTTTTGCATTTTAAAATAATTATCGTGAAATTGGGATTATGGAATTGTTATGTTTTTTTTAGAAATCTTTAAGGTGTTAATTCCTGCCCCTCCCCTCGCAACTGTTCGTGTCTGGTGAGCAAAAAATCCCGGCCAAACAAGGATGCTGTAGCTCGACTCTAACAGGTCGCTATTTTTACTTTAGTTTCTCATTTACTTAACGCAGAGGTTTTTTTTTTTAATTCAAATTGAAATTCCACGTAATCATTTTATTGCTTTTTGCAAATAACTAGTATAGATTCTTAAAGCTGACTTTTCAGGCCTTCATAATTAGAACACTAGCTGCAGCCACTTGCAATATTCTAACTTGCTCGCCACAGACACTGCGACAAAAAATCTAGGAAGCTGGCAGAGCCATCGGCAAAAAGAAAATGACGTAAAAATGGAAGTAGCAGCAGAATTTATTGCCATGTTTTTACCCAGCGTTATCAACTAATTATTGGGCTGGGAATACATTTTTTGTCAGAGCCATGCTATCGGCACGTGGATTTTCCTCGGATAGCATCATTTATCTCGAGAGCAGAGAATCCATTCTCGTCTCCCTTACACGTCCCTTTAGACCACGATTCTCCAAGTCCGATAAAATACTTGTTCGTCCTTACAAATATTTTCTTGGCAATAGCAAATAAAATCCAAGATATTCAATTTTTTTGGGAGTACTATAAAATTTTAACTGTATCAAAAATGTTGTTTTACACGTTGAATTTCTCTCAGCGGAGGAATGGTTGAAATCATTTTGTATTTACGTGATTTATCACGAGTCTGGTTTGTTCCGAGTACTTTGATTTGCGATGGATCATGCGAATAGAAAATTATTTCAACCATTCCTCTGCAGCGAGCAAGTTACTGTATTGCAAATGCTTTAGCTAGTCTCCTGATAATGAGATTCAGGTTTCGTTGTACAGTTTTGGAAAGCTTGAAAAGTCAGCTCTGAGAATATAAACTGGTTGTTTGCTTAAAAATTGGGAAGATCAGCGTAATTTCAGTTTAAATTGGTTTGAATTTCAGTTTGGAGGAAAAGAAAGAAAAAAATTATCTGGTTAGAATGGAAAATAATTGACGAATGTACCTCCAGCTGGAAAATGACGACACTTGGAAGAGAAAATTGACGCGTAGACGCGGAATTGTTTCCATTTTTGGCGGTGTCGAAGGAGCGGAATAGAGAATAGGCTCTTCTCCTTTGTTTCCGCGAATCTCGCGCGTTTCTTTGACATTCGCGCGGCGAAAAAAATTGATCTCGATGTTGGTCCGTAGGTACCCGCCGGAATATCGTATCTCATTGTGAAGCTCGCGCGACAAACTGCCACTGAGCACGGACAAAGGTTCGGCAAACCGCGAGCCGAGGACGGGTCCTGCTCGAGACGCCCGAGATGATGGTACACGGTTCGATGGAAATCCACAATTCACGAGTCTCTTTATTCGGGCTTAAAAAAAAGAAAGTGGGTCCTCCAAGACAATTGAGAGGCGAAATCGATAGATTTCCGAACGCGAAATTGAATGTTGCCAACCCCCCCTTCTACCAATCATTTCCGCGCCACGAATTCCACTTTTTCAAAAAAAGAACTTCAATTTTTTAAAAGATTGAAAAAAGAAAAAATTGAAATTTCATATCGAGAGTTTTCGCTCTAAAATCGCAAAACCTCTTCTTTTCTCACATCTTCTTTATTTTATCACTTTTTGCGCCCATAATCGACGCAAATGTGGATTTTCATCGATGCATGTAATAAAAAAAAATCCATTTTTAATATTTAAAGAAAAATTCGAAAAAATCAAATGCGAGAAATTGGAGTAAATTTCTAAAATGAAGATTTAGAAATCACCGGATGATTTGGAAGTTCTCTACTTTTTTATGGCACGCTAGTTTTGAGAGTAGATATTTTTTAAAAGTATATCTGGATGGGAAATGCTAATTTCTACTTTTGAATTTTTGAAAAGTGAATTTAAAAAAAGCAGAGTGCGATTTTTAAGCAGTTTTGTTGCCGAAAGAGTCTCTTTATTTGTGAGACGTACTTTAAACTTGTAGATAGTCGAGTATGAAAAAATTCAGGGCTCCCGTGAATTTTCCCATATATTCGATTCGCGTAAACGAATTTCGTCGAAATTTTTCCCCGCGCTCGAAGTTGAGGAGAACCGATCGCGGGTTTCGGCGACAGCAGTGGAGCGTCGTGTTTTTCTTCCAAATGAGCCTTTTCAGTTCTGGGTGGAGTCGAGGCATCCGAACTTTCCTGAACCAACACGACATCGCCGCCCGAATCCGAAATCCGACATCTCTGATACGCCTCGCTTTGATGATACGCGGATATTTGAGTAGGTATTTATAGTTCTCCCTTACAAATCTCGTCTCCTCGACGAGCCGTAAGGGAGGGACGCACGGAGAGTTGCGGGCGGGGAACGGTATTGTCGCGTGCGGCTCGAAAACCATGGACTTTTCGACGAAAGCATCCTCTACCAAATTTGTAGAGGAGGAAATTTGCTACAAAAGTGATCCGATGAGTTTTTCCTCCGCGAGTGAGCGTTCGCGAGATATGAAATTCCGAAGTTGGCGCTTAACGCTCGATATCGCGGGGAGCCGGCCGCAGAGTTCGCACGCATCTCGTCGTATCTCGCGAAGGGTGACTCGTACGAAAAAATAGCTCCGATCATTTTTGTAGCAAATTGCGAGAGCTACAAATTCGGTTATATAACTTTTCGTCGTAGCGTCGACGCTTTTGGAGATAAACGCCGACGCGACGGACGACTCCGCGGAGAAAATCTGCGCTCGCAACGAACCATATCTAATATTTCTCCTGATCCGAAATCTCTTGTTTCCGGATCGTCTCGCGAGTCGGGGAAGTCTTACCCGCGCTACTCGACGAGGGGATCGAAATCGCGCGGAGGTAGACGCGGAAGCGGTAGATTTTCATCCGGCGTCGAACGCGGCGACGAGACGACGATGTAAGAAGAAAAGTAAGCAGCGCGACGACGCGCGCGAGGAGAATAAACAAAAGGACCGCCACGCGCGAGATGCAGCCTCGCTACCCTCTCGACCTGTAGAATCTACCGCAGTCTCCAACAATCCAGCGATACGTCGCTCGTCGAAACCTCGAATCGGATAGTCAAGCTCGTTAATTTTTTTTCCATCCCCGTGATGCTGATGCTCGTCGGTTATTACCGGTGTAAAATTGGCGTGGAAACGTTGCGTCGCAGACGTACAAGTAAAGCCGATAGAGGGGCGTCGAAAACAGAGTCATCGCTCGCGGATTGCCGGCGTAGGCCGCGCGCGATTCCACGCCTCAGCACCGAAGCCTTTCGCGAGTGGTTCTTTCGCTGCGCGACGGGGAAGCCCCCCGCGTGCGGAATCCTGCGAGCCCCGGTCTATTTAAATATGTGTTCGATAGCGACTCGGAGCGCGTAAACGCGACGGCTCAGCCCGTTCGAATTCTTATTTCACTCGATCCCCCCCGGTGAAAAAAAAAAACGCGTAATCTATACACAACGTCGGCGAGGTACAGATCGGGCACATTATTTTTTCCAATTTCAACGCGTGTGCGGGTATCGGGAAATTCGTTCCTCCGGCGAGAATGTAAATTCAACGCGCGGAGCAGTCTGCTCTTTTTTTCTTTTCTATTTTTGATCCTATTCCCTCATCTCCATCATCCAACAAGGTATTTCCGGGTCGAATCAATTTTCCTCGATATATTTATATGCGACGAGGAATTCCAAGTTTTCGTCGAGTAATACGGTTTGCTTTGCGAGCAAATTGCCGGTGAGCAGTGGAATTCATCTCGGTCGCAGGAGAGATGTCGCGGAGCGGAGAGGAGAGGTGAAAAATGCAGGCAGCACATAGAATCGTCGAAAATCAGAGAACAGAGGAAAAAAGTGCGATTCAAAAAGTGAAACGTCTAATTGTAGTGAACCAATTTTTTTAGATCCCTGCTCTCCCAAAAATCCGATGAGTATTCTTTGAAAAAAAATATTGCATAACTATTTAAAATAATTGTTTCTAATAACAAATTAGTATTTTTCAAAATAAATTCGTACCAAGACGAAATAATAGCTGAAAATTTATTTGAACGAAGGTTCTCGAGGTTCCTGATTCTAAATTCGCTGTGAAATTGCTGAACCTCAAAATTGCGGATCAAAATTTTGAAATATGCCAAGATTTCCTGAAATTTGGTATATAGGAGTTTTGGGGTCGCTGATATCGCAATTTTCATTGCGATATTAGCGACCCCAATCGCTTTCCGCGATTTTTATTCGCGATTTTTTCGCCGACCGGAAGTGTTCGCAGCACGACGAGCGATGCGTTATCAGGCGACGGCAAGAAACACCGCGATCCACCTGAAAGTAAGTCGAAACGGCGGGGCATTCTTTGCTTGATAAATTGTTTCCCGACCGCGCAGCCCGTCGCCTGGTAGCCTCGCTTGTACGGGATAATGAATAAATTCCATTCTATTCGAAGCGTATCAATTCGCCGGGAGAATTTGAAAGTCACCGAAATGATGTTGTTCGAATGTGAACCAGGATTTCACAAAGAGTTCGGCCGAAACTCGCGATCAAAAGTTTGCTGATGGAATATCGATTACCAGTCACAAAATACGTCTTCATACGCGCGCACGTATTTTCTCCGCGTTTTTTCTCATATGAAAAAAAGAATAATGAATAAACCGCGATTTTTATGGTATCAAAAATTATCATTAAAACGATAAACTTACTGTACAATTTTACACCATTTTATCTGTACATTTCGAAATTTAGAATCAACTACCGCGGAATAACGGAATTGTTTTATCGTCTGAATTAGTAAATTTAATCACGACGATGTACGAGTAATTTAGAATCGCAAACTACGTATTTTACGGTGAAATACATTTTTTTCCACTTCGATAACGTGGAGAAAAATGTCGTTCGCAGACTCTTCGCGCGCAGGGACGAGCCTCCGTCCGAGTCGGGAGGACGAACCCAGCGATCTGCCGAGGCACGCGTATTATTTCGCTGCATGATTCAGCGAGAGGAAATTAAACGACCTTTCATCATTGAATATTCATATCATCCATCCGGTGGTTGGATACCGCGGCATCCGCCGAACGTTGTTTTCGGGGGCGGCCACGCCTGACAAAATAATCATCATCGTAGCTGCGCAGCTTTGCAGCCGAACGACTTTCGATTCTCCGCGTTCGTTGAAAATCCCAACGACGACTCATCCCAACAAGCATGAGCAATTTGCCAAGATTCGACAGCCGAACATCGGTCCAAGGCTGGCCAATCGACGCGTCGTAAGCTGCGCTGTAAATTTGGTTTTCATGTTCCGCTGCTCGAAATGCGCGAAGTTTTTTTTTCCTCTGCGTATTTCTGGTCATATTTGTATTTTTGTTTTTTTTTATTCGTCAAGCTTGAGCTCGTAGTTTATGGTCATATTTGTCGTCTTCCGAGGCTCGGCCACCGTTGATGCGGAGGACGTTGTTGCGGCGCGGTGAAAATGAAAGGAAGGCGAACGAGAGGAAGGATTCGGCTCCAAAGTTGGTCCGAAATTTCCGCTCGTTTACTTCGCCGTACGTTTCTACGCGTCGGATCTTACGACGTTTAACGCGCGACGGATAAAATCGAGGGAGGGAAAGGACACGCGGAATAGAAGGCGAGGAATTTTGAAGATCCGGAAAGTACGATAAGTTGAAAGCTCGCCGCTCGCCCGCGAATTAAACGAGATAAAATCGCGCGCGCCGTATTTATGATATAATTAACGCGAAAGTTGGAAATTAGTTGGGAAAAGTCCGCGGAACGGCTTTCGTTCGGGCGAGAAAAATTACCCGCGCGACTCTCTCCGCTCCTGCATTGCGACCTTCGACCTGCTTTCTATTCATCCATCGATTTCTCTCGACATCAACGCTCTCTCCTCTGCGCAGTTAGTTATTTATTCCTTGTTTCCTTGTTCCCTTGTTCCCTTGTTTGCTTGTTTCCTTGTTCGCTTGTTTCCTTGTTCGCTTGTTTTCTTGTTCGCTTGTTTCCTTGTTCCCTTGTTTGCTTGTTTCCTTGTTTGCTTGTTTCCTTGTTCGATGGTTTTCTTGTTTCCTTGTTCGCTTGTTTTCTTGTTCACTTGTTTCCTTGTTCCCTTGTTTGCTTGTTTCCTTGTTTGCTTGTTTCCTTGTTCGATGGTTTTCTTGTTTCCTTGTTCGCTTGTTTCCTTGTTCGCTTGTTTTCTTGTTCGCTTGTTTCCTTGTTCCCTTGTTTGCTTGTTTCCTTGTTCGCTTGTTTCCTTGTTCGATGGTTTTCTTGTTCGCTTGTTTCCTTGTTCGCTTGTTTTCTTGTTCGCTTGTTTCCTTGTTCGCTTGTTTTCTTGTTCGCTTGTTTCCTTGTTCCCTTGTTTGCTTGTTTCCTTGTTCGCTTGTTTCCTTGTTCGATGGTTTTCTTGTTTCCTTGTTCGCTTGTTTTCTTGTTCGCTTGTTTTCTTGTTCGCTTGTTTCCTTGTTCGCTTGTTTTCTTGTTCGCTTGTTTCCTTGTTCCCTTGTTTGCTTGTTTCCTTGTTCGCTTGTTTCCTTGTTCGATGGTTTTCTTGTTTCCTTGTTCGCTTGTTTTCTTGTTCGCTTGTTTCCTTGTTCCCTTGTTTGCTTGTTTCCTTGTTCGCTTGTTTCCTTGTTCGATGGTTTTCTTGTTTCCTTGTTCGCTTGTTTTCTTGTTCGCTTGTTTCCTTGTTCGCTTGTTTCCTTGTTCGCTTGTTTTCTTGTTCGCTTGTTTCCTTGTTCGCTTGTTTTCTTGTTCCCTTGTTTGCTTGTTCGTTTGTTTCCTTGTTCGCATGTTTCCTTGTTTCCTTGTTCGCTTATTTTCTCATTTCCTTGTTGGCTTGTTCGCTTGTTCGCTTGTTTCCTTGTTTGCTTGTTTGCTTGTTCGCTTGTTTTCTTGTTCCCCCGTTCACTTATCCCCTTGTTCACTTGTTCAGTTCTACCCTTGTTCACTTTTCCCCTTGTTTCCTGGTTCGCCTGTTCCCTTGATCCCATGTTCCCGTGGTCGCTTGTTAGTTTGTTCGTTTGTTCGCTTGTTCATCTGTTCATCAATTCATTTATCTATTTATTGAATTTATTCACTCGCTTATTTGTTGTGTCTACTTCGAACAATCCGTGTTAAAAAAATATCGTTTTTCTCCGCTTCTCTGTTCGCGGGGACGAGCACGGATGATAATGCGGGGAAACGCGAGAGAATTTGATTTCTTTGTGCCCGGGAACATCGAGGAGCGCGGGGCGAGAAGCGAGAGAAAGGGAGAAAGTTATCCGAAACGACGGTGGAGTGTGAATTTCCCGATGAAATTTCCGCCGCGAGGAAACTCGGGGTTGTCGAAAAGTCCGAAAATCCCGACAGCTATCGATGAACAGGACTTTTCTCGAGTGGGCAGCAGAACTCCGAGGAGGAATCGGCGCAGCGGAGAGAAAGATTCGAGATGTCGCGATGGGAATATCGAGGAAAGTTGGCAAAGAAAATCAGCCTATCGAGAACACGCGCGTCTTCTCGTTTTCGGCGTGCGAAAGAAAGTCGCTCGACGAGTTCGGCGAAACTTTTCGTCGCGCTTCGCGCCAAAACCGGCGAGGAAATAGAACCAAAAGGAGAACAAAGCGAACACGACGATGCTCGATCGCGCGCGCTTTCGGCTCGTTATCCTCTCGACTTTACGACGGAGCAACATTTCGACCTTAATTTACAATTTCACCTTTTTCCTCCTCTTCGCCTTCGTTTTTATCGCTCTCCTTTTCTCTCTCTCCGCTTCTCGTCCTCTCGCGAATTCATTTCTCTAGGAAAAAATATCAGATCGACGCGGGAAGAAATAAATCGACGACGACCCCGATAAAAGGTCAACTCGGCCCACTTTTATCTTCTTTATCGACGATTCGTAAACGCCGACGTCTTTCCGCCCGTCGAACTCGCATTCCGACAAATTCTGAACCACCCTAGTTTGCCCCCCCTTTCCCACGGTATCCCGAGTTCTCCTCCCTTTCTTCCTCCACCTCCCATCCCAATGTAAAAAAACCGAGCAACTATTTTTTTTCAAGCTGAACGGGTTTTTCGAAAAAAAAGACAACGATGACTTGGATGACGCGCTAAACGTTGAAAAATAATTCTCGGCGGGTCTTTTACGTGCCAGTCGACACGCCGCTGTCCTCGTCATCTGGGGCGTTGATCGGACAAAAAAATAAAATCGTAGGGCGCGTGGAATTCTTATCAACGGTCAACCGCTCCTATCGGTATAAATGCTATTCACATATTTACTCGACCCACGATTTTATTTTTTAGTCCGATCAATGCCCTAGATTAGGCGTATTGACTGGTACCTGAGCCCTACCAAATTGTTTTTCACCGTTCACGACATCATCTTTTTTTCAATAAAACCGTTTAAATCGGAGGAAAAAAAATTCATTTATTTTATTTTCAGGTTTTTGTTTTTTATCACGTTACTCGATATTTCTCATTCCATTTAATTCTCAAGTTCCTCGTTATTACAAGCTTTCTTTCCTGACTATTGGTAAAGCCTCTTTATTCGACACGCATTACGCATTTAATTTGAATCTAGAAATAACCAAACAAATGTGAAATCCAGCATTTTGTGCCGGTAGCCATTTTGGACTGGAATTTTGTCGTAGCACGTCGTATTCCACGAATTGAGACCTCTCGTTTGACACCCATATCGATGGAGTTGTGAAATGAAACCGCGCGTCGCCATTTTGTGGCGGCCATGTTGGATTCACAATAATATTGTGTATATTAAATGGCGTGTGGTGCTAAATTTGACTCAAGAAACAACAGGGCGAGGTAGATGAAACAGTTTAAAAATACGAGGAAGGTTTTTGAGAAAAAAAAAAGAAAACCGAGATTCTGCTCCAAAAATCGTGAGAATTGTTTCGTTCTTGGACAAAATATTTTCCAAATTTTGGAATAAGTCCAGGCTAATTGATTTGCGTGTGAAAAAAATACCGGTTTTTTTCGCCGGGAATATTTTCAATTTTGGACAATTAACTATTTCGCCGGATTTTTCAAGGCTTGTTTATTCAATTACGCCCGAACAAAGTTCCTCGCGCGTTGACGTCCTCTGAAAAGTTGTATGGGGAAAACGTAATGGAATTTACGACAAAGTTTGCGCTCGACGTACGTCGCGTTGCCGTTGGCATTATAACTATTTGTGACTACGTCACTCGAGATTTCGATCGACGTCTCGTTGAATGGGATAGCGTGAGCGAAAATAGTGGGGAAAAATAGTGGGGAAAAATTGTAAGCTCTCGGTGAGAACGACTTCCGTTTCCCCCGGTAGATTCGGGGATCGTCTTTGTTCCGGATAATCGAGGGGCGAGCGGGAGGGGGCCGTATCTCGGCGAGGAAACGTCGGGGACGAGGGAATAAAAAACGTTTTTGAAGCTCGATGTACGTAGTTTACGGAGCGCGGAGGAGCTTCGGCGTCGGAGCTTTGGAATTTGGGTGGGAGCGCGGCGAAGCGGGCGGCGCGTCGGATTTTTCCGAAGCATCGTTGACTTCCGACCCGCGCGGGGCGAGGAGAAAAAATCGGGGAGTATCGGGCTACGGGGCATTCGAAAGCTTGGATTACGGGCTTTGAAACAAGCTTTGGCGATCCCCGGTCCGATCATTTTTCGCGGAGTTATTCGAAAAAGCGTTGGAAAAAGTTTGATAAGCCGTAGGAAACGAACCAATCGTCGCTGCTCGGCGAGTTTTGAAAAATGTTTTCCGCAGCTTAAAGTCTCCGCTCCGCGAAACCACGGAGCTTTCGAACTTCCAGATCATTTTTCGACGTCCGGCCAGCGACGATCGTTTCTCGCCTCGAATAACCGCGCGACGAGTTTTTATCGACGAACTCGCTACGCGATGGAATAAGTCGGCCGGAAATTATCAGAGAAAGGTCGGCGAGGGCTCGTTTTGAAGCCAATTCTCCGAGCTTCCAAACGCTACGAGACGGAATTTTTCCCATGATTTGTCCGGACGCCGCGCGCGAGACAATGGTCGACGATGCGCGTTCCCGAACTTCGCCGCGTCCGCTTCGCGGCTCTCTCACCGGAAACGGAATGGCGGGAAAAAAATAAGGCCGCGCAGCTTTCGAAGAGGACATTTCAAGCTTTAAGTACGATTTTGATTCGTTCCTCTCCGACGTTTCCTCGCCGACTCGCGCGCCCGCAAACTTCCACGCGCAGCCTCGATCATTTCACCGCAAACGCGATTCTCTTTCGTTTCTCGTCGCCTTTTTATTTATTCGCACCCCGAACCCTTCTCCTCGGTAATTTTCGCTCGCAAAAATGTAGGGAACACTCGCGATAATAATAATACGCAGAAAAAAAGGGAGAAACACGTGTTTCCGCAAAGATTAGAACTTTTTCCTCGCGCGAAGGGCAGAGATTTGGTCGCAGCGGTGGCCGCGGTAAAACGAAAGGACCAGCAAGGAACGGGGGTTATGCAGATTAATCGTCGTAAAAAGGTGGACTCGTTTTCCAAACGCCGAGTCACCATTTCTCGGCAAAATCAACTTTTTCGCCTCTCCCTGGCCGCGCGGTCGGTTCCTCGCAATTTTTTCCCCCTTCTTTTTGTTCCTCGCCGCGGTACGCTGCTTTGCCGCAAAGCAAATTGAAATCTTCGACTCGTCCGCTCTTTTTTCTCCGCCTTGCCCTTAGCAGGAATCTCAATTTGTTTTCGCAACTTTCGTACACGATTTGCGGAATATTTCGCGAAACGTTCAACGAACAATGTTCGCTACGAATACATCATTCGTAGCGCGAAAACCGAGTAGTCTAAAAAAAAAAAAAAAAACGTGCGCGGCTAAATGTTCGAAAAAGTCGAAAAAGCGTGGATATTTTCGGGGGCAAATTGGGAATCAATTCGCAAACTCGAGGAAAGTACTCGAGAGGAGGAGGAGGGGGAGAGATGTCGGGGAGAAGGACTCGGTTTGATTTCACTTTACTCGTCGCGCGAAAACGGATAAAGACAAACGAGGCGGTGTAGAGAGATAAAATGGCGGCGCTCGCGGGAGCGTGAGTTAGGTAATCGAGCGTCGAAGTAATCTCGCGATGCCCCTGATTTCCCAGCCAAGCATCATCCCAGACGAGAGAGCATTTCGAAAAGTTTCGCCCCTCCCTCCCTCTCCCTCGCTCTCGCGTCCGTCCGTCCGTCGTTCGGTTACGTTGGCACATCGTCGTCGTTGCGACGCCAACGCCACGTGTCTAATTGCAAAGTTCGCGAAAACAGGGAGTGCTCGGCAAACAGCCTCGGTTCGGTAAATATTGCGCCGGAGCTACGTCCGAAGATGAAGCGGCAGCTCACATACGTGACTCGGGATCTTCTTGGAAATTAAAAGTCCGAGGAAAGTAGCGCGGGGTTTGAGAGAGTAACGAGAGGGTCGGCGGAGGACGGGGCGAGGAATCGGGAAGGGAAAGAGAGAGCGAGCGAGAGACGGGGGGAAGAAAAAGAACGAAGGAAAGAAATAAAGACAAAGAAAGGGAGAAAGACGGACTCGCGGTGGAGGAAAAAACTCGGACGGAGAGAGAATAAAGTTTCTTTTGGGTTAAGACGAGAAGGAACGTGGCGATTTTCTTTTGTTTGCAGGTCGTTACCACTCGCGTCGCGTCTACGTTGCAGATGGTTCCCGGATCCTCTCTCTCCCTCTCTCTCTCGCTCTCCCCGCGGTGGCGCGCGGTGTCTCGTGTCTGCGCGCACCCTGCCGTTACTACTGCTTTTCTCCCGTCCGTTTCTACACTTTTCCCAGCCCATTTTTACCTGCCTATTTTCCTATTTCTATGGTCGCGCGCTTTCCATTTCCCCGTCAATTGGGTCACGCGCGCTCAACGAAAATACGCGTGTCGGCTTTCCTTTTTCTTTATATATATATTTATACACATTCATACACATTTATACACATATATATATATATACACATACATATATATATATATATACGCGGGTAAAACGTTTTTATTTTACGAATCGCGAAAATGAATTCGAATGGTATCACTGCGAAATAGTTTCCTTTTTCTGAACATTTTTTACCGAAGACTATGTACGTCGAGGGTGAAAAATTGGTTATAAAATTTAAGGCAAATATTTGTGTTACCGACTTTTTTTGCACAAATTTTACGTTATTTCAGGATAAATTAACGGTTTAGCGTGTACAAGTCAAAGTCTGCGTGTTTCATGTGGGAGTACCCTGTTGAAAAAAAAAACTGTTAAAAGAGAAAAAATTCCTTTTTCTCGATTGTATGAAAAAAATGTGGTGAAAAATGATCTGAAAAAGTTGTTTTCGGCGGATCGATCAGCGTTAATAGGGAAATAATCGCGCGATGGAAATCTATTTTTATTTTCTGCCAGAGTTCGGTTCGTTAATTTGCGGAGGGTGTTTCAGAGTTTTGGTTGAAAAACGCGAAGTTTCTGATCTGCGGTCGCGCCGGCCATTTTGACATTTCGCTTTTTTTTTGGCGATTCGGCTTTTTAGTTTGTGTTTATACGGGTAATTTTGTCCGTTGGGCGAAGTCAAAGTAAACGAAGGGAGGAAGCGGAGAAAGGTGGAAAAAAGTCTGTGAAAACGACGACGGGGAAATAAAACAAACAACAACGAATATTTTTGAATAATTCAAGCTCGCCCGGAGCCGGGTAACCAACGGGTGTCTTAATTTATGCTAATCGAACAGCGGCCTCCGGCTATAAAAGTCGCAACGGATAAGAAGGTACGGCGACCGCAACCTTTGGTTTCTTCGGTATTATAGCGCGCGGGACAATTACTGAAACGAAGCCGGGAAAAACGAAGCGAGGCTCGCGTGAAAAATAATCAAGGTAAGTAATTCGAGATAACCGCAATTCCGATGATCGACTTGGGTTTCGGTGAAGCGAGGAATAATTATTTTTTTCATCTCCGCGTAAGCCTGGTACGTTGATTAATTTCGTTGATTAATCGATCTTCGTTCGTCTCGATTTCGATCTTCGAATAATTCGAACTTCGAGTAAGCCGTACGAAAGTTATCTTATCTGCTCCACGCTCTACGCTCGTGGACAAGAAATAATCACCTCGGAGCCAGATAGCCCGATGAAAGGGGAAAAAAACAATTTTTTCAGGTTAGCTTCTCCACCTCGCGAAAAGAATCGGAGTTAAAAGCTCGAGATGTGGGGAAAACGGAGCGAAATATGAACGAAAACTCGCAGACGAGTGGCAAGACAAGTTTTCGTGCACGAAAGCTACTCAGGAACCCGCCAAAACCGCAGTTTTGTCCAAAAAACGGCATTTTTGTAGGTTAGGAGCGTCGATTCGCGAGGAAAATCGAGGCTGAGCGGCGCAATTCCTGTCGGAATGGGATAATATAGGGAGAAATGTGGAAAATAAGATGGCAAGCACGGATTCTGGGGGGATTTTCGTCAACGCTGTTGATAGTCTGTGAGAAATGGTCGATTCTAGTCATTTGTCCGCGAAGGAGTGGCTTATTAGGCCATCCCAAGCGAAGATCTACGAAAGTGAGGGAGAGTCTCTCGGCAAACGCATCCTTTCAAGTATTATTATAAGCATTACGAGAACTGAGCCTCGAGAAACGCGCAGAGTCTTGGTGAAAGGCTAAAAAAATTATCTCCGTGTCGTAACGCGACGAAGAACACGCTCGATCGGTATCGGAGATTCGGCACCGAAAATCGTGCAATCGCTTCGCTGCTACGTGGCGTCGAGATTAGCAGGGAATCAACGAATCTGGACAGATAACGGTCGAGCGGATGCGCTTTGAGCGCGAAGTTTTCGCCGACTCGCTTGATCGATGCGGCGTCGCACAGTGGCCAATTTTGGATTCGCGCAGTTTTGACCTCGCTGACAACGCATTTCTCAACCGAACGGAACCATTCCGGTTTTAAAACCCTCCCAACTAATTGTACTTATCGACAGTCGTGGTTCTTTTCGGTTTTGGTTCGTCGAATCGTGGGGAGAGGCGCGAAATTGTTTAAATAATTTTGCTCGAGCGGTTGATAATTATAGTAGGAAAAGAGGTACCGATTTTTGGGCTCGGAATTACTCGCGACTTTTTTAACACGAGAATGGTTTAATTCGCTCGAGAATTGCATCGTCAGCGAGGTTGATACCGACCGATTTCAAAATCCCCACCGTGCATTCGCGTCGACGCACCACGCTCAATTTACCCGATAAAAGAAGTTTGTCGGAAAAACGCTACGTCACGCGATAACGTGATTCGCCCGTGTTTCAAAACTTGTTCGTTTCGGTCAAATGGAATTTCGCAGCGGCCAAAATCACGCCCACCGATGAATCACGTACGCGCGACATTCCCTGCCGACTTTATGGCCGACGATGCGAAATGGGCCGCGTAAATTCGTAATTTTTGTACCGAGCGGGAAGATTTTGCCCGTATGTCGTCAGTCTGCGGTAGATAAAACTGAAAGTGGCAGTAAACAACGACGATCGAGAACCGTTATCCGCGGTCTTTTCATTTTAATCGAAATAAAATGTATGTTTGATCGAGCGATGAGAAAAGGCAATTTCATCGGATCAACAATCGAGACGACTATTTTCCCCCGCGACACGTCGGAGGCGAGCAGCTTGCGCCGAGTCACGGCGTTGCAGTCACGTAGTCAGAATTGCCGGGATGAAGAAAGTCGACGAACGCATCGTCGTCGAGTCACGGCAGCACGCCGAAGGCTGCGGTTCCGGACGGCAGGAGGATTCAATGAAACGAAACGAGAACGAGGATTACGGAGCTACCAACCTCCCACGACCGAAAACGGTCGCTTACGTACATTCGGTATATCGCGCGACGCGACGCGCAAGTCCGACGCCGTACGCACGACGCCGCGCGTCGAAGTGGGGCGAACGAGTCTGTCGCGCGCGGCGACTCGCCTCGTTCGTCGCCGGCACAAATGCGAGGAGTCACAGAGGTTACGTCGTCCGGCATCCCCGGCGAGGCAACAAATAAACGAGGCTAACGCAATAAAACCAACAAAAAAAAACCACAAAAAAAAACAGATAACGGGTAAACTTAAAAAACGTTTAAAAAGCTTTTAAAAAAAGCTACGTACGTTTGTACGTAAAAAACGAAGAGAAAACAGTAGCGAAATTTACGGGGCGAGCACACGTTTGCGTTAGGCGTCGTTGACGTTTGTAAAAATAATCGAGGATTATTTCCGTTTCGGATAATAGATTGGCGTTCGCTCGTATCTCGAGCGTATGGACTCGGTCAACGGATAGAAATAGTCGAAGATGGGTGCGCGCGTACATTTGTCGACGCGTGACTGTTATCTGCGGCGTTAGCTACGTTCTCGACTCGTCTAGCGCGGTTTTTCTCTCCGACGATAATCTCATCGGTATCACCGAATATCATCCCCCGGTTCATTCATCTCCGATACTGCTTATCGTCGTCGTTAGCGTTGCTGTACTCTATCGCATCGTTCTCGAAAGGCATCGAAAAATTCTGCTGTACTCTGCACGGATGCTCGAAGAAGCACGCGAGTTTTTTTTTTCTCCCCAGGACGATCGTTGCGTTGTTATTATTGCGAGCGTTATTACTTACTCGTTGTTATTAGTTCTCGGAAACGTTTCGTGAAAGGTAGTCAAATTGTCTTTGTTCGATAACGAGTCAACGCGGAAATATGCCATAGTGACGCGATATTGCCTCGTTCCTTCGAGCCGCGTACGGTGAATGGATTTCAACCTGTCGGCACACGGCTTTGTTCCGAATGTACATTGATATTGAAACATCGACGCGGACACGCAACGCGATCAAAATTCAATGGATTCTCGATCGTTGTCGGGGCTCGAACAATTTCGTATCGTTCATTCGTGATTCGATACCTTTTCTCATTCGAGTTTTGCGAATAAAGAACGCTGAACCCTCAGCCAAAGGAACTACGCACACGAATGGCTGGTCGGTGAATGACCAAGAGATTTATACTCGGCTGAAAAAAAAGATTACATGCAAGTATATACAATTCGTATACATAATTATGATAACACAATACTATTTTACATATAGCTTCGTATAATTAAATACATTTTTTTTCCAATTTCATATGGAATTCTATACGAATTATTATATATTTAATTACCCAAATTAGGGTAATTAAAAAAAATCAGGTTCAAAATATCGTTTAGGCATAGAAATAAATCCGAGCTCTTAATAATAATATCAAGATAGTCCCATTTCTATTTTCCACAAGAATAATACAGGACAGTTTTTTTGTTCCTGAATTTTAAAACGAGCTAACGGTGCGTGATAAAGGAATCTCCGTACGTATTTTTGCAGAGAATTGAGCGTTCTTCAGGAAAGGTCTCTTAGTATTTTTCTCCAAATTTAGCGGTTCAATAGTTATTCAAGGTCAAAGCTCGATTTTTTGGTATTAAACGGAAACTATTAGTTTATTGATGGAATAAGGATTAAATTTTAAACTTAACTTTCGTAAAATGTAAACCAATAGTTTTTTTTTTGTATTAAAAAAAAACGGGTTTAGACATTTTTTTAGCATTAGTTAGCTTGAGCATAATTTTCGTTTTACGCGTATACATGTGTTCGGGCGACGCATTTGCGCGCGATGCATTCGGATCGTTTCAGTGGGATGCGGTTCGCATCGCTGCGGTTATACCTACGCCTCGATCGTAGCTACGTTAGATACTTTAGTCGCGATCGCGACGCGACATGTACTCGCGTAGGTAGCGAATGTACTCACGGTTTGTCGAGCTGAGAACTCCGCGCACGTTTTTCAGCCATCTGTATTTCTTCGGCCCGCGTTACACTCTTCGTTCGCCTGTAACGCGAGCGAACGATCTCCGTTGTCTCGCCGTTTCGCACTCCCATCTTCGCGTCCGCGACCTACACCAGAGAACACGCACACTGCACTGCGCGAGCGTTACTTATACACGGCGACGCGATATCGTTGCACCGTACGCTCGCGTACGCGATGAAACACGACGTGGCGGAGCTATTATAACCCGAGCGTCGCGAGCGAGGTACGAACAACAAGTGACGATCAAGGTACGCGATGTTGACGTTGTAGGTCACGCGTCGAGACTTTTTCCTCGTATTACGAGTCCGAGATCGCGAACGTTCGTTTGTTTTGATGCGACGAGCGATCGCGTCGAGGGACAACGATACTATCGTCGTAGTCTACCGCTCGTACATAACCTCGAAACGTAGAGACGCGAACACCACGCACCAGCAACACGCTCACTCGCGAACGATCGGTCAACTGAGCTTTCGACTCTCATTTTTTTCTTGCCTCGAACGGAGGATAAGCGGTGGTGATAAGCATGGAAAGTCGCCGGCACCGAGAGGGGAGCGTCGTCGAGTCTATCGCCCCGCCGTCGAAAGTGGTTATAAACGCGACGAGATACGCGCCGCGATCGTCGATTGTTCCGTGCCAGCGCGAGCCTCGCTGCTGCTGATCCCCGCCGACCTTGACATTGCAAGGATGGATAATGTCGCGACTGTTTCTCGCACGCGGATATACTTACTCGCGCTAACAACAATCAGGATTATACAAATCGTCGACGCACGACGCGGCGTCCATTTTCGTTATTACCCGTCGTATTATTTGACCGAGTCGATAAGTAGGAGCGCGACCCGCGCGCACGGGAAACACGACGCGGCGCAACGCGAGCCGATAATCATCGCGCTCCGTCGGTAACGAAGTTATTTGTAAAACGAGACGTTGACGCGGCGTGACCGAAGTCTTCTTCCAGTTCCTTTTTATTCCCTGCCATCTCGCGCCGACTTCTCCGTTTGTATTCGCGGCAACGAGAGGAAACGAGGCGCGAGTTAATCTCGGAGGGCGCGCGGAAATTCGAGAACGCGGGCCGCGAAAAATCCGTTTCTTTTTGCTTTCTTCCTCCGATTTCCCATTTATCGCGACTCCGCCGTCGCGCTTCGCTACCAATCGTATTAACGACGATGCGTCGTACGTTTTTTTCCCCATTTTTTTATTCATCCCCGCTTTTTAAATTGGATCGTCGCGTTGTTATTTCGCCAATTAGCAACGCTCGGGGAAGAGCGAGAGAGCATTTCGCGTTAACGAAGTTGAAACGTCGTTAGTCATTACACCTCCGGTATTACTTGTCACGCGGATACGGCCACTCGCCGACCACTGACCAATTCATCGAGCCGCGATTACGCCGCGCGAACAATTATCCGTAATTGGAAACACGGTTTTCGCGTTATCTCGATAACACCCGCGGATTTTCCCGAACCGAACGACCGACACCCGCGACATAAATCTCATCGACGCGCACTCTTCTCCCCTCCGCGAAGTTTCCCTCGCAACGAGAGATTTTGAAGAAAAAAAAACAACATCAAAAAATTAGTCGCCATCTCGCATTTCCGCCGCGGCTTTCGCGTACGATCGTGCTATTTTTGATAAAGCAAAAGCGCTTTCCGAGTAACGCTCGCCAAACCTCCTGGGAAATTCTATGCTAACGATTACCCGCTGATACGAAGGTTCGTTGCAAAACGTGACGCAAGCTTCGAGCAACGCGATTGTAGTTTCTAGAACCCTTCGCGAGAAAAATCACGTCGTAGGATCGCTAGACTGTATCAGATTTTCTTCAAAGTTCTATTCGCCCGCGAGATTCGCAGATTCTGTATCCGTACATCCGACATCAAAATCATCCAAATTTGTTCGACAACGCCCAACGAGATGGACAATTTTTTCTTTTTTTTTTTTTGCGGAGCGAGCTTTGGAATTTTTTCACAGCTGGTTCGATTGCCCGCGAGGTTTTCTACGGAAAGCAGCGACAAACGTATACGAGTTGCGGGAATACTCGCAGGGTTGCTCGGATACGAGGGTAACATCGAAGCTTCGCCATCGTATCGGATCGCGCGCGTGCACGTGCCCGAGGCTTCCGATGCCCAATTATATACCTTTCATCCGTATACAAGCATTCCTGGGCGATTTTAACGTTGCTAAGGCACGTACAAAAACGTCCAGTCGATAATCCCCCGCGCGAATACATCGGTCATGTTCGAGCGGACGCGCGAGAAGCGCGTCGGAGGGTAAAACGCTCCGGTTATCTTTGCGAACGAGACGGAAATAAAGCGCCAATCGGGCGGGCCGATACCCGTGGTGGGTAGAGGAAAGAGAAAAGAAGAGATAAAAAAGAAAGAGAAAAGAAAAAGCTCCGTTTTTGGTCGGCTCCTCGAGGTATTTTCGGAAAATGTATTTTTCCCAGCCGCAAATCGAGAACGGCGCGGGAAGAGGGACAAAAAAAAATAATAGATCGAGCGAAGCTTTTCAGAAACGCGGGTTCGAGCTTTGACGCGCGATTCAGCCCCGTCCGCGAAAGTGTCGCGGCATCTTTTGTGGATCAGGCGAAGCGCTCCGGACCGGTTTTACCTGTCACGGTTAAAACGTTCCATTTGTAGGCATTTTCACGGGACGGTTCTCTCGCGCGACGTCCTCGGCGACGCGCGCGCACGGGGACGCGGGGTGGGAGTGCATTTTTTCTCGGGCTTTTTCTGTCCGGTCGAATCTTGACGGTCGAAGATATATAGTCGACGTTTGCTCGGAGTTTCCGGCGCGTTGGACACGAACGGACGGGGATATCGACGAGTTGTACGTGTGGCGAGCGGCTGCGAGTTCTGATAAAAGGTGGTGAGCGAAGGATCAGCGGATAGATTGGCAGGTCGGATTGGCCTCGTCAGTCGAACCTCTCCGCGCCGCGACCGTCCGTTAAAATTTCGACGACCCGATCCGGAGCCTCGACGCTGCTCGACTCGCAGGAAGAAACGGAAGAAAAACAAGGAAGGAAGGAAGGAAAATAGTCCGCCGCCAACGACGACGCGGGTAACCCTCCCGAAAATCCACGGGTGCCATCCAATTTTTCCTCGTCATCGAGGCTTCCATTTCCCGCGTTTCCTCGCTCCACCGACGACTATTTATTTCCACTGCAAAAATTCGACGCCTTCGCGATCAATCGCACCCGGAAGCGACCGATCCTCCTGGTCGCTACCGAAACACAAGTCCACACCGGATAGTTTCAATTTGTCTCTTCCTTCCCGTTCCAAACACCCGCATCTTCTTCCCCTAGAAAAATAATTATTCCTCTATCCATTTCCTACCCACTTATTTAATTATTTATCCCTTTATTTTTTTTTTCCTCATCGTTTTTTTCCCCACCGATCAAAAAGAGCTCGTCGAACGGTGGGAAAAGCTCCCATCGGTCGCGGACGTCAAAAACAGTCGGGGAAATATAAAGCGTTTTGTCGAAAATTACTTTCTCCTTTCAACGATTTCGCGCATTTTTCGCGAACGATCGGACGCGCGCGCGTTGAAAATTAGGGAGTATTTCGCCTCGATTAATTACGGCGACGAATAAATCTGATGGAAAACTCGTCGAAACGTGAATTTATCTGTAATCTCGTCCGGACATTTTGCACGGACACGATGAAGGGGAAACTTCGCGAATCGACGGGACTGCCCGTCCGATCCATCGTAGACCGTTACTACTAATTCTCTGCGACTAGTCGACTCCTCTCGTAAAATACTCGCGTTCGCTCGTCGCTGATCCATCGCTTTTTTTTCATTCTACCTTCTATTATTCGCGCGTTATTCCGCAAATCATTTATCTACTGGTCCGTCGTCGCTGTTCGTGCCCATTTTAGGAGACTTTCGCATTTTAGTAGCGATCGCTCGAGTCGTATTTTTGCAGAGAACAAATTGTCTCGAGATCGTCCACGAATTTCTAATTATATTTCCTCGCTCCTCGTCGTTAAAGTTCCACTTTATTTCGCGTCTTCTCGCCGCGTTCAGATTTTCACGTCGTTGCTAATAGTTGCTGGTCGGACAGGTTTGTTGTTGAAGAAATAATTGATCGAATTTCGAGCTGCTTCGGTGTTGCATTGCTTCGGCGCTCGGGGATGAAATCGTAGGTAAACAATTTCCATCGTTTCCCCGACTAACGACGAATACGCGGCGTCCTGTCGGTCGATTTTTCACCTCCTTTGTCGACCGCATCGAGATGAATCGAAGGTAGGTAGGCAGGCGAGATGAAAGAGCCCTCGGGCGATAAATAACGAAATTTGCGAGTCACCGCGCTCGAAATACGCGAAAGTCCGGCTCTCTCGGACCTCCGCGCGGCAGCCTCCCATTATTTTCCGCTTACCAAAGCCTGACGAGATTCTCACGCGCCAACTTCTATTATCGCCGCGATTAGCCCCCCCCCCGACGAGTAGAAGGAATAAAGCGAGGCCGCTACTTCCGATCTCCTCGCCTCGGCTCGCCTTCGTTTGTTGTCCCGCGCGTTCGCGACGCAGCCGACGTTAATTTATTTAACGCGTGTCAACGAACGCTCGATGACCGGCTTCGCGCTCCTTTCGGATATCGATCCGAACACCGCCTTTTCCCCACCTGCCGTCGACGCCAACGACACACGCGCGACGAACGTAACTCGCAGGAAATTGAACGGAGCGGCGAGGGGAAAAGAAAAAAGAAAAAAAAACTAGTATCGACGGAAAGAAAACAACGCTCGAGTTTCTTCCGCCGTTCCCGATCTTCCGTCGCTTTCAGGATGGAAACGACGGACAGGGGAAAGCAAATTCGAGAGTGGCAGGTTAATCGCCGAAAGAGCACCGCTCGTAACGCGATTCGACAAATTATGCAAATTTCGCGTGCTCCGGATTTAATATCGCTTCCTTGTTCGCGCTTATTTATTTATTCGTTTATTTACTTATTCAATAATTCGTTCATTCATTTATTTATTTATTCTTGTATTTATTCATCTATTTACTCATTTATTTATTTATTCATTTATTTATTCATTTATTTATTTATTTATTTATTTATTTATTTATTTATTTATTTATTTGACTATTTATTTGTTTGTACGTTTGTTTGTTTTTTTGTTTGTATGTTTGTTTGTTTCTTTTGATAATTGCAACGCTACGCCGAAATGGATACCGTCATTTGTACCGCGATGATCGATAACTCGGCGAGAAAAAATCGCGGAAGGCATCTCGAGCGGATAACCCGAGCTATCGAGAACCGCGGAGAGGAATATGACAGCATTTTTCGTACGTACCGTACGACTCCGCGAAGTTGAAGGGAAGATTTCGATTTTTACGAGGCTGATTTTATCGGCGTATAACACTGGTAGGTACGAACAGATGGAATCCGAATCTTGGAATGGTATCTGAAAGTAGAGACCGAGCTGGAATATTATCTCGAGCAGGGTTGTAAGCGATGCATTAAATTTTTTAACGCCGCGGCGGTTCCATTAAGCGTCGAATTGATTCCATGATGGGATACATTTTCATTGACCCCTGAATTGAGTTTTTCAACGGAACGATTTTTTATTAACCAGTACATTTGTTTTTCCAATGAAATATATTTTTATTACCCGTTGAATCGCATTTTTATTCGATAAAAAACTCAAATTTTATTTTATTTTTCTATGGAAAATTTTGCGGACAGAAGCGACGAGTTCGAGTCGCAGGGTGAAGCTCGTTTCGCACGTCTCCGCTATTTTTGTCCCAGCCAACAGATTCATTTCGACGACGCCGACCCTTTGATTTCGAAAAAATGTCCAATACTCGCGGGGATAGTTTAATTTCTAATATTTTCCCACGACTTCAAAAGCTTGGGCTCGTGGCACGCGCGTCAAAATGAAGTATGATACGCGTGTCTCGCGTATTCGTTGTTTAACTCGCATTTCGTACTCCCGGTGTCGTGCGAAGGGGAGGAGAGAGAGAGAGAGAGAGAGAGAGAGAGAGAGAGAGAGAGAGAGTGGCGTACGCGTTGGGAATGAAATAAAAATTTGAAAGGGCTGCCGGCGCGAGTGACGTGCGTCGTCCTGCGAGCTTACATATTTCCGTGGAAATGTATTCGGGAGAAAAGTTTGATCGTGTTTCGAAGTTGTTTCGTGGATTTCGTTGCTCGGGCGGAGGGACAGGGAACGGAGAGACATCTGTCGCGTACAGCTTCGCGGAGCGAGAAAAATTCAACTTTAAACGCGACGTAAAGTAAAGTAATCCGCCCTGTAATATTCGAAGATTACGAGCGTACGTTCGCGATACGCCCGTGCGACTCGGAATGGGAGCGAAAAAATGCGGCGTCTCGTTTGCACCTCGAATTCGGCGGGGCCTTGAAAAACGAAAAGTCAGTACTGTCCCGAGCCTGGCCCATGAAAAATCAACGTTACATACCTACAAATATAATCACAATCGTGTAAAGCAAAAAAATCCTTCAGAGTTTCGAGTGCCGGAACGTGAAAACCAAATTCATAGCGAAGCTTGGCCAATGCTCAGTTCTTTTTCAGGCTCACAGCTTTAACACGATGGATCGAGTGTCCAGCCTTCAACTAAATTTTGAGTCGTCGAGTGCATTTCCAAAAAAAAAGGTTCTATATTTATATATTATTATACGTAGTTAGGTTGAGTAGTCACTTGGGTAGTTTATATACTGTTATATATAGTTAGCTTGGGTAGTCATTTCTCGGACGAATTTGTACCTGTCCAGGGTGTTCCACAAGGGTCGCACCGTGGTCCCCTACTCGTTAACGTCTTTATTAATAACATGAAGAGCGTAGCTCGTGATGCCAATTTTTCGCGTTACGCTGATGATCTCAAAATTGACTATTCTATCAAGTCAATCGATGATGTCCTCGAGTTACAAAGCGATCTGGAGTGTGCCTATGATTGGTGTGGCTCGATCGGTTTAGTTTTTCGTTTCCCTAAATGTAACGTTATCCGGGGCTCGTCACGATTATTTCCTAGGTGGGTGATCGATCCGAGTGTGTCAAGAACTTGGGAATTTACTTGGACGAATAACTTTCAATTTTCACGTCGAGCTTAGCATAGATAGGGCTTCTGAGACCCTTTCTTACATTGTTAGGCAATCTAAACATCTTAAAGGCCTTCGAACTTTTATCTGCCGGTACAATGCCTCGGCTAGACCACTGTTACGCTATGGCTCCTCTATCCATCTCAACGTATTATGCTGTTCACTCGTTGAAGTCGAGAGAGCCCAGCACAGATTTTTGGGTCGGGATCTCGCATGTCTAATGACGACCACGATTACTCGGGTATAGTGCAGCGTTTTGAAATCAGTTCTTTACACTCCTTTAGACGACTCCAGGATGTTTAAGATACTCGAGTTGCTCTAGCGCCCAAATTGTCAAACGCTGTGATCTCGCCTAAATCATTTATCGATAGATCCAGCATTTTCTTAACGCCAAATTGCTACGTCTATCCTCTTCGCCTCCTCGCGAGTGTACTGCCTATCTTCTCAAGCTACTTTCCCAACCCGCTGTGTCCGTTGGCCACCTACCACTATTCCTTGGTTTATTACATTGTATACTGGGCGTCGAGCCGCATGATTGTGAATAAAAATTAAAAATGATGTAGAATGATCTATAAACTTGCTAGAAAGATCTAAATGATTGTATATAAATTCCGTACAATGATATCCGGTCGATTTGTACGTATAATTCTAAGTAATCTTTGTTTCTCCGCAAGTAGTATCCGCGCAGTGCTTCGTTTCGCGTTTGACCCGACGATCTCCCGCACATTTCCGCAACGCTACGTTCGTCACTCGTATCTCCGGATGACAATCGCATTACGACGTGCAATTCCGGTGGAGTGGCCGATTTTCGCCGCATTTCGGCGTCATCGTCCTCGTTACGGCTGCGATAATTACGCAACGAACGCGCAAGTCCTGCGGAAATTACTACCTGCGGGTGCGAAGAAGACAAGAACCGCGCTCGTAGCCTCTTTTCGAGCTTTTGTAGCTCCTATTGCGAGGTCGTCGTGCCTCGCGTTAAAATTTTCGGTAGCTGCGCGAGAATTCCTCGTAGCTCGTGTAAATTTAAAGATTTGTCTTCATCAAATCCGTCGGCGCGCTGGAAATTAGCGAGACTTCGTTCGACGAGTCGCGTCGTTGCGGAACTTTTTTACGGTGCGACTGGCGAAAGTTATTATAAATCGCGAAAATGTACCGCGAGGCGAGAGGTAACAGGGGAATCCCCACGTTTCACGAGCTCGATACTCCAAACTCGACCTTGAAAAGATTACAAAAATATAACAATATAATTCTAATAACAATATAATTCTAATAACAATATAATTATTCACAATCGTATAAGATCTTTTTTTATTGGGTGGCCAATTTATATACCACTTACTTTTACTATCATTATTCACAAATTACACCGATCAGCAACGAAATCGTCTTTCAAAATTTTTTGTCACAAATATGAGATAATGCTTTTCAAGTATACGTATGTATGTATATATGTGTGCTTAATTTTTCGTCACGCCCTACAGCCCAAACCGTTAGACGGATTTCAACGTATGGGATGTCATTAGATTCGTCCCAGCTGTGCAAGTGAATAATACAAACAAGAAAATGTGAAACAAAATAAATTATATGAAAATAAAATTTAAAAAAAAGTAAAATACTGATTAAAAAACGAATAAGTAAAATATACGAATACGAATAATAAGACGTAGGCAATTACCATCTAACGACCGATACTGCAGGCGCGAAGCACATAAATCCCTTATTGGGTGAAGTTGGCTGCTAATAGTTTTGTCGCCAACTGGTTTTCCAAATAGTAGCGTCAAAAAGTAGGCGCGAACGACGCAGTTTTTGAAATCAGGCGCGCTCCGTCCTTTTCTCTCGCCTTTTTCTTCGCGGGTTGGAAAAACGACGGCGCGGGGGTTGACCTAATTCGCCAAGTTTCTCCGTCACCGCTCGCCCTGCCGATACGCGGCGGCGTCGTCAATATTGCGAAACTTTCCGTAGCAGACGAGCGTTTTGCGTTATCGGGACGCGAAACGACGATAAATCGTCGGGTTTTCCGCGCGACGTAGGTTTTAAAAACGCGTCCGCGTCGAGCGAATTTGACGGGCCTCCAGCGAATTGGGATACGATTTAGCAATTTTGCCGAAGAAATTCCCGGCAAATTTCAATTTCTCATTAAATTCTCGTTAAAATCTTCGGCAAAGCCGCGGCTGTGCAAGCGGATTACGGGTAAATCCTCGCGATCGGCGTGAACTTTATTCGGTGAAATCGATAAAATTACCCCGACGGCGGCTCGATCAAAGTAAAATCAACATCCGATCGCGATTGAAATGTAATTGCGATAAATAAAAAAACATAAACGCGGCGAGCGAGAGGAAAAGCGGAAGGGGGGGATGAAAATACGGGGCGGAAAGTACGCGGCGAGGGTGGAAGGAGAAGCGTGTTTTTGGTCCTCGCGAGAGGGACGCCGATGGGGATGAAAAATTGGGCGCGGTGGAAAGAAACGAGGACGAAGTTCGATTCCACGTGAAACGTGCGGTAGCTGTAACAAGCGACCGCGCGCGATGATGGTTCGTAGTCGGATAACGACGAGCCTCGCGTACTGGAATGGCCCTTCCGGCTCTCGATAGCGAAATTCCGGTGGCACGAGCCAACGCGAGCGGGTAGCCAGTTACGATTACGATTATCAGGCGCGCATGAAAGCGACTATACGACTCGGACGATGCGGCGCGGCGACCACCGCCCGTAAACCATCGAAATAACAATCAACCGGACGGTTAGGTGATCGAATAAAAATGTTTATCCGTCGAATTATCGCGATCTCTCCTCCGCTACGAGCTCGCCGCGCCCGCGTTATCGAGTCAAGCTCGGGAAATTCGCTCCTCTCCCTGGCCCCGGAGTTGGAACCGGTCGGAGCGAGGCATCCGATCGCGAAAACGACGGCGATATTTGTTTACCGCGGTCTCTCTCCCCCGCCAAATCATTTCCGGCGCGTGAAACGGCTGGGAAAACAAATTTGGCCGCACCGGTGCGAAAACTCGACTTCCCGCCCGGCTGGCTGGCGTGCAAAGCAGCGTTTCCCGCCCGAGGGCGCGATCCTCGGTTTCCCGCCCCCCGCCGTAATTTACCGTAATTTGACACGGGAATTCGGACTATAAAATGAGCGTGAAAAATATCTTCCAACGTAAGTTATTTACTACCTTCAAGCTGCCCGAATATAAAATTATATACTCGTATCGACGATTCGTGAGATTTCGTAAGTTGTAACCAATCAATTTCACCAGATTACGCCATTCGCGAATCCTCCGCCTCGTCTCATTCGGCGAATCCAGTTTCGGCCTACTTCTTGCGCTGCCTCGCAAACCCATCTCATCTATTATCCTCCCAATCTATCCACCGATCCACGAAACAGTTCTAGACTGACGCGTGACAAAGAGGTAGCTACACACACGCCGGAGGGCTGTCTTCCCTCACCCCGCCATACGCCATTTTGTCAGAAGCTGCGCGACAGGTTAGGAAAACGGAAATCTCGAGAGCCGATAATTTCGATGTCGTAGCACTGCAAATAACAACAACGAACGAGCGCGGCTGGTGGAAATATTGTTTTCACGCCACCCGCCTTAAAAGTGCGAGCGGGCAGAAAAGCATCGCTTTCTTCCCAAGGGCAGAAAACGACGATTTTCTGCCCGCTGAAGGAAATTGCAGCCCTGTTTTCGACTCGGTCAGAGTATCTTCGATTCGTTTCAAAGCTTTATAGTTGCCATTCGAACCATCAACTAAACTGACCAAGAAATTCTATTTAGAAACTCTATTAGAAATTCTATTGAAGAAACCATCAACATTCTAGTGTTCTGTTGGCAGTCAAATTTTGGTACCATCCTGAAGCATCGAGAGACAAACTCGCAAATACGTAAAAAAAAACTACGAATCTAACGTGTTCTCAGTGATGGTTCGTTGGTTTAAGAGTGAAAATAGTCATACGTCTTATAATTTTAGATATTTTTTTTTTGACAACAAAGATGACGAAGATGAATTCCGGGTTGGAGGTGAGAAGCGTTTGAAAAATCGTGGGAGACGCGGAAATTGGTAGATGTATAATTGTTTATGCAGCCGGAAGAGCGAGGTTTCGAATCTCGCGTCGTTAACGACGATACTCTCTTCTCGGGGGGAATCCGGTATGAAGACTGAAGAGTTTTCGGGTGTCGGAAGACCGAGAGAGTTGGATAGATGAGGAGACGGGGTGCGAGAAGCGTGTTGGTCTTTTGGCTCTGGTTATGTCCCTTGCTCGAGGAGGAACTAACTAATGGCCTCTTAGCTTTGGCTTATGCAGGAGATCCTCTCGCACTCCCGGTTCTCCATCTTCGCCCGACTCTCCCCTTTCGTTTCCGGGCCCGTTCTCCTCCCTCTCCTCCTCGTCTCACCTCCGCGAGTTGATCTACCTAAGGGAAAAGCGAGCGCCGGTGCCTGCTACCAGCCACCGTGCAGCTCGGCGAGAAGATGCGCGTCGAGTGTCTCGGAAACATTGATATTTTCGATCGTACCCACGAGCAAAACCGGCTCACGCCCAACATTAAGAAAAATCGGACACGTCGACGCTTACCGTAAAAACTCTGCAAAACCCATAAGATAACGAAATTTCAGCTTTTTAACCCTTAACGGTCACACCTCCGGATTCTGACGTGATGGTCACATGGGGTGTCATCAACCCCACTCACTTTGCAAAGTGATAAATAACTAAAAAATTGAGAAAAAAAATTATATCAAAATACTACAACGTAACGTTAACCTTTATGCGTAAGGCCATGTCAGTTATTTTCAAGTCGTGTAATTTTTAATACCAAAAAAGAAAAGTCGAAAAAAAAATCGTAAAATATGACTTTTTTCATGAAAAGCCATGCAGAGACTTCAATTTTCAACGAAAAAAAATGAAAAAAATCGTTTCATAAATCTGAAATAGCATACTTTCAGGTGGGTGAGAATAAATTAGTGGCCGTTCCAAAAACTATATTTATTTGAACATCCGAAGTGCGGAAAAATGATACGCCAGATTTGTTACAACGAACGATATTTTATGATGAAAAATGGTTCAAACTACCCACAGATGACGACGCGTGTCCCATTTTCACAAATACTCTAGGAGGTAGCGCAGTTCGAAAAACCGCTGGGGTTGAATCAACCCCGAGTGACCAGTAAGGGTTAACGTACTTTACGTTAATTTTGTTGGCGGGAAGAAGAGGGCGAAAGATCGCGAGGAAGAGGGATTAATCGGAGTAAATCCGTACTTGGATGTTTCCTCGATGTTGCTGCCATTCGACAGCTGTGGATGGCTGCTCTCGCCGAACAATTTTCGCCGGCGCATAATAGATTTATCAGACGCGATAGGCACGTACCGTGCGGGTAACGCTAGCCGTACAGCAAAGCAAAGCATGCCGCTCCGTTACGTACACGTAGTAACAAAGAGGCACCCTCGACGCCAACGAGCCGTGTAAACTGATCCATCTATTCAAACGCCTCGCATGATAGCCAACGAGCTTTGCTTTTCCCATTTTCAAAATCTTCCCAGTTTCTCGCAACGATCGAGTAAGTTCCAAATCTATTTATCAGGTTGTTTTATTCTTGGTCAATTTTTTTCCGATACCTTTGAGGAAGGTAAAGAAGGAAGTCTGGTAAAATTTTATATCTCGGCAATGCCGCATTGTAAAAATTACTCCAAGACATATTTTCATACAAAATTGAACGCTCTACAAAAAAGGTGTCTTACAATTTTTCGATAAAAATATCCATTCAAATGATATTCGAGTTCGAAGTGCGCGCTACAATAAATTACGAAATATTTACAATTCTTGACGAAAAAACTTATTCACAAAAATTTAGATATATATGTTTCTATGTCACTCGCGAGCATTTTAACCATCTGTGTTCGTAGATAAATAATTATAAGTAGTATTGGCTCGTTCGAACCAGTTTTCTGGTAAGCATACATTTCCAAGGTCTAAACAACTACGCACTTGTATTTAAAAATCACGAATGAGAAAACGTATACAAGAAATTTAACGATCTACCAAAAAGTCGAGTGATATTTTTCGATAGAGTCAATAGTTCCTGTGTAATATTAACAAAATCGATGGATTTTCACCCATTTCGAACTTCGACCTCGAATATCTCGCGAACGGCTATGCTTGTCGAAAAAGTTCAAGAGACCTTTTTTGTAGAGCGTTCAATTTTCTACGAAAATATGTCTTGAAATAATTTTTATAATCCAGCGTTGCCGAGTTATAAAATTCTGCAACGTAAACAACTTGTTTTACCACGTTACTTAAATGGGAAATATACAAATTCGCAACGAGGCGCCGCTTATAATATTAATATTGGGAGCCCCAATTTTGACAGACTCCTTTTTTCACCTTCCTCAAAATAGACAGCTCTTTTGGGAGTCGAAAAAAAATTGCCAAAAATGACGCGCAACGAAAAATTGCGAATAAAGAAATTTGGGAATAAAAATCGTGATCGATGATAGATATTTGGACACCTCTTGCCAGCATACACATCCTTTGGAACGTTGTTTGAAGTATCATTCGGAAATGCTTCGTTTCGCATTCCCTTTGTTTCGTGGATAATTAAAACCAGTGAAAAACTCCTCGACCGAAACGTTCTCGCGTGTTCCGGTGTGCAGCAAAAAATTCGTAGGTATACATTTCAAAGGGATATGTGAAAATCGCTGGGTTCATTTTCGTTTCATGCGGAAAAAAATGCGGATCGCGAGAGAAAATATATCGTTGTCGGGAGATATAATTTAATTCCAACACCTTCGCGATGTTTTACCGCCGCTGCGCACGTAATTTGGTAACAACATTTTTCAAAATGAATATAACATTTTCCAACAGGCGACAATTATTTGCTACACTTTTTGGCTTTATATATTAAAAATTCTGAAATCATGTAGGAAGCACGTTTTGGCTGGTACCTACCAGCGTTTTCAAAAGTGACACCATCACATTTTTCTTCTATAAAACGGAAGGAGGCAAAAATTTTTTTTGGAATTTTGTAATTTTTTTCCGGCTAGTTAACCAGAAACTACGCACAGTGCGTTGAAGTAACACTAATTTTGCGTAGAAAAAAGTAGAAAAGCGTTGAATTTGACGACAATTTTTTCAGTGCGTTGAATTAGGGTGACGAGATGTTAAGTATTCTACGCACACGCTTGTACAGCGTACAGGATGATGGACAATTTTCCACCGCGTGGATCCGTGTCGAATCGAGGAACAGAGAGGCGAACTAAGGTTTACGTACGTAAAGCGATGTTTAGCTACTAAACATCGTCGAGTACAAAGACTTTGATTAGGTATCCTGCGCCGCGTTCATTACGAAGGAGGAGCGACAACGAGCAGGGCGCGAAGGGAGAGAGAGACGGAGGGAGAGAGAGATTACCTACCTACTAAGACGTCTTACCTATTGTCGGCAAAAGGACAATGATCGATGCGCTCTTCAAAGACACCGTGTCCAGCGGCGTTAATAAGATGCAATTGCGCTCTTCTCTTCTCTCCGGTTCGTCTCACGGCTCGATGGTATATACGGAGCCACTTCGACGCGCCGCTGCTACCACAGAGGAATATATCCCAGCGAGTGGGAGAAAAATGCTCGGTCGAGGGTGCCGCGGGTCGGAAGATCACAGCGAACCTTGGTCTTTTGCGATCGGTTCTACTAGCGGAAGAGAATTCTCTGTCGCCGTGAATCTATTTTCGCGCCTTTACCGCCACCTCCTTTATTTTCCTTCGCTTCCTCTCTCTTTCATCCGTACTCTCGCGAAACCCCTCCGTATTTGCTCCGCATCTTGCCTCTCTCTATATTCAAACAACTCCTCAAATCGTACGACTTCATTTCCGAGAGTGAGCACCACGATTATACGGGCAATAATTATCTCAAACCTTTCTCTAATTATTCGCTAATTATTACGCTTTACGAATTTCAAAACTGGAGAAGACATATATTTTTTCAATTTTTTCGCCTTACGTGTACGTAAATTATTTCGTCCAACCTATCCAGCACTCGAAGAGTACCCTTTCAACGGTGTTTTGAAAAATGTTTACCCAAAAATTTTAGAAATTCCGACCGTGGGCGCCGGTTTCTGGGGACCACTAGAAAAAGTGTCTTCGCGGTGGACAAGATAACCCGCAAAGGCTTTGTTTCGAATCAAAAAAACAAACATTCTCTGTCGGTAGACAAGTATAGCTAGCGTTTCTTTAGTATAGCAAAGATTTTCACAAGAAATGAAATTTCAATTTTTCGCAGAGTTGTATACAAGAGTGTACATTTTTTGTACAATTTACGCCACGTACAGTCTTGTAAAATTAGTTGCATAAATTGAAAAAGAAAGAAAAAATCACTGGTCAGTGCTATTTTGAAAAAGTGTGCAAATGTCAACGAGATCGGTGCGTTAATTTGTGAGAAATCGTGTAACCAGCAGCTCCTTGGTCATTGGCACTGCATTCGTTTTCCCTTCTAAAAAAAAGCTCGTCTCGAATTCTGCCGAATATAATTGTTTTATTCCCCGCGTCGCAACCAAAGAAAAATGATCGAGCTTTCCAAAAATCTACGAAAACGAGTAAAATTTTTTTTTCTTCCAAAAATCACATCGTCGTTATTTTTACAGACAATTTAATGTAATTTTCCGGACAACACTGCGCACAAATGGTACCTATTCACATTAGAAAAATGAGCGCGAACTGGGTTTTTGAGAAAAGGTTTTTATTTAAAAGTACGAAGGTGAGAGATTTTCGAGGCAAAAAATTATTTCCTAGATATTAAAAAATAGAGCGCGGCTCTATGCTCGTCGCGCATTGCCTTACCGCGGAAAGGGCACAGCTGTCCGGTGTTTCTCTGTCTCTGTTTTTGATCGAGTGATTGTTTTTCGTTAGACCATGTCGATTGCCAGTAGATACCTGCAATTCCGAAAATACCATTCGTTACTTTCAACGAAAAAAAATCATAAACCACTTCGACGATTGTACTCACCTCAATCACCAGGAAATGTATCAAAGAATCGGAGAAAAAAAAAATGAGCATTTCGCTGCTTGTTGCAATTCGGTGCAGCTTGTAGCGCAACTCTCGTTGCACTCAGCTATCGCGCAGCAAAGTGCGCAGCAACGGGATAGGAGAAGACTCTGTGAAGCGAACCGCGAGCTGCTGCTGCTGCTACTTTTCAGAAAGTACGGAGTGCAAAGAAAAGAGGAGCTCGACAACAAGAACATCGACTTATTGCTCGGGGAGGTGAAAGCTGCAGGACCGCCGGAGGATTCTAGAATCTTTTGTACGCAATTCTAGCTTTACTCTGTCGTACTAAAGGTACTGAGACGTTGAGACGCACGGAGAAAAAAAATCCTGATTCGAGAAAGAAAACACTCGTTTTAAGCCACTCATCCTTCTTGCCTCAGTTTTGTTGAAAATAATAAAGTTTCCACTTAATTCCACGAAAAAAACACGTTTCGAATTAAGATGGAAATTTTCTCATTTCCAGCACAACTGAGGCAAGAACTACGAGTTCCTTAAAATGCGTGTTTTTCTTTTTGAAACAAGCATTTTTTTTCTCTGTGCGTAGTAGTGATTTTTTTTCGAGAAGAACTTGTGTCATTCGGACAAAAATGACGCGGTAAGCAAAAAAATGTATAAGAGTGAAAATACGCGTCTCGGGGAGATCTACAACTTTGGTGTCCACCTCTTTCGCCGAAAAACCTATATTCGCGGAGATATTCGGCAAAAGCTGGTTTTTCGTTGAGACGACGTGTTTCGGAAGACGTAAAAAGTTGATTCGAAGGTCGACTTTTTTTTGGGAGTCATTCGTAACATTTCTCGCAGATGAGGGCATGGCGAAAGGACGCGGTCGGGGAAAACTCCCCTTGCATGCTCTCCCCTCGAAAGTTGGACGCCTTACGTGGCAGCAGCGTCAGGGTCACGGCAGCGACTTGTCATTCCTTCGCTTATTCCCTCGCTGCTGGCTCTGCGCGTCGAAGCCTTGCCAAAGCCGATTAGCAGTCGAAGCACGTTCGTTATTATCCATTCGTGGGATCCTAACTAAAACCACTAAAATCAAACTTGCGACGAAGGCTTGCGAGTCTAGCCACCGGGGTAGGAGTGTAGTTTACACTCGGATCGGATACTCATCTGGGGAACGCGTGCTCCTCTGCGTGCTCCTCTGCGCGCTCCCTCCCACCTCCGCCACGAGCACACACCGCCTTCGCAAAGTCTTCGGACGCCTTTGGATTTTGCCCTCGCGGTTATCACCCGAGGTCCTCGGATCACCCTCGCGCGAGGGTTGTCGCCGTGCCGCCGAACTTTCCGAGGATCCGAGCCGAGAAAGGGCCTGCGAACAGAGCCCCGAGAAACTCGGGGCGAATGCGAAAACGCGCCGATACATTTTTACGTTCGCTCGACTCAAATTCGAAGGAGACAAAAATGGAGAATTTTACCTCCACGTTTTCCCCTTTTTTCCACTTTTCCTCCGACTGCATCGCGGCCTTAAGTAGCTCGAGGAGTAGCAACGTTTTGCAAAAAAAAAACAACGATATTTGTTATTCTGATCCCAAATTCATTTTTTAAAAAGAGTTTTCAACTGTCAACGGCTGAAAAACTTACTTCGGCAACAATTCCGTTTTAGCAGCGAAATTTACGGCGAGTCTACCGAATTTTAGCTTCGGTATAAAATATAGGTAGAAAATAACTGCCACGACGCTGGATTACGATTTAATAAATAATTGAAAAACACGATTTTGCCGGCAAAAAAAAAATGTAGAAACTTAGAATGTAGAAAATATAGAAGCTATTAATAAAACTTGAATTTATTTTTAAAAGATGGTCCAGCGTAAAACTGCGCGCATTGTAAATTTTCAGCTTGAATTTTTCGTCGAAAATTGGTGAGCTAACCGATCCATCGAAATAGATTTGTACAAAATAGTTTTGATATTTTACCTCGAACGCATTCAGCTCCTCGGCTGTAATCGTACGTCGATCGCTTCCCCATTCCCTCCAGACGTCTGGGCAGGTACTCGTGCCACGCGGTGTTCGCGCTGGATTGATAGAGACGTAGTCTCCGTCCCGATCGGCGCGAATGACTCCGGTTGATCTTACGTCAGAGATAGTTACATTCCTCCTGGATTCCGTTCATCAGCGAGAGGTTACATCGGTTAAATGCCCCGTACCTTCCGTCTTCCCAAGAATTTGCATTGAAATTGTCCCTCCGACGAGATGCTCGACGATCGATGCGAGAAATTCGCTAGCCTGGATACATTTCGTTTGTCCAGCATCGAGAACGAGGCTCGGAAAAAAACGAGCGCGTTACGAAAATTGTCGGCGTTCGAAAAGTCGGGTAAAAAAAAAAAAAGCGTGCGTTTGTGATTTTCGTTTGGCGTTTCTTGGATCATCGCCGCCGCGAAGGGGTTGGCGATGAAATCCGGTGGATGGCGAGAAATCGAGGGGGCCGGAGGCGAATCGGCGCGGAAATAAATACGAGAGAAGGGAATTAAGTGAAACGGAGTCGGCAAACGGGACGATAATGGTAGCTGGTTTACCTACGCACGTACAGATATACAAATCGGCGGTAATTTTCGGAGGGGGCCGGTGAATTTCGAAGCTATTTGGATACGTACGCGCGAATTCCTCGCGTCGGTAAAAGGGGCGTCGGGGAAGTAAATTTACTATTATTTCATTTAATTTCCAGGACAAACATTTATTTATATTTAAGCTAACGCGGGGAACGTGCTTCTACCCGAAAGAAGGATAATATAACGCGCGTCTCGCAGCCGACGCGCGCCGCCTCGCTTTCTCTCCGTACGTTTTGGCAAGCATCTCGGCAAAGGTGACGTTAAATACAATCATAAAAAACCAAGGATAAACGTAATTAGATGCTAATGTGGACGGCGTATGCGGAGCGACGCCTAAGCTTCGCGCTACGCGAGTTGCAATCTTTCGAGGAAAACGCCTCCGTCCGTTTTCCACCGAGGGAATGGAGAGAAAAAACTAAATAACAACGATCAACGACTCGGATAACGAAACGGTTTGTCTTCATTCTCTACATCCTTCGATATTCAAGATTTCTCTACGAAAAAATAAAAATGCAAATGCAGATTTTCACCGGCTCTGATTCATTTCTCCTCACTTTCACACTTGCGTACTACTTCTACAATACTTAATACTCGGTGTTCAGTATGCGAGGGCTAATTTACTGGGTCTCATTTTTCTTTCGTCAAAGATACGTCGCGTTGGCAGAAAAACGTTATTTGATCTTCCCCTAATAATGCTGTGGAGTATCAATTCAATGTCTTGATTTACCTGTGAGGCAGTCATTTTCGGTTTATAGTCAACTGTCGCAGGCATGAACTCGTTCTCATTGGAAATCCCCTAGTCTGATCGTCCCTGTCGCCCGAATTAGACGTAAATATTCACCGTTTCGTAATTCTATTATCGTAACTGTATACAACTACAGTTTTAGGTGCAGGTACTCGCAGGTACTATTTGGAGAATGTACAGATATCCGAGAGGTACCTACGTAAAGGTACTTTGTTTACATTCGTGATAAAGAGGATATGGTAAAATAATTGAATACACGAGTTGTAAGCTACTTTGCAAGTCCCAGACGAAGCTTTATACCGATCCCTCGCAGGGGGGAGTTAACAGTATTGTTAATACGGCGCACGAGCCGAGTTTTTTGCGGTCATGAAGTACCTGGTAACTTCAAAAATAAATAGGTAGGAGTTACTCCAAAAATATAACTAGGTAGGAAAGTCCCTAGGCACTGGAAAATGTACCTAGTGTGGCGACCATGTTTCCACACACTTACACACACACACAAACATAGACTCACAGCAAACTCACGCACTCATCTACATCCTTCCACTGAACAGAATTGTACACACTCATACATACAAACATGTCAATGAATAGTCCTTTGTTGTAATATTTCCGTTCTTCACACGCATCCTAGAACTTTCCTCACTTTTCCTTCCTAACCGGACCTTTCCCTATCCTTCGGTTCCCAGAAGGAATAGCCGCATAACCAGCGTCGCGGAACCATATAAAATCTGGCGACCAAGTGCGCTGGCGAGCGGAGGTTTTTTCCAGGTTCCTTTTCGCGGACCCTCGGTACCTTTCCTCCAAAAACCTATTTCTTTCTTTTTCCTTTTAGCTTTCCTTTTTCTTTTATGACTTTTTGGCACGTATGCACTCGCGTACCGAAAAGTCAGTCTATCCGATCCTACCAAGTGGAGCGCATCGTTTTCCCTACACGACCCCACTTGCGACATCATTCCGCACACAATTCACTTGCCATTTTTCAACTTATTCAAAAAATAAACGAATAATTTTTAGTACTAATACTGTCGTCATTTATCAATCACCCGCGCAATCACCTCACTAGGTACGAAAAAAGGTATTTTTACGTAGGTACTTTACAACACTGCTCCCAACCCTTAGATTGTCAACAGAAGTGTCAACGATCCGAATATGGCATCCGGCCTACTTTCGTAAAAATACGTGCGAATTGCCATTTTATTGCATGGATGATAGGTAGAGGAGAAATGATAGACGCAACGGCGTCTCGCGTGCCGTTCAAATTTGTCACGCGTGCCAAAAGTGTGGTGTATTGGCACGACGAACTGTCTGTTCCGTTTTGTAAGATGTACGATTACTTGCGGCTATTTCGAAACCGAATGGGTTCGATTCGCGTCGAGATCGACAGCGAAGTCGAAATCGGGCGAGTATCGCGCGCGATCGCGATTCGCCAGCGCGTCGGCTCTCGTCCGCGGTGTTTCCTTATTTTCATTTCATAGGCCTGGCCGCGTAGCGGAGAGATAAAGGGAACGTCGAGACTCTCGAGAAGATGAAAGCTTTTACGGATGAAATCCAAGTATTCGGAATCGAGTAGTAGTCTTGACCAAATGTCTTCTGGTCGAGTGGCTTTCCCGTCGATTCGCTCTCCCGCGCCGCGGCTACCGGGTGTCCTCGTCCAACGATCGCGACCCAGCGACCAGGCACCATTATAACAATCAGCGAGAAAAATCTCCTCCCATCCCACCCAAATACCATTTTTACACCGCGACGAGATCTAGCTGCCCTCGTTTTCCCATTTCCACGAGCAATATCGATTATTCAACCGCAGAAGTGGTAATTTTCTCGCCAGACACGACGACGACTTGTTTGGAATCAAATTTCTCGACGAGCTCGCTTGATTATTCATAAAACTTATCGAATTAACGTTCCTAATGGGTCAACGAATTACGGACTCTGGATAAATTTCAGAAGCCAATTAACGGGTCGCCTACATTCCCAATGTTCCAAAATTCTATTTTTCCCCCAACGTTTTCTGGTTGTTCGAATTCGACAAAAATCCGGTCACTTTAACTTTTCTTACTTCCCTGATTTTTTTTAGCAGAAAGTTGAGCTTTTTTTAGCAGTAGTCGAGGGCCAGAATATTTATGAGTAAATAAGTAAACCTGTGGGTTTTTTTTTTGGGGGGGGGGGCCATTGGATTTTGGAAGCACGCGCCTTTCTGAAGGCAAACGGAATGTGTAGACGCATCGAGATATGAATTAGTCGGCTCGTCGACGAAATTCGAGTAATCTCGGGGAATTGGGAATCGGAGGCGAGTTCGCGTCGGACACCCGGTACATCGGCGGAGTGTTTGGGATGATCGGTATATTTACAAGTCTCATCCGAATCGTTTGATATGTATTACTACGAATAGCTTCTACGGTCTCCGTGCGACGAGGTGCAAACGCCGAGGAGAGCTCGGCACTCTTTCGCGATGTGTAAACCATGAGCATCCGTCGTTCGAAAATTCGCGGCTCGTCGTCTCTGATCTGAATTTCAAGGCGACCCTTTTCGCGACGTTTCGCAACCTTTCAGCTCCGTTTCCAGCGTTTACAGATCATGCAACCGAATCGCGGTAATCGCCCGACGAAAACCGCCTCGACGCGTTACTCGCCTTATTCGTAGACGGACGATTTATCATGCGGCGTGGACACGGAAAATCCGTAGATTCGGTCGAGAAGAACCCGAAAATCAAAGAGAGAGAATTCCTCGCGGATGAAACACGGATAAACGAGACAATTCCGTCACGAAATCGAAGAATGGCGTGCCCAAGCAATTTTGAAATGCTCTCTTCTTCGGTGGCATTCGTGAGAAAATGACAGAAAAAAAATACCCCTGTTTTATCATAATTTTAATAATTTGTTTAAATAATTTTTTATAAACAATGGCAAATGAAAAATTGAAAAAACACTTTTTTTCTCATTTTCCTACGAATGGCATAGTTGGTTTGATGCTGACTAGCTTGATTTTTACTGCAGATTCGGCGTAGTCACTTTTGCTCTCCATCATCCGATTGTTTATACCTGTTTTACACCAACAAATTGAACTTTGGCAAAAAAGTGTTACATAGGTTTTCGTCGTAATCTTTCTGGTAGAATTATTTCGTGCAATCAGTTTTTCGAAATAACGATTTTGATCATAATTTGTTATAAACAATTGCAGCTGACGGCGTAATAAACACGGGTAATTTTTTTCCCTCATTTGCCTACGAATGGCATAGTTGGTTTGATGCTGTCCAGCCTGATTTTTGCTCGAGATTCGGCGTAGTCACTTTTGCTCTCCATCATCCGATTGTTTATACCTGTTTTACACTAACAAATTGAACTTTGGCAAAAAAGTGTTACATAGGTTTTCGTCGTAATCTTTCTTGTAGAATTATTTCGTGCAATCAGTTTTTCGAAATAACGATTTTGATCATAATTTGTTATAAACAATTGCAGCTGACGGCGTAATAAACACAGGTAATTTTTTTTCCTCATTTGCCTACGAATGGCATAGTTGGTTTGATGCTGTCCAGCCTGATTTTTGCTCGAGATTCGGCGTAGTCACTTTTGCTCTCCATCATCCGATTGTTTATACCTGTTTTACACTAACAAATTGAACTTTGGTAAAAAAGTGTTACATAGGTTTTCGTCGTAATCTTTCTGGTAGAATTATTTCGTGCAATCAGTTTTTCGAAATAACGATTTTGATCATAATTTGTTATAAACAATTGCAGCTGACGGCGTAATAAACACGGGTAATTTTTTCCCCTCATTTGCCTACGAATGGCATAGTTGGTTTGATGCTGTCCAGCCTGATTTTTGCTCGAGATTCGGCGTAGTCACTTTTGCTCTCCATCATCCGATTGTTTATACCTGTTTTGCACCAACAAATTGAACTTTGGCAAAAAAGTGTTACATAGGTTTTCGTCGTAATCTTTCTTGTAGAATTATTTCGTGCAATCAGTTTTTCGAAATAACGATTTTGATCATAATTTGTTATAAACAATTGCAGCTGACGGCGTAATAAACACGGGTAATTTTTTTCCCTCATTTGCCTACGAATGGCATAGTTGGTTTGATGCTGTCCAGCCTGATTTTTGCTCGAGATTCGGCGTAGTCACTTTTGCTCTCCATCATCCGATTGTTTATACCTGTTTTACACTAACAAATTGAACTTTGGCAAAAAAGTGTTACATAGGTTTTCGTCGTAATCTTTCTTGTAGAATTATTTCGTGCAATCAGTTTTTCGAAATAACGATTTTGATCATAATTTGTTATAAACAATTGCAGCTGACGGCGTAATAAACACGGGTAATTTTTTTCCCTCATTTGCCTACGAATGGCATAGTTGGTTTGATGCTGTCCAGCCTGATTTTTGCTCGAGATTCGGCGTAGTCACTTTTGCTCTCCATCATCCGATTGTTTATACCTGTTTTACACTAACAAATTGAACTTTGGCAAAAAAGTGTTACATAGGTTTTCGTCGTAATCTTTCTTGTAGAATTATTTCGTGCAATCTGTTTTTCGAAATAACAATTTTGTTCATAATTTGTTATAAACAATTACAGCTGACGGCGTGATAAACACGGGTAATTTTTTTTCCTCATTTGCCTACGAATGGCATAGTTGGTTTGATGCTGTCCAGCCTGATTTCTGCTCGAGATTCGGCGTAGTCATTTTTGCTCTCCATCATCCGATTGTTTATACCTGTTTTACACCAACAAATTGAACTTTGGCAAAAAAGTGTTACATAGGTTTTCGTCGTAATCTTTCTGGTAGAATTATTTCGTGCAATCAGTTTTTCGAAATAGCAATTTTGATCACAATTTGTTATAAACAATTGCAGCTGACGGCGTAATAAACACGGGTAATTTTTTTTTCTCATTTGCCTACGAATGGAATAGTTGGTTTGATGCTGTCCAGCCTGATTTTTGCTGGAGATTCGGCGTAGTCACTTTTGCTCTCCATCATCCGATTGTTTATACTTGTTTTACACCAACAAATTGAACTTTGGCAAAAAAGTGTTACATAGCTATTCGTCGTAATCTTTTTGGTAGAATTATTTCGTGCAATCAGTTTTTCGAAAAAACAATTTTGATCACAATTTGTTATAAACAATTCCAGATGACAAATTAAAAATCGGCACAATTGGTTCGATGCTATCGGACCCGAGCTGCTATCGAAACGAGGTGCCTGCGGTCTGGTTAGTCGTGGAAAAGAATTCTCAGCCGGCGCGATTGATAGTTGCGCGAGGGTGGTGAAATCTTAATAAAATGCCGAGTGTTTTGCGAATACCCGACCTCGTTGATTGTCCCACCTCCCAATGACACCGAACAACGCTCGTTTCCGCCTCGTTCGTTCGTTGTGAATAATATATCGGAGCTCCGCGTGCCGTCGGAGTCACCTTCGCCGAGCGAGCGCGCAAAGCGATAAATTGATTGAAACGTGACGGAAAATGGAGTCGATTGAGAGGGATATAATGACGAACGGTGGGGAATTATCAGTTGATCGTCGACCAAATATCGAACGAGCAAACATCAAAAGCGCGCGAATCGCCTGAAAATACGAATCGCGATACGTAGTTCCCGACGCATGTCGAAAAAAAATGAACCACGCGGAAATTTCTATCCTGTAGCGACAAATCTGATTTTTATCTCTTCGACCTTTCGGTCGCGAATTTTTTCAGGCATTATTTTTTTTTTCTATAAAATTGGATGTTTCAGGGTTTTTGGAATTTATGATTAGGAGTCCGCTGTCAAAATTGCAGTCAGTGACCCCGAAAACACTCGCATACCAAATTTCAGAAAAACTTCAGAAATGTGCGAGTTTTGCCTTCACCATTCCTCATCCAATACTCATTTTCCGATTTTCCAAATTCACTACAAATTCTTAGTACGCGACTACTTTTTTTTCTAACACGAAGAGTCCTTTTCGTTTGTTTCATTGAATGATAAATTTGAAAAAATGTGGAGAGCATAACAGTGCAGAAAAAAATGTTGTACACTATTTTTGGTTTTTTACGATTTAATACTCTGAATTTTCTCACAAAAATTTCAAGGTCAGTACTGAAAAAATAATACTTTCGAACGAGTACTTTTTCGACAACTTCGTTTTTTTTCTTTACCTGCCTACGTGTATGTAGCGCCTCGGAGGGGCGGAAGCTGCGGAAGTAAAACGGACGTTCGTATATTTTTTTTCCAAGTGTCGTCGAGGGTGGTGGTTGAAATTTGGCCGAGAAACTTGGTGGAAGGTGAGTCGCGGAAATGGAAAATTGCGGGGATGGAATTGCCGCTATGTGTCGCCTAGTGGAGCCGGCGAGATGGATGCGGCTGATCAACGTGTAGCAAACCGCACCGATCGAGCCGTACCATCAGCGGGCAGAGTAAATATTTGACTCTGTGAGCGGTTACAAAGCCAGACGCTGCATGTTGATAGGGCGTCGTCATCAATTATATCCGGTGCACAGGATCACGCCTCTCCGCGAGCCTCGGACTTGACAAGCACCGCGCGCGGCAACCCTTTCCAACGCGCTCGTTTCTCCGACCGTCGAGCACCGTACATCATCGAATCCGTGTGTACGTACAACCCCGACGGCAAACACGGACGTCCGTTGCGTATAATTAACAAAGCGTACTTACTTATCTCCCCGAATCCAGGTGCCCCCTGATCCTCTCTATCCTACAACCTTCATCCGTCTTAGGGTCACGCCGACCCTCCTCCCTCTCCTTTCCAACCCTCGCCAACTCCGATTCTTCCGATTCCTCCCGGAAGATACAAACTAACAAACTACTCGACATTTTCCAATTGCTCGGTACGCCAACGATTTCATAGACAACAAACTTGCCGTCGAATTTCTCGAAACTTTGGGAAAACTCAGCCGAGATCACGTAGCTTAAGAGTTTCCGTGGGCCCGAAGCTCGCCTGTGACTAGATGTCGAGATACGAGGGTCCAATCGTAGGCCAACCGACGGATTTCCCGAAATAAGACATTGAATTTTTCGTTCAAGGTCACCATTTTTCGATTCTTCTCCCGACCTTGAAACTTTTGTTCGGCACATTTTTCGAGTTAACCTGCCTGCGCCCTCCAGTTCTAACTTCAGACATTCGTTTCCTCGAAGAGTGCGCAATATCTGGAGAAATGTTCCGAATGAAGGTTTCAAGGTTACGAGGAAAAATGGTGACCTTGAACCAAAAATCCAATGTTGCGTTTCAGGAAAACCGTCGGTTGGCCTGTGCTTCAACCCTAGCATCTCGAAACCGAGTCGTAGGCGAGCTTCGGGCCCATGGAGGCTCTTAACCTACGTGATCGAACTTTGTATGCAGACGTGTCGAGTATGCAATTAAATGATAAATTATTTAAATTATTTGACGTTGGACTTTTTGAAAAAAAAAAGTAGCCAGGTTTATCAATTTGTTATTGTTAAATAATACAGAAATTAGTGTTTATTAATATGGAGAAAATGTAGCATGGAAAGTCTCGTAAGTTTTAAATTTATACAATTTGTATGAATTTGCGTTTAGCTAGCCGACATATTTTCCTGATCCCGTTGGAAAAATTCAAATCTTCGCCGTCCCGTTTCAGTGGTCACACCGATTCGAACAAATTTGATCTGTTGAGTAGAATTACAGAGTGGAAAAAAAAGATTTTTTACTTTCGCGCGAGTGAGATTAGCGATTCGCGGACAGGAAATGGTGGTGGCGGGGGAAAACGCCCGGAAAAGCATCGTTGCGAAAAGTAAATTAACCGATGTAACGAGGAAGCATTAGAAACATTTTACTACTTTTTCGGAGCGCGCCTAACGCAGGGCACGTATCGGTAATTGTGCGGCGGAATGTATCAAAAGTTTGAAACGCGTTGTTTTCCGAACTCTTGTTCTCGCCGTTCGTCCCGATTATGAGCGAACGAGAGTTGAAATCGACTCGTGAAACGAATGTCATTTTCCTCGTCGAAAGATCCGCACGGCGTGTCGAGAGAACGCGCTAAATTTCCTTTGCATTTTTCAAACGAGATCGCAATTTTTTTTCTTTTTAATTTTTAAAAACATTTTTTTTTTTATTTTCAACCACATTTTTTTTAAACATTTTTTTTTTAAACAACTTTGTCGAGGCGGAATTTCGGTGGGGACAACTCGCGTTTCCGCTCGACGCGAAATTTTCCATATATTTCTCAACGTCGACGGAATGAGAAGCGAGCGAATTGAAACTCGATCGATCCGGAAGTGAAAATAACGGCGAGAAAAACAGTTGTTTCGAAATAAGCTGGGCGAATGGGAAAATAACAGGCACGCCGGCGAGTTTCTAGTTTTCCGATTGTTCCATCAGCATCGTCGCGATCGGATGTTCGGGAATTCGGAATACCGGCGCGATATAAAAGTTAGATTAACGTCGAGAAGTTGATTGGTTAGGATCGACGTTGACGCACCTGCAACAACCCACTTTTTTTCCTCCCCCAAACAACGTGTTTCTAGGTGCGTCTCACCTATATATATATATATATATATATACACACACATCGAAAATCGGCCTATTAGTTGGTTGAAAATTTAATAAAATGTTGGTACAGACATGGAAAAAAGCAAGCTATTTAAAATCTCAAAATCAGATAAAATGTTGACGCAGACATGAAAAAAACGAGCTGTCGGTAAGCTCAAAATTGGAGAAAATGTTGACACAAATGGTCTCGATCCAGGGATCGTTGGCTCGACCAATCGACGTCCATTTTTCCTACCTGTGCGTCCTCTCCGTGGAAGAGAGACGTCTCCGTCGTCTCACCGTTTTTTATCCGCAGGTCCAGCGATGTGACGTTGAATCGATTCGGCCCGCGCGCGAACATTGAGAGGCATGAAAAAACGACCCAGCGAGCTGCTCGATCTCGCGAGTTTGGTGATCGGAGAAGCGGAGTTGTTGAGGAGAGAGAAGGGCCGCGGTATACGCTGTCCACGAATGCGGGGAATAATTGAGGAACGGGTAATATTCCTAAGCAGATTAGGGCGGAATTCCGGCTGGGATCATGCATACGTGGGAAGCTTGACGACGTTGGAGATATCGCCGGACGAAATGGACGGGGAATCAAGCGACGTCGGAGTCGCCAAAAAGTAAGATCCCCGTTACTTGTGGGAGACGAAACGAGGACGAGGAAATTGAAGGTGAATTGGACCGACGATGACGAATTTTAGGGATTCGTCCAATTTTCGCGAAACGTCAGGCAACGTGGGAAATTATTTAAACAATTTTATTTAAATAACTGCTAATTATAGAAGGAAAAATAGACATCTATTTTTTTTTTTTTTTTGATTCCTGCGAATTCAACAGTTTGTTTCAAATTGAACAGCCTAAACTCGCACCTACGCGAGGTTTTTATCGCAAACTTTTCCCTAGAATCCGGTTGCTGTATTTTTTTTTTAATTTCTCAATTTTTTTATAACTTGGTAAAAAAAATTTTGTCTTTCGATTCCAAATGAGGAAAAAACGGAGCTAGTTTTTTCGAACTCGTTTTCGAATTTATTAGCCAATTTAGCGCTGTGTACAGACTGCTAAGGGCTGTAGACGTGGTTCAAGGTCACGCCAGCCTCCGACGATTTCTGACGTTTCACCATGATTCGACGAACCAAAACCGGAAGGGAGCAAGAGCACAACTACTTGCGAGTATTTTGAAACCGGAATTCGGTTGATTTGCGCCTGCGTTGTTGGGTCATTCATTGGTTTATTCAGTTACGACTGTCATTTATTTACAATAGTTGGTTCGTAGCATTTTTCTTCTTCTATATAACTAACTAAAAGTTCGACAAAATATATCTGTAGTGGACAGTTTCGTGAAAATATTCCACGTCCCTCCAAATTTTCGTACGTGTCTCCGACCTCGGTGAAAATATTTTCAACGTAAAAAAGATTAAACAAAAACCAAATAAGTTTGAGGTTCAACATTTTCCGCAAATTTCAGCCAAGTTGCCCGATTTAGTTTCGAATTATTATGCACAATTTTCTCGCCACGTTTCGAATCGACTTCTCATCGCAAAGCTCGCAAATCGAATAGATTTCTCGCAATATTTTTATTCCTTCGAGAGGTGCGACGTTTTTTTCTTCTAATTATTTCTTTTTCGACACGCGATATTTGTTAGACATTCAAGACATTTTGTTACCTCACATTCGACAGCTAATCCTTTCGAGGAAATATATTTCAACGTTGCTTCGTCGTTTCGCGAATTTTTTCTTCCTCTTTGATAATTATTTTTTCTAGTTTTGATATTCGCAATTTTTTGCCTGCAAGCCTGAAATTTTTTCCAACCACTTCCACTTTTTTTAGCAAGCGATTTCGATTGCTTTTGGGATTATTCGACAGTTTTTCCCATAACCGTCGTAGTTTTCTTTTCTACAAATTTCCAAAATTTCGCACTCTGTTTTTTTTTTTATCGAAAATAATTTTTCCGAAGGCAGATAAATTTTTAATAAGCTTTTCAAATAATTTTCAACCCTTCGAATTATTAGCAGGCGGGTTGAAAATTGTTTGAGATCACGGAAAATTATATCTCGTTGGATCGACAAATGTTGAATAAAACTATCTCCTGAAAAGATTTCCTGACCCAGAAATATCAGACATCCGACATGGAAATTTATTCGTTACGAGCTGAATCTTCGTATTATACGTTGGTATCGGCGTTGCAATCGATACGAGCGAATTCCACTTCGATTCGACGGCCGAGGAATCGACTACGCGAATATCTCGCGAACGCTCGACTTTACGACGAAAGAGTATATCACCAAATTTGTAGCTGATTGAACTGGCTTCAAAAACGATCCTGTGCCTTTTTTCCGTACGACTGATCGTTGGCGAGTTACAGCGCGTTTCGTCCCATCGCGCGTACGCTGCTCTGCCACGATGCGAGCCCCATTTCCAAAACCTCGCATATCTCGTAAACCGTCCCTCCGACAAAAAAAACCTATACGATCATTTATGTAGAAAATCGTCCGGGCTACAAGATTGGTGAGGGGTGTTTTCGACGAGAAGTCGACCGTTTTCGAGATATTTCGAGAAAACCAAATGGTTTTCCGCGGTAAGGATTACTTTGCAAGTTTGCGAATCACGCCTCATCTTCGGCGACTTCCCGTTGTTCCTCGTAAACTAGCAAGTCGATTGCCCCTGCCGACGAAGATTATTGCTCGATTGCGCCGCTTTTTCCCAGAGGCGTCGCTCGAACGCGACCAAATGTCCGAAAATCAACGGGTCAGTTTTTGAAATTTGCCATTTTTCTATTCACCGCGTCAACGTCGATTCCCCCCGCGTGATTCCCACTCCGCTCCGACCTTTTTCAAAAGTCGACGAAGAAATATGGGGGAAACATGGCGAGCGTGTAAAAAACGGGGTCCGCTCGTCGCTTGTTTATTTCGCTGCCGCGTTCGTCGTCGGGTGTATCCGGATTGAAATAAATAGGGTGCGATTAGGGGGGTGACTAACGATCGCGGCGTCGTCCTCTTTCGATCTCGTTGTTTCGCCCGGGATGAACGGGCTGGCGTCGCTCTCGGTTAAATCGGAGGATTTTCGGGCGTAAAAAACGTCCGCTATAATTTTGGCATCGATGCCGAGGGCGGCGTCGCGAGGTTGTGAATCTCTTGGAAGGATTTTTTCGCCGCTGTCTGCAGATCGTCCATGCTCCGGCGCGTCTTCTCCGTCAAGTCGTCGAACTGCCGTTTAGTTTGGGCCAACAGCTCGTCCGTCGACCTCACAGCGTTGTTCGCCATCTCCTTCACCTCCGCGTCGATCTTCCCGATCACCCACTCGATGGCTTGTCTCCCCTGTGCGACGAGAAACGAACAGCGCAACCAAAATTTCATTAATCATTCGCGCTCCTTCCTCCCTCATTTTCCTACTTTTCTTTCGCCTTGACCTCAATTTTTCTCCAATTTTTCCACGATTTTAAAACCTTTAAAAAAAGCTTTTTATTTTTGGCAAACAATAATTCCTTTTTTTCCAAAACGAAAAATCAAAAAACTCGGAAGAGCGAGAGTAAAAAGCCAAATTACGGTTGAATTCCGTTGCGAGAGAAAAATTCGGGTTTCGCCATGTTTCACACGGTTATTCGCGATGTTTCCGCGTCTCGCGATTCGCGTGGGTCGGTCTATCATCGGTGGGAAAACGCGAGGGACGGGTTTTCCGTTATTTTCAATATTTCCCGAATCTCTGTACATTCTGCGAGGTACGCGGGTAAATGTATTCGGTAGGAGGAACCCATCTGGCGTCTAAGCCGCATGCAAGCCTCAAAGCGGATTCACCCGAACGCCCGCCCGAGCCCTGTTTATATCGACAGTTCGAAACGAGATCTCCCATTCGCGAACGCCGACAAACACCCCGTTAGAAGTTGCGAGTAGCGAAACGATGCGGTTGTAACGCACCGAAGAGAGAACCTCGCGGTACGAAATAAACCATCGCGCAGCCACTAATAAGAGCGACTAATTCTTCGACACGCAACGCGCGTTATTTCATTCGTCGATTAAAACACGCGACAGCTCTTTGATGTACAAATACGTCGTCGTGAGAAAACAAATCCGGCTCTCATAATTAATACATAAATAAATAAATAAATAAATAAATAAATAAATAAACAAATAAATAAATAAATAAATAAATAAATAAATAAATAAATAAACAAATAAATAAATAAATAAATAAATAAATAAATAAACAAACAAATAAATAAATGAACAAATAAATAAATATATAGATAGATAGATAGATATATGGATAGATAGATAGATTGACAGATAGAAAGATAGGTAGGTAGGTAGATAGATAGATATACAGGGTGGATCGCCTCAGGTGTCGATTGCCATCGGCCCCGCCCCTGATAAAAAAGTTACAGCAGCGTTAAAACCTAGCTACGAGGACTACTTTTTCCACGGTACTTGAACTAGACAAGTTCTTACAATTCTGGCTAGATAGCAGAGTGAAGCATGATTTCAGCTGCGTTCAGTCTAGTTGGCTCAACCTGGAATTTCTCTCGGTGGAGCAAAGGACGAATGCTACGGGGAATTGCAAAAATGGGGCGAACGTTTGTAAAAAGTTCGGCTCCTTTGGCGTTGGATTTTGCTTTCCGTTGGATGTACTCGGTGGGAATCGACTATTCGCAACAGATTTGGTAATTCGAGGATCGGTAAGAATTTGACGAGAATAAATCTCGGGAGGGAATCTCTCGCGAGGAGATTTCCGCGAGCTAGTCCGCGCACGTAAAGCGACTTTCGCATCCCTCGACTTACGAGTCGAAGTTCCAACGCCTTTCGCCACGCTTTCCGTACTCCCAAGCGGCGAGAAGTCACCGAGTATCCGCGACACGTCACTCGATGTCAGCGTTTCCGCAACCCGTCGTCGAAATACACGCTCCTACTACTGTTTTATTCCGCTTTCGGATACGAGATTTTTCTACAAATTCGCGATACCACCGGATTTGTTCCACGACCCGTCTACTCCGTTTTCCGCCTCGATACAGCGCGTGCGAAACGCGTACTCGTCGAACACGATTTGGCACAATTGTTTTTACTTGTCTTTCAGGTTTTTCACACCGCGTAGCATCTTGGCCTCGAAAGCTCTCTCTTACTCGGATTATCTACTTCTTCTTCCCTCGATTTACATCTCTCGATTCCTCTCATTTTTCAAACCTTTTCTTCGAGGGAATGAATATTTATAAAAAAAGACTCGTTTTTTTTAACCCTTACTGGTCACTCGGGGTTGATTCAGCCCCAGCGGTTTTTCGAACTGCGCCACCTCCTAGAGTATTTGTGAAAATGGAACACGTGTCGTCATCTGTGGGTAGTTTGAACCATTTTTCATCATAAAATATCGTTCGTTATAACAAATCTGGCGTATCATTTTTCCGCACTTCGGATGTTCAAATAAATATAGTTTTTGGAACGGCCACTAATTTATTCTCACCCACCTGAAAGTATGCTATTTCAGATTTATGAAACGATTTTTAAAATTTTTTTTCGTTGAAAATTGAAGTCTCTGCATGGCTTTTCATGAAAAAAGTCATATTTTACGATTTTTTTTTCGACTTTTCTTTTTTGGTATTAAAAATTACACGACTTGAAAATAACTGACACGGCCTTACGCATAAAGGTTGACGTTACGTTGTAGTATTTTGATATAATTTTTTTGTCAATTTTTTAGTTATTTATCACTTTCCAAAGTGAGTGGGGTTGATGACACCCCACGTCAGAATTCGGAGGTGTGACCATTAAGGGTTAAACAAAAGATTTGTTTTTTTCTACCTTACCGCTGCGAATGAGAACTGACGACTCGAAAGTGCTTAATTTACGTGTTTTAACAGGTTTTCTTCTCTCATTTTGTGATTTGTGGGTCGGCGCGGGAAAAACATTTGTTTTTTCTTTTTCTCTACGCTCCTCGGATTTTTTTTCGATCGTGCAAAAGTGACGGCGATTGAGGCCAGAATAAAATCAGGAATCGATTAATTTTCTACGCCAAAAATTGGTCAAATTAGAAAAAAAAAATTGGATCGGCGATGAGAAAACGGTGTTGCTTGTTGGTATTTCTAATATTGTCAATTCGGCGCGATTCGTGTAATTTCCGCTCGTATTTCTTTACCTTTCCAGCATTCGCCGAGATTTTCATGGTGAGCATCGTCTCCATGTAATCGCATAACGGAACACCCTTCACCGTGACGGCTGCGGACTGCGTGAGCAGAGTAGTTTCAGGGTTGTTGGGGTTGCGGACGTACTTCACCGTCTCCGTCACGCCGATGTAGTTGCAGAAGGTGAGCTGCGACAGAGAAGAGAGAGAAAAGGATAGAGAAGGGGGAAGAAGAAATGGGAGGGTCAAAATTAATCGGCGAACGAGAACGGGCCTTTTTCCTACATTTCACGGAGGATTTCGCGGGTGACGAGGGAAATCACGTGACGAGCGACGCGCGCGAGAGGCAGGAAATTCCGCAGATTTCGCGAGGCTTTGAAAAAGCGGGGGAAAAAAAGGAAAAAATGGAAAACCGTGGTGGACGGAGAGAGAGAGAGAGGCGAGTTTGTGTTTCTTCGGCGAGATAGAGAGGTATCGGTGATCGGCTACTCGAGACGATGAGGAAATACAAAAATGAATATCAGCTAGTTAGCCGGATCGCGGGTACAGTTGGCTTCGCTGATTGCCAATATGGCCGACGCGCGTACGGAGCACGGAGGCCGTGTAACGAGAATGCGGCCGGGGGAGAGGCTTCGAGTGCGATGCGCGACCCAGAAAATGCCTCGGGGCGCTAATTTCTCCGCAAAACGTATTGCCCCCTTGCGATTCAATTGTTTCGCATCGCGGACCGCTACTATTTCCGAGACGATTTTACCTAATAACGTTTCCCTATTCACCCCGCGCGGAGCCATTGTATCCGGCGCTCGGTCGACGATCGACCGATAAAACCTGCGATTTATTATTATCGCTCGACGAGAATCCACCTTCGGCGATAACGATGCCGGCGAAGAAAAATAACAATCAACGCTGCGTTTCCAATGCTTATTGCGAACCAGGGTGAACGCACCGATGGACAAATTCGAGTTTCTCCCTCGAAATGAGGATCATATTTGCGTGAGAATACTCAACTACCTCGAAAGAACCCTGGAACTTATTTCTTAAGCGGAGAGCCTGCTTAGAGACTTCAAAAAATCGATTTTTTTTGTTGCATCAATATCTTCCTCAACTATCCAAGAACGTGTCCCTAAAATTTCAGAAGCAAATTCGAAATCCTTTCGGAGTTATGTAAGAAATAGCGAGGAAGCGTCGAGCAGGTATACGAGCGCGTGTTCGAGCATCGAACATCCAGGCGATAACCAGTTTTTTGAAGAGTCTGAAGAGTAATTTACGGACCAGGAATCGCTGATTAGCATATTAACGCGGTAAGTTCAAGAAAATTACAATTTCTTATAGACGGAAACTTTGACGCGCGATTTCTCGGTTTTTCATTTTCACGATTCTTCCTAATTGGCGGGAAGGAGAGCGAAAAATCTAAATGTTCTATCAAAACGAAACAAAGTGCAGCGTATTTGGGATCAAATTCTCTTCTAGTTGAACCTAAAAAACCTTAAGAAAGTCAAGGTTAACCTACTTTTTAAACGATCTAGGGTGAATTTTTTTTTCTCCAAAAAAAGGAATTTTTTGTTCAATTTGCGAGAAATTGTTGAATTTTTTACTTTCTGTTGAATTTTATTGGTTTAACTGGAAGCTATACTATTAAAAAGTAAAAAAATTGTTGGGTTTTTTGTTGCAGATAGAAATTGCGACCTGCATCTTTCCCTGCACACTCAAGACGCCTCGGCGAAATGCGTGTACCAGGCATAATATGATGTGTACTTTGATGAACAAATTTGAGCAGACTGTTGAAATATGTGATAAGAAACTCTGTAAGTTTCGTTTGAATCGGATATGTCTTTCCTTCCCAAAAAAATCCTCGAAAAAAGCAGGCTCCCCCCTCGAGTGACAAATTCGTAAAATATTAAAATAGTAATATTCACGGTTACGTCGGATTATTTACAACTATTTTTCACAGCTGCGGTGATAGAATAACATTTGATATTCGTGTTGATAAGTCGAAAACTGCAACTCTGAGGGACAGAAAATGCGTCTTTGGAAATCAAGTTTAAAACAGTGACACCGAAGCAATAAATTTATAAATACGTATACAGTGTATATAAACACTGACGCGTAGCGTAATTCGAGGTAACGTAAGAGCGAGGAATAAATGTTGGTTTTTGCTACTCGCACAGCCGAGAATTAACCCCCAGGATCCGTACTTAGCCCGACAACACGTTTTTACGCGCCATCGTCACCGTCGCTCGTTTCGATCACAGGGAGATTCGAGGTCCGGCCGCGAACGCTGCGATTTACGGATGATAGATGAGGACACCGGTCTTCAAAGTTCTCGCACCCTCGGCAGAGGGTTGGCGCTAGAGTGCATGCCGTGGGATCTGTCAGATATGAGCATAAGTTCGGTTGCGGGTAGCGGTATTTGGTTAGGACAGGGGAACGGAATCTGATTAGTGCGGATCCACCGAGCGTCCCGATATAATTAGATACGAAGACGAACACTGGTACTACATCCCCAAGCAGGTCGCTTTTCTCTACCCAGCACATCGACGACCCTGGCGAAAAGTATCTATCGCCAAAATACGAAAAGCAGCTACAATTTCAAAATCACTCCCATCCACATTTTCTTGGCAAAGCAACGAAATTACACAGCAAAGGACGATTTAAACTACTTTGCCTCGTCATTGATGCCAGAAAGCTAGAATCTGTCGGGGTAACTGCGTTTACAGGTTACTATCACCAGAAATCTAGTCGCAGTACCTAGAAAAAGTAGTCTCAAGTGCTTTTCTCGAGTATCTTTTTTTTTCTAGTTACCCTGACTAGCTACCATTTCTCTCACAGTGCAGGTATATTCGCGAATCAGAGGGACAAAACATTTTTCCTTATAAATATAAATAGCAACGACAATCCTTTTCCCTAGAATAATAGCACCAATCTCAACTCTATCCCAAATACTTAACACGAAAAACTGTCGTACAAATTGTGTCTAACCGAATAAATATTCGATTTTCAATTAAAGTACATCTCACAAGCTATATATTTTTGTAGCAAAATATTTCCCAGCAACGATATTTACATTAAACCATTGCAAATTTTGTTTCAGTTGAAACAACTCAGGTCGACGTTCGCTGCTTATGTTCGTAGCGTTTTCTTTTATCGTGCCGACGTAGCAGCGACGTCTCTCATTTTTGTCAGAAACAAAAATAGGCACGGTTTTGCTTTTCCAAAAAATGCCAAAGCGAGGCGAGCGACAAAAACATTCCGGTGTAGCTGGGCACTCGCGATAGGGCGAACCGTAAAGCGTGAAGAAAAATACCGCGAGAGAGATGAAACGTGTGTTTGCCGCGAAACAAAGCATAACCCTTACTGGTCACTCGGGCTTGATTCAACCCCAGCGGTTTTTCGAACTGCGCTACCTCCTAGAGTATTTGTGAAAATGGGACACGTGTCGTCATCTGTGGGTAGTTTGAACCATTTTTCATCATAAAATATCGTTCGTTATAACAAATCTGGCGTATCATTTTTCCGCACTTCGGATGTTCAAATAAATATAGTTTTTGGAACGGCCACTAATTTATTCTCACCCACCCGAAAGTATGCTATTTCAGATTTATGAAACGATTTTTAAAATTTTTTTTCGTTGAAAATTGAAGTCTCTGCATGGCTTTTCATGAAAAAAGTCATATTTTACGATTTTTTTTCGACTTTTCTTTTTTGGTATTAAAAATTACACGACTTGAAAATAACTGACATGGCCTTACGCATAAAGGTTGACGTTACGTTGTAGTATTTTGATATAATTTTTTTTTCAATTTTTTAATTATTTATCACTTTCCAAAGTGAGTGGGGTTGATGACACCCCATGTGACCATCACGTCAGAATCCGGAGGGGTGACCATTAAGGGATAATTTCGATGGAAGACCGGAGGAGAAAAACAAACGATTCGAGAATTGGAGAAAGGGTGGTATATTCCATTGGGAAATCGTCGTCGTTCAATTCGGTGGCGATACTTTCGCGGAAACCGGAACAAAAAGCACGGCTTGAGAACGAGTTTGATAAGAAAGGACTTGATATGAAATAGATACTCCTAATAAATCGTGTGGCTAAATTGCGGGCGCGAGGTTGCGAAAAATGCGAGGATAAATAGTGGATTTGATGCGGAAATGGCGAAAAAATATGCGAGCGGATACGCGTGTTCGCGTTGTATATGGATTAATAGCTGGCAGTTTTGAAATGGTAATTTATTTCGTTTATTTATAGCCGATGTCCGTCTCTCGTTCGTGCGAATGAACGAGTGCGAGAGAGAGAGAGAGAGAGAGAGAAAAAGAACGAATAGCGCGGACGAGAGAGGGTTTATTCAAATTCTTGTTGATACCACGGCTAAAAGTGCCATTTGCGAATGCAAAGGTCACGAGGGAGGCGGAGGGAGCTGCCTACGGACTATTACGAGGCGCGTCCGCACGCGTTTCTATCCGAAATGTATATACATACGTCGCGCCGCGTGCGGAAAGCGTAACGGATCACGTCGCGCTCTCTCTCTCTCTCTCTCTCTCTCTCTCTCGCGACGGCGGTCCTCTCGACGGTGTTTGTCGGGCTTGTTTACTTTTCATTTGCAGTCGTGTTTAAACTGGGTGTTTTTGCAACGAGACTGTTTTGAATATTTATGCGGAATAGCTGCGATACTTTGCGCACACATCGGATGATAGAGGTAAGACCGTCGCGCGAGCATAGAGCGATGGATCGATCGTGGATTTTTGAGCGTGGAACTGCCGCTTGATCTTCCCTCGGCTGTCCTCTTCGTTGCGGAAAGAGGGTTAATTCGGCGGAGCGGGGAATACGCGTCGGTAATTAGGTCCGATATGATTGAGAGGATTTGGCACGCGGTGCTTCGCGGAGGCATTGTTCGGTTTGGCCAGCGTTTGCGGTGACTCCTGGTCGCTTAGTTAGTCGCGGTTAATTCACACTCGACGTAGTTTGGATACCGTGCGTCTGCCCTGAGGTATCGCGACTCGCGAGTGTTGGACCGGGAGTCGCGACAGGCTTAATGCGATTAAGTCGATGGACCGTGGTGATCGGAGTTGCGAGATTTGCGGTGAAAGAAGCACTGACTTTGCAATATTTCACGATTTTATCAGTGGCCGACATTCGAGTGACGATTTCGTTGTGTTTTTTTTTCATCGAGGTTTATTTGCGGTGGAAATGAAAACGTTAATACCACTTGAAAATAGTCGAAATTGAGGTGACGGTAACGCGGACGAGTATTCTGACTCTGGGGTAAGAGATACGAGAATCTTTATGGGAGATAAAATCTGCGTCGTGATTTGCTCTTTGTCTTTTGTTTGACACTTTTTCCGATCCGATCAACCGTTCTCGAGTTAGAGCGGGGAAAACGAAAGCTACAGGGTGACTATCGTAGCCCGAACGAAGACGGGAGTGCGCAAAAATCGTGAAACGATGGTCGTGCCTGAAAGTAGGGGTTTTAGGCGTTGTATCGGACACGTTTCTCGATTCGTCGGATACAGCGCGTTATATCATCGGAGGTAGGAGCGAGCTTCCGTGTCGCTTGGACGAAAAATACGGGTTTCCGTGAGAGATAGGAGAAAAAGGTAAGAGAGGAAAAATGTGCGTTAGTCCCGGCTCTACAAATTTTGTTGGACACATTTTTTCGTCCGACCATCGCGAAACGTGCTACAGGGTGTTTCGCGGGAAAAGCGTCGTTTTGACGGATTTTCGCGCGAGATAGGGGGGAAACGTAGGGGATAAAAATGCGCGTTATGCTGCCGCGGCGACGTTGGTTTCGGAATGTTTTTTTCACGAAAAGTGTTTATCGCGAGATATTCGGGCGGAAACGATCGAGACACATCCGGTAGCGTCGTTTCCCTTCGCGGTATCGGTACGCCCCCCTCGCCGTTACAGCGAGGAAAGATGACACCAATCCGAGTTATCTTACGCAAATTAATCCCCAGACTCTCTCAGCGAACGAGAATAAATTTAAACTACGGCAGGCGACATATTTTCCCGCCTACTCCCTCGCTCTCTCTCTCTCTCTCTCTATCTCTCCTCGATGTACCCGCGTTACACAGATTTCCCTCAAGGCATCAGTCGCGTGATCGTTGCGCAGAGAAAGCTTCCATTCTCTCTCATCCCTTCGCCTCGCAGCTTCCAAAAAGGGCGAACGCCATCGCGTCGAAACACCAATCTAAAATCCCGTAACTTAAAGTCCCAACGATCCTCGCTGGAGGTGAAAGGGAAGAGAAAAAAATTGAAACTCGAGAAAAGGTATGCAACGAGGCGAGGGAAAACGGCAGGAGAACAGAGCAAAAAGGCCGAAAGGTAAAACCAGGCGGTAGAAAAAACCCAACGAATTCTCTCGACCGACTGGTCTGTGCTACATAATACTACGTATCACGTCCGCCGATATACACGGGTCACTCCACGCCAAATCGGACACTTTGCAAAATTTTATTCCCGATTTCCTCAATTTTTTCCCGCTCTCTCGAACCCTTCGAAAGCACTTCCACCTAAATTTTGAGACTTTTTCCATCAGCTTTTTTTGCCCGTAACTTTCTTCCCATTCATGTACTTCCCAAAAAAAAAATAAAAAAATATATAGAAAGACAAATACGAAAAACGTTGTCACAATTATTTTTACACCTGATTTCCGAGTTTCAAACTTCAAGCTTTTTTCCGAGTGCATATTTGGATTTTTTGTCGCGCCCGTATATACGTACGCGCGCAGTGAATTTCGACGACGCGAGCGGAAAAACGAACTGGCAGGAATTTTCCTCCTCCGATCGCTCGGTCGCCGCGCGGTCCTCTAAATTTTAATCAATTTTTAATCAATTTCTAAATAAAACCGACGTAAAATACTGCCGCGAGACACGTACGGGCGAAATGAAACGGAATTAAAATAAAATAGCGAACCGAACGAGACGCGACGCGAGGAGGCCAACAAAAAATGATCATAACAGCGCACGAAACACCCGTCCCCGACGGTAGTAGTAGGCGAATCGATCGGTCTGATCCGCGACCGCGCCGTGAAATTTGTTATACCTTTATGATTTAAAGGGTTGCCCGTATAATAATTCAAACTTGCGCGCTCCACTATACCTGCCCACCGAAAGCTCCGCCGGGAATCTCCCCTCCTCCCTCTATCTCTATCTCTATCTCTCTTCGCCGACGATCCGACACTGTCCAGATATTAATTTAGCGGAGCCGGTCCCTCGCGTAGCTGTCCGTAGCTGATGACGTTCTCGTTAGATTCAACTATTATTCAACTACACGTCCCAATCCGGGTACTCGGTGCCGGCGCAATTTTGCGCTCGCCGGTAAAAGCGGTGCCGATTTTATCGCGCGAAGCGATCCGCCCCGCGCGCGCAAAAACGCTCGTTTTTGGATAAAAAGCTTCCTCGCCGCTCGCGCGATCCAGTCTCGTCGATGGCGACGAGGAACTCGAGGAATGTCAGGGATGATTTGGGAAAGGAGTTTTCGAGTCCTCGCCGATAAGGACGGCGATGACCAGAGCGCGGTGGTAGAGACGTCGTAAAAGTCCGGGGGGTGGGGCTGAGAAGAAAACGCTGCGATAAGCTTACCACGTTAACGATTTAACGACGCCCTATACCGAGATTATGAAACAAATTAATACGAGGATGGAAAGGGAGGCCGGGAAACTAGATTACCTCACACTTAACGCCTGCACTTTTTCAGTTTTATTTCCGCATCGAAAAAACGAGCGTAGTTACGATACACGTCGTATTATACGAGCTGTTCTTACAGTCGCGCTGCACGCACCGTCGACCCTTTTGGTCTAGAATTTTGTCAGCCATCTTTTTTCCAGGAAATTTGGCGTATAAGACCAAAAAACCCTGGATACTAAATTTCAAAACCAAATTAAAATATTTCAAAATCTTCACCAGCCATATTGAAGCCGCCATTTTGTATTTTAAAAACGTGACAGCGGATTCGTAATGAACGACCTCGGAAACCCCTGTATACCAAATTTCATGAAAAATTAGCATATCATACAAAATCTTCACCGGCCATATTGAGTCCGCCATTTTGAATTTCCAACTTTTCACAGCAGATTCCTAATCAGTGGCCTCAAAAACCATTGTAGGCAAAGTGTCAAAAACAATTGGCATATTTCCAACTTTTCAGCAGCCATATTGAATACGCCATTTTGTATTTGAAACATGTGACAGCGAATTCGTGAGCTGAGGAGCCCTTATGTGCATCGAATTTCCGGAAAAATTATCATATTTCCAACTTTTCAGCAGCCATATTGAGTCCGCCATTTTGTTTTTGTTAATAATTTCACAGCGGATTCAATGCAGCGAACTAAAAAGCCTCCGTATACAGCTTTTCAGATGATACGAGCTATTATTTCGTCGTGGGGCGAATCTATTCTGAAAATTCTGAACGTTTTAATAGTGATTTGTTATTAGCAGTTATTATTTCAAACAGGGATGCAATATTATTTTTGGACTGAAAGGGTTAATTTTGCTTTTTCACGGCCCTTTTTTGGCGTGGAACCGATCGGACGAGAAATATGTAAAAAGGATGGAACGTGCGGAATTAACGAGACATGGAATTGAGGTCGAGTTGAACGAGGAAAGAAAGAAAGAAACATAGAGAAAGAAAAAACAGGTTTTCCTGATAATTCGTTTTACTCGCAGAATTGCATTGGGCATTGATAAAAATGGGTGGGAAATATTTCCGCAGCATACGCAAAAAGAAATCTATAAATGATTGCGAGAAGCGTCTATTTATTTCGTGTAAAAGGCAACGATAATTACGATTGTAAATATTGCAGCTAAGTAAATGGGCGGCGTTTCGGGTGGAACGTGAACGGATTTTAGAAGCGAAAAATGATCAACGTTTCTACTGATTTCCCGTCAGCTACGCCTCGCGCGAGCGAACAGAGTCGAATAATTCCGGATTTCTCCGCGCGTTTGTTCTCGACATTCGTATTTATCTATTAATTAATTCATTTTTTCCACTCGTTTTTACGTTTTCGTGCTTCCAGCGCCAAAGTTCGCGTCGAGGTCGCATTTGCTGCGAAGAAAAATCTATAAAACACGATAACCGCGAGACTACAACGCCATTCGGAACAGTTATTCTCTCGGAGTGTAAAAAAAAATTAATTAACGAACAAAGGTCGAACGGCTCCGGTTTTATTTCGTCGTAAAGCGAGGCGAACGAAAATGTAAATGAAACGATGACCGGGTCGCGCAATTTTCAGTTTTCCACGCGTATTGCCCGCGGCTACGCTGCATTCCGGGCGGAATCAGCAGCCGCCATTTCGTTTCTGCGTCTTCGGCTTGGTTTTCCGGATGAAAAAACCGCGACTAGTCGGCGAAATTATTTGCGAGGGCGGTGAATAAAAAATTGCGGGGACAAAAGCGGAGCGGATTTCAGGGTCGCGGGGAAGACGAGAGTCCGGAGAGCTCGATGCTCGTGCGGTGACGATGGTAAACGAACGTCGCGGGGTCGACGAGCACTTTCGTCGTTAAAGTTTGAAAGCTTGTGCCAGGACGGAGGGCGGCACGGACAACGGCGTAACTTTCGGCAAAATAACACGCATCGTTTCCTTTGGCTTCGGGAGATATTACACCGAGATCGTTATTAACGGTGATTCGTCGGATTTTACGCGCCGCCGGATCGAAAATTCCACTTCCCCACTTTTTTCCCCTTCGGATTACGGTTACATATTTTGTTGTCGTACTACCGTGTCGTAGTTACAAGGGTAGGCTGGTCTAGGAGTACGCAGTTAAGATTAAAATTATTCTAAAAACAAAATAAACAATTGTAGATAATCGTTTCAAACTTTATTTTGTACCCAACTAATACAGGGTGAGCAAAAGAAAAAGATACAGTCAAATAACTCGAAAACTACGCGAAATCAAAAAAAAAATGTTGAAATAAAAGTTACATGGTTTGGAGGGGGACATTCGATGGTGACCTTGAAATGACCTTGAAATTATTTTAATGGGGTTTTTTCAAGGTCAACTTTGTTTTTTCAAACGGGAACACATATTTTTGACATTGGCAATCGAAAGAGAAGGAAATTTCGAGTCCGATTACGTTTTTTATTATTTTTTATTGTAATTTTTTTAATTTTCAAAATTATGAATTTTAGAAAAAAATTGAGTGACAAATTGCTTCGTCTCAATTTTCTTGAAAAAAAAACACCTAAGAAAGGAATCAAAGGAAACTTAAGAAGGAACTAATGCCGACGTTCAGCAGAAGCTCAATAAAGTAACTTAAGACGCCAGTAATCAAGAAGTCGGTAATATTAATTCACATGACCCGCGAGTTCTGACTATTTTAGCCGTTGTTTCTGGGTAATGCTAAAAGTAGTTTTAATGATAATTTTTTCATTTAAGTTTCAAGATCTTTTTAAAACAATTTCCAAGGTCATTTCAATGTCATTTTAAATAATGCCGATTTTAATAAAAAAAATGTGCTATAAGGTGAAAAAAAATTCAAGGTCAAAAATATGTGTTCCCGTTTGAAAAAACAAAGTTGACCTTGAAAAAAACCCATTAAACTAATTTCAAGGTCATTTCAAGGTCACCATCGAATGTCCCCCTCCAAACCATGTAACTTTTATTTCAACATTTTTTTTTTGATTTCGCGTAGTTTTCGAGTTATTTGACCGTATCTTTTTCTTTTGCTCACCCTGTATATCTTTCATAAAATAACGTAACTTGAAACGAAATGATATGCATTATCTTTGTGAAATTAAAAAAATAACAAAAGTGAGAATTGCGATTATCTCTTACAATAATTGTTGGACAAGAGTACGCAAATTAGCATGTAAGAGTACGCGTGTAAAAATATCTGCAAACGCGTGCTTACATTACTTGCAGTAGTCACAAATGAAGCCAGGTATATCGAGAATGCGTAGGTACTCTTATCGGGTGCGTACTCGTAGAGCAGCCTACCCTAACCGAAGGACTTCGACGCTCGACCCAGCGCTTCTCAAATTTCAGAGAAAAAAAGATACAAATCGATTTCAAAGTAGACGACGAATTTCTAGAAGGCTTCCCTTTGCTGGTGGCGTAAAATCGATGCGTATCGCGGAAAATCGGATTCGTGAATTTCGCGGAAAATCATCTTTTCCAGATGCTCGTCGCTGTCCGTTGTAGTAAAACGGACGTACCTGTCGGAAACCATCGGTGAAATTCCCACGACGCGTTTAGTGGCTGATATTGAAATATCCGTAAAACGCTCGCTCGCGCTCTCCAGGTATTATCAAGCCACGTGGGACGACGACGCTACGTCGCCGGGGCTGTTTGACAAATTGCTAAAAGATTCGCTGCTCTCGCTCGGGGATTTCGCTCGGGGGGAAGAAAGACGTGCATCGGAGACGGGTTGGTGCACGGCGGAGAGCCGGCGCACCGGGTCCCAACCAGCCGAGCGGACGACCTTGGGCTCGTACGCGTCGGGTGCGTCGCGGAGTAAACACGAGCTGGGGGATGTAGCCGCGGTAATATCCGTCGGGAATTGTTCAATTCTAGCGGAAGCTCCCGACCGAACGGAGAAACACACCGGCGCGCTCAGAGATCGCTCTCTCTCTCTCTCTCTCTCTGTGCGCGCGCGCGTGTGTACGGCGAGATGCATTTTTCACACCGAGGAGAGCGAAGAGCGACTCCTCCGTTTCCTCTACCTGTCCCCCCGATTTCCCTACGATCTCCTCTCCTCTACGCGTGCAGCATGCACTCGTATATCCTCGCTCGTTAGCTGATTTTCCCGCGCCAGCTGAACTCTCGCTTCGCGGATCCTCGAGCGTGCCGCGTAATTCGGATCAGCTTTCGGCATTTATTTTCAATTATTCGAGCAAAACAAAGCAGGCAATTGTACAACTTCCAGCCGCGAAGACAAAAGAGGAAACGAACAATAAACACGTCGATCGTTGAGCATGGAGAACTCGCGTTTTATTCGTCGATGTAATTTGATTTTTTTTTTTAAATAATTTAGAGCAAGTCGGAATTTGTACGTTTCGAGCGACGTACAATGAAGAAGAACTCCTTCATCGAGGAGCCGGGTTATTTGTCGATGATATTTATCCGGTAATTTTTTCGAATAGCTCAGCATAGAAATTGCAGTGATCCATCATAGAAGTTATTTCACCTCGGATGAGAGTTCGCAAAGTACCAAGCAGCCACGAGCAACCTCTAAAGTTTATGAAAACAAGAAAAATCGCCAATCCCAATTCCATCATTGTTCCCGTTAGCCACGAGGAGACGAGTCGCAAGAAATCGCAGACCCCTTTCTCCAAGCCTGTCGAGCTACGCGGTAAAAAAGCTCCGCCGTTGTGTAAAGTGTACAAATTTTTATGCACGATTTTTAACATTTCAGTGCATTGATTGACACAAAATCGTTAGCTTTGTTCTCACAGTCCATTTTTCAACACACAAAAATGTTATTTCATACTATATTAACACTTTTTACACGTTACTGTAACGTTGATTTGTCTTACTTTTAACACAGAGCTGTGTTAACATATCACTACACATAGAGTGTGTTGAAATAACACTAATTTTGTGTGAAAATAATTTGGTCAACACTTATTTCTTCTAAAAAAATTTGTTGGTCAACGCTAATTTTGTGTGAAAAAATTGGTTAACACTAATTTTGTGTAGAAAATTGGTTAACACTAATTTCGTGTACATAAAAAATTAGTTGGCACTAATTTTGTGCAGAAAAAAATTGTTTGACACTCATTTTGTGTAAACAAATTTGATCAACACTAATTTCGTGTACAAAATTATTTGGTCAACACTAATTTTATGTACAAAAAATTGGTGAGCACTAATTTTGTGCAGAAAATTGGCTAACACTAATTTCGTGTAGAAAAAAATTGAATGGCACTCATTTTGTGTAAACAAATTTGGTCAACACTAATTTCGTGTAAAAAATTATTTGATCAACACTAATTTTGTGTAAAAAAAATTGGTTAACACTAATTTTGTGTAGAAAACTGGTTAACTATTAATTTTGGGTAGAAAAAAAATTGTTTGGCACTCATTTTGTGTAAACAAATTTGGTCAACGCTAATTTCGTGTATAAAATTGGTTCACACTAATATCGTGTAAAAACGTCGTTAACACTAATTGTGACGTTGAATTTGATGGACAATTTGTTACGGTGTACGGTGTCGAAGGGACTGTCGCACGCGACTCGTTATCATGATGGTTGGGAAGACTGTTCAACGGCGGGTCCAGATCCGGATTGTTCATTTATCTCGATATCTTCTCGCGGATCGGAGGATTACTTATTGGCTCGATTTTCCCGACGCGTATCCGCGCGCAGCCACTCCCGCCGTCTCTAGAGATCGATCCTCGCAAAAAGCTCTTCTAAAGCTGCATCAGTTCATTTCTCATTCCCACCGTTAATGCAACCGTACGTCATACCGGTAATGTATCTCCCTCCTCGACCCCTGCGCTCCTCGTGCCATCCTCTCGATATCACCTCGCCTCGCCTCCCCTCGGAGATATCTCGCCTCGACGGAGGTATAAGGAGCAGCAACCGATATCGGCGCTCGCCTCCCTCGCGCCACCTACTCGCGGGGGCCGAGAGAAGCGCGGCCGAACGAAGCCCCGCGGGCATAATGCAGCTGGTAATGCGCGCATCAATAACCTATCATCCGCAGTATGCTCCGAGTTCCGCAACACGTCAGACACCTTCGACAAAACTGAAATCCGATGCAACAAAACTCATCGCTCCTCGCGCTGCTTTGCCGCGGTGCATAAAATATGCGGCAGCGCTCCTCCGCCGCGTACTTCCGCTACCTCCGTGCTTCGCGAATCCGCGTACGTGGATTAAGCCTGACCTCGGGAGGCGCGTATGCAGAAACGAATTTTCCCGTCAAATTGCACCTTTTGCATTTTTTTACGAACATTCCAAAATTAAAAACAAAACACTCGACAACGACGATATTATTGTTCAACGTATCTTCTCGCTTGTCGAGTGTCGAAATAAAAATATGCCGTGGCAAATTGAGCATATCTCGAAGAGTCGAATGAGAAAGCGGAGAAACGAGAGAAGGAGGATGAAAAGGATAATAGGAACGGATACGAAGCGATACGTGGGTAAAAAAATAAAATGGAGCGAGATAACGAGAAAACAAACGAAATACGGGGATAAATAAATAAATATTCAACGTGGCACTCGCGAATAATGTCCCACCCATTTGGGCAAAATATTAAACGGAAAGTGTAGAGCGAAAACATTACATCCCTGTTAAATGATACATATTTATTACGGAGCGTTGTCGGCCATAAAAATTAATTGAAATCCGACGGAAGGACGGAAAAGTGTGAGGCAAAGGTAGGCTAAGCGCGAGTATTGCCGTGGATTTTTTTACTTTGATCATAAATAAATGATTACTAGTAATTGGAACCTCAAAGAAAATAACGGTACGGTAGTTTCGCGCGAACAACAATTATTCGCTTTGTTATTAATTAATTTTAATTGACTGGTTATCGACGTACAAAATTAGGCTAACACTACAAGGTTTTTTTTCTCCAAATAAATGACGCAATTTGCACCGAATCATTGGGCGTAGAAGGGAGGAAGTACTTTTTGAAAATCACGCAATTCAACAAAAATTGAATTTTTATCAACTGTTTTTATTTATTTACCGCGAGTTGCTTCGATAGCGGGCAGTCATGCGAGCGCCTGTAGTCGTGTACGCATCTGTACCTATTACTTCGTTATTCGTGTTTTTTGAAGTTCAAAATGAGTGAAGCTTTGATGTAGAAAAAGAATGTACTGGTATTTTGGAATAAGTTTGATAAATGTGATTCCGAAAAAAGACCTACGGAAAAGTGCAGTAATAGCCGCACTTTCACCAGTCATAGTGACGGCGGAGCGACTGGTGGCGCCGCTCGGCGGCACAGCGCTGAACCGAGGCGGCAGTCGCGAGGCGAGTCGGTAAGGTAGGGAGTTGCTTTCTTTCTACAGAGCGCTGTGCGGTCTCCTCTCGTTTGCGCGGTCGTTCGAAGAGCGAATATTTACCGAACAATCAGGCGAGAGCTGCGGAAGGTGCGCCGCGGGGAGAACCAACGGGGAATCGAGCTGCGAGACGTAAAAGTTTGTAAAAACATTCGACGATCGAACGAAACAATGAATATTTACCGGGCAAGCGACGAGAAAGCTTGAAACTAGCATTACGGGGCGATAATTAATACCTACCCTCGAGAGATCAGCGGAGCGTTAATTCGCGGATGCGAAAACTTTGCCGTATTTCACCGGCCCCTCGCGCCCCGCCGTGACGGGGGCCGTTTGGCTTTGTTTCCCGAACGGGATCGCAGTTTTATCCGACACTGGCGAATAATTCCTCACCTTCGCGGAGCTTTGGTCAGCGGACGCGTCGTAATTAGCGAGCCTGTTATTTATAAGTACTCGAAACCAGGGACGATTGCAAAAAGTCTGCCGCCCACGCGCAGATGACTATTTCCCCTGTATACGGGAATCCGAGACTAGCAGTGAGAGAGAGAGAGAGAGAGAATCGTTTGCGAAGAAAACGGCGACTCGAGTCGCGCGACAAAGGGGGTCGAGAGGATAATTAACGACGATTGACAACAGCAGCCATAACCCTTTCAGTCACAGCGGGACACCAGTGTCCCACTGGGACGCCATCGACTTTTTCAACGTTTACGCGAAGTTTGTTATAGATTTCGTTGCGGTTATCTAATCCCTACCTTCCCGAGGAATCCGACGAGTGTTAAGAGAAAATAATAATAATATTGCATAGCTATTGAAAATAGCTATGGCTAATAACAAATTATTATTGAACAAAGCAGAATTTTCAGAATACGAGCTAATAGCTAGTATCAACTGAAAGTGTGTATACGGAGGTTGCTGAGGCCGCTGATTATGAATCTGCGGTTACGTTCTGGAAATTCAAAATGGCGGATCCAATATGGCTGACGAACATCTTGAAATATGGCCCGTTTTTTGGTGGAATTTGGTATACAGGGACTTCTGGGTCACTGATTAGGAATCCGGAGTGAAATTCTTGAAATTCAAAATGGCGGATTCAATATGGCCGACTAGCATCTTGAAATATGACCCGTTTTTTGTGGAATTTGGTATACAAGGGCGTCTGAGGTCACTGATTATGAATCCGGAGTGAAATTCTTGAAATTCAAAATGGCGGATTCAATATGGCCGATCAAAAGCGATTCGCATTCGCGAAAATTGACACCCGTTCGAAAAAATCGAGAGGCAGCTTACGTTTTGCGTTTTCAAGACCATTTCCTTCTTCTCGATGTCTACTTCGCTCCATTCGCTCGCGTAACAAACCGATGCGGTCCCAATCAACTGTAACGAAAAGAATTTTTAATAAGACGAGAAGTCAATAAATAACGACGAGAAATCGTTTGATCTGCGAAGTTGTTGGAGACAGGCGAAGACACAGGCCAGCGAACAACGAATCGACGTCGGTACAAAAAAAACTCGTTGAAAATAATTGGGGTCGTTCCAATAATTCAAACGGCGCGTGTACTTTCGACCGATTACGTAACATCGAATAGACGCGAATATAATAACCAGAAATATCAACTGCACAAATAAATCCTGTCCGACGAATGCGAATCTAATTATTATACCGTCGATTCGTTGCTCGTCGGAATCAACGCGTAATTATTATTTATTCGCTCGCTCGCGATTGCTTAATTTTTGGCTCGTTGGTTTGCAACGACCACGATATTTATTTTAAAGTTATTATGAATATTATTATTATGATTATCATTATTAATTGTTGTTATTTTTGTTGCTGTTATTTCTACCAAGTCGAATATCGGTTAAAAAGTAATAAAATACTGGTGGCAAAGATGAGAAGATGTTTGAGAAAATAGCGAAAACATACATTTTCGTGAACGAGCGATGAACAAAAAATTGGGGAAGGTTCGAGCACGTGATCGCGCTGCGTTGGAATGTGTAGATGTTCGTGTCGATAACGCGAATTTCAATATCTATCGATCAGCTACGTCACGCGGGGGGTTTCGATGAGCGGAAAAATGGATATCCGTCGACAGGTTTCGATTGATTAATCAATTTTGGATTTGCACGGGTGTTTGAATGTGGCAATAATTCACTGATCAAATATCATTGGAAGCGTCGGTTGGTTTTGGAGAGCAGACGATTCCATCGGGATTAAACAAATATGAAAGATGAAATAATGGGAGGGTCCAATTGACGGCGAATGATTAAGTTTGAAATTGATTATTGTCTCTTTGAAATATGGCAAAATCCTGACTCTCAATCAACGCTCGACTCCTGTCGGTATTAACATGCAAAACAAACCTACGTATTGCACTGGCAACTCGGAATATCTAATTACGCGAATAATTTCGATTCGTCCGATGAAATTTTAGTGGTTTCTACGTGCAATATCATTCCAAACATTGACTTTACAATTTAATACTTGTCCTTCGATCCTGAGTGGTTTTATCCCTATTTCGTCCGACCTTCGTTGAAAAATATCACGAAATAAGGAAATTATACCCCGGAAGAAAGGAGAGGACGTACTTCGAGGCGGGATCGCGAAGCCAAGGAATAGCATTTCTCTTCATCGTGATTTCTGACGAGCGATAAATGAACATTTCTCGGATACTGAACCAGAACAGACGTAATTCGACGCGCACGATTGACACGAGTAGAAAAAGAACGGGCAACACTTGGATCAACGCAGTTAACTAGTGTTCGTCGCTTGAAATTCGAAGCTATAAGGTACAGCTTTTGGAATTATATAACCATGCGTAAATTCCATGACGTCGAGCTGTTGGTTTGAAACAAAGAACTCCGATGGGAAAAAGAAAGTTGAGGGTTACTGATAAACCAAATTGTACTGATAAGATAACCGAGGTGCGAACCTGGTCAATTTTGAGCCTTTCGTAAGAATTACGATATTACGTATAATTGAACTTTGACGTTTCAATTACATTGAATTTCGAATTCCCATCATAGAGTTGACAATATATATGAAAATTTCGTAAATATGGAAGTTAACGTTCTCTGAGAAGTCTCGGATGCCAAATGTATCAAACGTGAACATAGTAGTAGTCTACATTTCATCGTAGACATTAGAGATCAAATTTCTAATATTTATTGATCGCTCGCAAATAGTCTGACTCATTAACAGCAGTCAGAAATATAACAAAACATAATTTTGCTGAGAAAAAAAACAATTCGATGCGAGGTATACGCTTCAGGGTCATGTTCCCGATTGATAGAAGGTTATTTCAAACTCGTTTCACGAATCAGGATTGTCAGGGTTGTCCTTCGCTATTGAACGTACAAGTAACCGAAGTAAGTAGTATTTTGCTACTGCAACGATGAGAATGAAAGCACATGAATCGTTACCCTAATATTGTAATACTCAATCGATCATAAAATCATGCCCCGCACAGATTTATGATATACATCGTTTCTGTTATTGAGCTGGCAAACACACTTGGCTTTGTCGGAGGGGCAATGATAATCGATACATTAGAATCAAGATTATTGGCCTACATTGGACTTCCACGGGCGCGCTTTTCCCATGCTTCTGAACTACGTGTCACGTTCAAGGTCATTCGTCTTAGCGTCGTTCATAAATATGAGACGAACAAATTTTTATCAACGACGACCGCACGTTCACGAATTGCCCGTGAAACATCGAGTTGTAGTCTTTTTATGTCATCGATGTGAACTGAAAAATGTACCTAAATGAGATATTGGAAGAGAATAACTTATAAAACGAACGATTGGTAATTGTAAATGACGGTCGGAGTACTATATTGGAAAAATGGTCAAGAAAAACCAAGAGGATCAGGAGAAATTGAGCGTCGGTGCAAAATATAGAAGAGCGATGCGAATGCCTGTTTTCGAATAAAATGCACGATGGAAGAGCGACGAGAAAAATATGTGTGGAAATTCACGAGGAATCCGGAGAGCAGAGGTGGTTACGTAAATTTGCGGATCGTTATCTCGAAGAGTTGTGGAGCGTTATCACGGTTTCTTCCGTTACGTCAGGAAAGTTTGAGGTTAGGAAATGTGAGGTTATGTAAACGATAGGAAATACTTACGCGTTCAGCCCATTTTGGAAATCCCCATTCGCTGGAGACGAGTCTGTGCGTGCAAAGAACGCCGTTGACAACTTTCCTATCTATGACATCGATTCCAATTACCGCTGGATTCATGGGATTCGGGTATTTCCTCCATAGAGCCCGCGTCACAGTTTCCCAAGGATGACTGAAAGTCAAGGTGGAATTAGACGTGCCATTAAGAGTAATGGGGGACCGCGAAGGACGTAAACGTTTCGTGAACGAGATACGTGGGTCGAACGTTTAATCGCGACGAACTCGTCGTTTCTAACGAGTAAATTGATGGAAAAAAATGGCGACAAACTCACTTGAACTCGTACTCTACGTTCCAAATCTTCATATTCGACCTCTTTCTGTCACTTATTCACGATTATCAACTCGGTCACTCGAAATTTACCGACAACACGCGACACTTGTAACGCAGACGGTAATTTAACACGACACAATCGAACCACACGATCGAACAATCTCGAGCATCCGTCCTCGCCACACCGCCGGACGACGAGCCGATCGACAAAAGAGGCAAAAAGTTATTTGTTCGGATCTATTATATGTACTTTCCCTGCTCGCAACGCCCGTTCCCCGTTGATGAAACATGAACGAACGGTGACGTTAACCTCGCGTGACGTCACGACCGACTGATCGCGCGCATGCGCAGTAGCGTCGACGCAGAGAGCATGTATGTGCCGCGCACATCGTGCACGTGCTGCGGCTAGCGCCGTTTCGACCATTATTATCAATCGCGAAGTTGTCAACGATATGCGACAATGAGAAATAGGTACCTTTGAAATAAACTATAGTTTGAAAAAACTATAAAAACACGCTTTAATGGTAAACCTAATTAAAACGTAAAAAATAAGTTTCACTACGAGAATAAAGTGATTAAGGAGAAAATTAGTGTCATTGTAAATTTTTTTTCTTTCGCGTGAATAAGACGAGTGTGTTTAAAAAAGGGTATAGTTCAAAAGAATGGACAAATGGGTGGCCTGGGTAGCAATGATAAGATGTAGAATGATATAGTTGATGGATCGAGGGATCGAATGGAAAAATATAGATTGGAGTCGAATTAAAAACAAGCTCGTGTAAAAAAATATTTGATTATATTTCATGTGACGGTAACGAAGGAACGGAAATAGGAATAATAGGTAGTTCAGGAATCTCTCATGTTCTGAATATAACTTTTAGCTATAGAAAAATAAAATATAAAAAAAATCATTACGTTTCAACAGGTACCACAGATATTAGCCAGTAATATCGGATGATTCGTCATCTCCAAAGAAATCCACGTCCTCCAATCCTTCCGGCATATAATTCAAGCCTGACTCGTCTTTGTGCAACATGTTGTAAGCTCTTCCGTAACCTGAAAAGATATTTTGTTAGCGACTTGGGAATAATTATGATGATCCGATCGATATTGTCATCACAATAAGCCGTGGTATTATTCTTGCACGGAGGAAATTCGTTGAGAATTTTTAAATAAACAAAGATATTCACCGAGTTGCCCCATCAGTTTTGTCGGAGCATTACGCAAGTGCAAAGGTACTCCTGGCTGCGGACCTTTGTGGTTCGCAACCAGTCTTTGAGCCGCGCGCAGAGCATCTTCCATCATGCGTGACTTCGGAGCTCGTGCTAAATATATTGCACACTGCGCCAAAAGTACGTCGCACTCCGGCATTCCAATCATTTTGCATCCATCCATCGCTGACACCGCCACACCTGAAATAATAATTCCATGTCATTCGAGTTCTAAGGTAAACTTGGGACTATAATCGTAAAGGCTAATAGCATACTCCTGAAACGAACGTGAATAATTTCAATGCTCTTGTATCACAACAACGACAACAACAAACAGATAACATACCAGAGTTTCACGGTACGAGATTCTCATGCACATACCTAAAGCCTTCGGATCAGCGAGACCTACGTCTTCGCTTGCCATTCTCACCAATCGCCTCGCGATGTACACAGGATCTTCGCCACCAGCCATCATACGAGCTAACCAATATAACGCAGCGTTTTCATCGCTGGCTCTCACAGACTTGTGAAGAGCTGAAATCATGTCGTAGTGCTGATCTCCTTTCCTGTCGTAAAGCATGTGTGATTTCTTAAGGCTCTCCTCGACATCACTGAGTGTTATGAGACTCGGAAGGTCGTCGAAATTCTTGTTATTAGAAACTTTGGATCGTATAGCGAGTTCCAGACCACCGAGAGAAATTCTAGCATCACCGTCGCAGGTCTCAGCCAACCATTGCACCGTTGCTCGATCGATGATAAACTTGGGAATGGTAGAGCGACTCTCTTCGGAGTTTTCTCGATCGGCGTACGCGTTGTTTTTCGGTTCTGAGTTAGCTGGCGTTTCGTAAATCACGCCCTTCATAAACTGTACAGCATTCTCAATAATCGTTATCAAGTCTGAAGATGATAGTTTTTCCAACACTACGACACGGCATCGACTCAACAGCGCCGAATTCAGGCTGAAAGATGGATTCTCGGTAGTTGCTCCCACCAGAGTCACCGTTCCAGCTTCGACGTGTGGCAAAAAAATGTCTTGTTGCAGTTTGTTGAACCGATGAATTTCGTCCATGAACATGATAGTGCGTCTACCGAATTTTAGCTCGTTAGCAGCACGTTTGACGGCTTCTTTAACGTCGTTGACTCCTGAAGTGGCCGCTGATAATTTCACGTAACGAATGTTACCACCCGGTGATTCACGGCACGCGTGAGCGATCACGTTTGCCAAGGAGGTCTGGAAACGCAAAGTACCGATCGATTATCAACCAATCTTTAATCGATTCAAGCTTTACCTTTCCACAACCCGGAGGACCCCATAGGATCATACTCGGTATCTCTCTCTTCTCCAGGAGCTGTTTCAACACAGTCTGCGGCCCCAGGACATGTTTTTGGCCCACGTAAGTGTTCAAATCCGTTGGTCTGACTCGCTCTGCCAATGGCACGTGTTTATCCTTATCAGAAACAGTCGTCTCTACAACCTACGAACGTTTGATCGATTATGAAACCATTATTTGAGCACGCACGTCTCTCGCAACACGATTGCTAAATAAATTCACCTTCTCCTCTTTGATATCCGGCAACGATACTGATGGCTGCTTCACTTTTCGTATTACCGCAGAGTTCGGTTCGTCACTATCACTCGAATGAGATTGGTACTTGGTTTTTTTTGCCGACGGTTCTAATCCCGATTTCGAAAACAAAGATGCTCTTTTGTTCGCATCAGATTTTGTTTTCGTCGACTCGTTCAGGAATAAGCATTTATTTACATGATTTTCGATTTGCAAAGGTGGGAATTCCTTATCGCAGACGGGACAATTCATGGTTTATCGATGAACAGTTGATTATCCTTTAACATTCAAATACAGAAAACCGACCGTTCTCTTCTTTGTTCAACTTATACTATTAATATGACACTCAAATCAACTACGAGTCTTAGAAATGGTACATCACATTCTTTGACCCTTTCATTTGTCAACGATTTTCTATGTGTATAACAATCATTGAATGTCGGGTGTCAATTGTTTAGGGTGTTATAGTGCAACGATGCAATAACAGACATGGATAGAGCAGCGGGTGTAGTGTTCGAGCAACGATCATCAACCATGGAAAATTCTCTATGATCTTCAGAAGAAGAAGACCGATTTCTCAGTTATAAATGATCCATTGATACTTCCAAATAACGAAACGTGTTTTCTTTCTGAAAGCACGAGGGTTAGAAAATTCAAAAGCCAGACGTACTATTGTTTAAACAAAATCCAATCGAACAAACATTTCGCTGGGTACCGAATTTTCCCACGTTTTTCCCACTTGGAATAAAACTTTATGACACGTTTTTTTTACCTTCGCGATTGTAAAAACAAGCGAATGTTTCGCGGGACGCGCGTGGTTTATCGTAGAACGTGTATCATGGAATGTTCATGCTCGGTCGGTAAAACAGGGGCGTGAGGTGTCATTCGAAAATCAAATACCGATTCGAATCGCTGCCAAAATAATTCTGTGCGATATAAAGAAGATTGTTATGATTATTATTACGAATAGATATTTGGCAATATTAAAGACAACAAACAGATGACGGTGATATGAAAAACATGTCTAGTATGAATCATTATTGAACGTTCGTCAATAGTTTAGCGGCGAGGGGCAGCGAAAAAAAATTACACATCGGAAAAATAGTGGAAAAATTTCGAACCAATGGTGAAGAAGAAATTTCGCAGAGCGTGTCGCACTGATGCGAATTTAAAGGGTGGTCGAATTAGGAATGAAGAATGACATTTTCATCTTGTTCGACAAATGATTTCCAACGGAATACCGTTACAACGCTGACCTGGATGCCTGCTGGGATCTTCTCGTTCCCGAGCCTTTCTCTACAGTTCGAATTATCAGCTCGCGAGCCGCGGCACGCGATCGGAATGTCTGCCGATCATCGCCGATCTTAAATTGGCTTCTCGATAGTTGGAAATCGGTGAGAAGATCGAAGAAATAGAGGAAAAAGTTCAAAAAAAAGCGATGGATGTGCGGCGTAGAAAAGTGAAGAGCGTGGAAAACAAACGAGCATCGGAATATGCAAGGACCGGCGGGAATTTCGAATGCAACGACGCGATCGGTTACCCGGAAAAAATTCCCAGAGACGAGGTACTACAACAATTAACGTAGATTTCTCACTTATTTCTCACTGATATACTGCTGAAAATTGTATGCTATATGGCAAGAATTTAAAAAAATATTTCTCCGTAATTTGAATATTTCAGGAACGTTTCTTCAAAATGTTAATATGATTCGTGAAACATTTTTTGCCACAAATATTAACGACCGGTTTTCATGATCGTTATAAACTAACTTGTGTGGACAGTCGATGGCTTGTAATTTTGGAAAGTAACACGTTTTTGCACCACTTTGTCTCAGGGAGGTGACGAATCGCTGTCCGATATGCCTGTCGACGAGATATCAACCGACAGGTCCAGCCAATCTATTCATCGATCGCTAACTCTGCTCAGAATTAATTTTGAAATTGATTTGATAGCCGCGCTTCTACTTGTCGCTGGGTTAGTTACTCGTTTATATCGGCTCGAAGAACCTCGCTCCATAGTGTAAGTTCAGATTCTGTTCTCAAGTTCTTCAACGTTGCAACTTTACCAAGAAATTATTCATCTTTGTGTTCGTACCGACGTACTAGTTGCCTGATATTTCAGGTTCGACGAGCTACATTACGGCAAGTACGTGGGGCTTTACATGAAGCAAACGTACTTCTTCGACTCGCATCCACCTCTAGGCAAGCAATTGGTATCGTTGGCTGGTTACCTGACTGGGTTCGATGGCAAATTCAAGTTTGATAGAATAGGCAGCAACTACAGCGACGCGGTACCCTTGTTCGCTCTGCGTATGGTCCCTGCGCTTTGCGGAAGCCTGGCCTTGCCTACAGTTTATCATCTAGCCCTGGAATTAGGAATGAGACAGTGGAGCGCAGCTTTGGCCGGACTCATGTTACTTCTTGGTACGTATTTCCCCTCGACGCTCAGATCTCAAGTAACATTCGCATTCGTTTCCAGACAACGCTTTTTTAACGCAGTCCAGATTCATTCTGATGGAAAGTATCTTGATCCAGTTTTCCCTCTTCGGTTTGCTCTGCGTCGCAAAATTTCGTAAAGTCATGGATAAACCTTGGACGTTTGGTTGGTGGTTCTGGCTTGCCTTGGCAGCGGTAAATTTAACCTGCGCTACGTGGTTGGTATAACGATGTGGAATATCTGTGGAGTAGCGTAGGAGGTAATCACACGTTTTTGCTTTCCTCACTTTCAGCGTCAAGTACGTCGGCTTTTATTCCCTTCTACTTTCGTTGATCGTGGTAGCTCGAGACTTCTGGTCCCTGATACCTCGAAAATATCTGTCCATCGGCGTACTGTACTTCCACTTGATAGCGCGAATGCTCGTTCTCGTCCTGGTCCCCATGCTCGTCTACATCGGTGTCTTTTACGTTCACTTGTCCGTACTGACGAAGGCTGGTCCTCACGATTCAGCCATGACGAGTGCTTTTCAAGCCAGTTTGGAAGGTGGTCTTGCCAGCATTACCAAGGGTCAACCGCTCGAAGTTACTCATGGATCGCAAATAACTCTCCGACATACGCACGGTCGAGCGTGCTGGCTTCACAGTCACAATCAGGTTTATCCGTTGCGATATCCGGATGGCAGAGGCAGCTCGCACCAGCAACAGGTAACGTGCTACTCCTTCAAGGATGTCAACAATTGGTGGATCGTAAAAAGGCCAGGTATCGACGGTCTCGTAGTGACGAAGCCTATCGAGCCGATAAAGCATGGCGACACCGTCCAGCTGGTCCACGGCATAAGCAGTAGAGCTCTGAATTCACATGACGTTGCCGCACCAATGACACCACAAAATCAGGAAGTCTCCTGCTACATAGATTACAACGTGTCGATGCCTGCTCAAAACTTGTGGCGAGTGGATATCGTCAACAAAGATCAAACCGGCCTTGCGTGGCACACCATACAGAGTCAAATCCGTTTGATTCACGTCAAAACCGAACAGGCACTGCGATTCAGCGGTAGACAACTGCCGGACTGGGGTTACAACCAGCACGAGATAGTTGCCGATCGAGTCGTCGAACAACCCGATACTGTATGGAACGTTGAAGAACACAGGTATACGAAGAGCGAGGATCAAAAAGAAAGGGAAAGAGAACTCGTTGGCGCCGAAATGATTCCGTTGCGAGCGACCACGTTAACTTTTTGGGAAAAATTCTTGGAGTTGCAAGCAAAAATGTTCGCCGATGCTCAGGATGGACAAACCAGCCACATGTATTCCAGCGAACCGTTGGAATGGCCTGCGATGACGAGAGGCATTGCTTATTGGGTGTCCAACGACAGTAATGTAAGTCCAAACGGATGATCTAGCTTAGTCCCAAGTTTCACCCTGATTCCACCATTGTCTTTCGCAGGCGCAAGTACATCTGCTGGGAAACGTTGTCGTATGGTATTCCGGCACTGCATCGCTGATCGCCTACTCCCTACTCTTAGTTTTCTATCTGATGAGACGTAGGCGACTGTGTTACGACGTTTCCGAAGAGGAATGGAAGAAGTTCGTCGCGTTTGGAGAAATTTTACTCGTCGGATATCTTCTACATTACTTGCCGTACTTTTTAGTCGAACGAACCCTGTTTCTGCATCATTACTTGCCGGCGTTCGTCTTCAAGGTTTTAATAACGGCAGCTCTTACTGACCATGTCTACTATTTGCTCAGGTACGGTTTGCTCGACCATCGACGGTGCGATCACTCGTTCTTCGCTCTAATCCTGAGGGTTGTATTTTTTCAGAACGAAGCTTCGACGAAGCATAGCTGTGGCAGTATTCAGAATATGCATTCTCGTATGGATCGTTGCCGTCGCATACGTGTTCAAAAAGTTTGCGGTACTCAGTTACGGTATGACGCCGTTGACCATCTCGGAAATACTACAGTTGCGATGGAAAGACACCTGGGATTTTATCATCCACAAAACGTGATTTCTAAAACTGAAACGAAGCTGAAGAACCACAAATAACAAGAAAAAACAAGAAATTCACTGTGATTTTTACCGCATAGTATATAAACAACACTTCGTCGCGTCTACTTCGCTGAAGATTTGGCAAATGTTACGCGAACTCGCGCAAGTTGCACGCAAGCTGAACCATTTGACAAATGTTGCAGAATACTCGCGAAGTAACGAGCAGCTATATTTCCCAAGAATTTTGGAAAAACGTTTTCGAAAATGATTTTCTCTCGTGAAAGTTATACTGTATAATCACCAGATTATAAATAAATGCCACAGCATCAACAAGAGATTAGAAAATAGAAATAATTTGTAAAATATCGAATATAGAAGCTGTGAATATTACTAACGAATTTGTTACCAGACAAAACAGACTGTCCTAAGAACAATTTATGCATCGTGGGGAATAAATTTAGTCTCAATATTTGGTTCCTTCGCTTGCTTGCGAAGGGAAATACGCGAAGGGAATCTTTCGATAAGCGAAAGAAGAGAATTCAAATGTGAAGCATCGGAATCGACGTTAATCATTTATTATTATAATCTGTCTAACGCATCTATTACATATCACTTATCATTATCACTAAAATTAGGACGTAACATAATTTTAAGAGCGCGATGCTCAAACCTTCAAAGATATTTACAGAAATTAAATAAGGTGCGCAGAGCTTGCTAGCAGCACGTAATAATAACCGATCCCTCATCGACCGCTGAAATGTATTTGAAAATGAACCGATCGATTACGAAATAAAACGGTTGCAAAAAACAGTCTTTGAAAAGCAATTTTATCACGTGATATACAGACGATTTGTGATTATCGATCGGCACAACAGACGTTTCAACTGGAAATACTGACGATTTGAGATTTTCGTACTAATCATAATTGTACAGGTTGCAATCTGCGATCCGTGCGATATTCCGCGACATGAAACCTGAGGGAAAGTTCGAAAATGATGGATCGTTGAGAAATAAATAGAGTAAGGGAGAACAAGCCCTGCGCGTTGTCCCTTAAACGGGTTGCACGGTAAATTCCCAATGATAATGTCGAACATATCTTTCCTGATATCGGGTTCAATATGTGAAGATTATCGATCTTATGAGACCATCTCGAACGCTGTCCGCGGTGTTGCCAACACCGAACGAAAAGGAAACTGAATCACAAGTCATTTGTTGGGTACAAGAGCCCATCGGATACCATCCAACTTTGTTGAAGACTACTCCTATTCGGTAGATCTGAAAGAAAGGCAATAATGAGTTTTCCACACTTGTTCGTGTCGCCGACGAAGGACTCACTTTGTTTCGTTGAATGTAAACAGGTCTGTTGAACGTTATCTCGACGAGAGAACCAATGTTCACGCGAGACGTGAAGTGCGTATATGTCAGTCGCGATCCATCCGAATCGAGGAGGTGGGCGTACAACAGTTCCGTGTACGATCCGGGAACTGACTGAGATAGCGGACCGATCGACTGACTTTGGACCTGAAAGAAATCGATTTGGTGCGAATGTTCCACAAAACAAATAAGTAGAATAATAATACAAGCATGCGGGTACTCGTAGAAGCGGAAACGTAGCCAACAAGGAGCATCGAACAGACGAATGAAATGCGGAGACATACGTTTCTGACCTGAGTGGGAACCTGGACCCCGATGACGCATATATTTCTGTCGACGTTGAAAGCTACGGAGCAATCGAGAACGCTGGTGTTCAGGCAATCGGTCTGCTGTACGACCGACCTGAGGCAGCAATATTTCAAGCCCTCCCTTATACCACCACCTTCCACTGTTGGAGCCCCCATCATTCCATAGCAGGGACGATCTTCGTAGAATAAATCTCGATCTTGGAAAGACATTCTAACCGCTCTCAATTTTGAAGTGGATATTTGAACCTGCCCGTTATCCATCATGTTCGAAGAGCTACCGCCAGCGCTAGAGCCTGCCGCATTACCGAGGGTCTAAAAGAACGAGGAAGTTGAATATAAACCGTATTCGTGTAGTTAGACGTTCGCAGACCATGCTGACAGGTGAAAAATGGGTGAGGGAAACGCTTCGAATTTTTTTATCAACGTCGAGGTACGGTCGCGAATGAGCAGGATATTTGTTATACGACCTTCTGGTCAGCAGCGGGTTTGGATTTTTTACCGATAAATCTTCCATCGTCGGATGTTGCTTCAGCGGCTTGACACGGTTCTGCGTATTGGTTGAAAAGCTTTCCGGCATGGGAAATTTGCTCTCGCTCGACGAAATGTTCATGAGAATGGCGAAAGCTTCATCCTGGGTGAGCAGCGTCGATCTTCCTGGACCTTCCGCAAATTCTTGGGGTGTCAACGTGAGGAATCTGATTTTGGTTAGAGCATTGCCGATGACGGATCGCAAAGACTTGCTGTCCGACGCGTCTAAACCTTTCCTCACGCATTCGGATCTAGCCCATCGTTCGGCAGCGCGAAACAATTCAATTTCCGAATTGATCTCCAATTCCTCCTGATCAAAGATCGTGACCAAAGTGCCGAGTTCAATTTCTTCAAAGCTGGACTTGCTCAAAACACTGTTGGTCCTCGTACAAATGATTTGCAGACATTTTTCCATCAGCACAGGTTCTTCGAATAGCTTAGCGAATTCGTACGCTCGACAAGCTTTCTTGGGTGACAAATCCGACCATAAGAATTTCGTGCATTCTTCGACCAAATGCGGCAACATGTACTTTTTGGCGCAGTAGCACAACTCGCACGCCAACTCGAACGAACCCAAATCAATTTTGTCCGTATAAATGTAGGCGAGCAGAGCTTTGAAGGCATCGGGTTGAACGTCTCGAATGGGTATGGGATCATTTTTCTCGGCCATTCCGCCGTAAAACATAGCCTCGAAAACTGGACTAGACATCGCCAAGAACAATCTGTGACCCTCGAGTATTTGTTGATGAGGTTCTTGACCGACGATAAATTTGCAATCGGACCATTGACCGCATTCTAATATGTGTTCACCTCGCTGGGCGACCTTCTGCTTGGTCATTTGCCAATCGCACGGAGATGCCATCGTCGTGAATTTTTCTTTCCAGTTTTTCTACACCGAAATACGAAGCGAGACGTGTTCGTTAATCGGTAACTATCGCGGCTGTTGAAAAATGACGTGCACCTGAAAAACGTCGAATCCGTGTATAAATATAATGGCGGAGGTGGGTGAGAATAGATAAAAATAAAAAAAAAAAGGTTCCTATCCTCAAATTCTACCACGCACATATCTTTGCTATTCTCGTACGACTCGTGCTTATGGCTATAAATAACGGCTGATATAAACAAGCCAAGCTCAAACATAGGTATAGATGTAAGTATTGAGCAGTATAGAGGAAGTTTCGTTCGTACGTCTATATTTCTCGATTCTAAAATGACCAATGTTTATCGTCGTCTTATCTCCGACATCTCGCCAACCGCGAACGCACCCTTGTTATATTTCTTCGTTCCACCTCCTCGCCGCAGTTTCTCACCGTTATTATTCACATACGTCGCGAGCGAACGAATACCGCGTTGTTTTTATCAGCAAAGAACTGTCAAAACAGTTGACGACGAGTACAAAAGGAGCACATACCTCCTCGCGCGACACGCTTACGCCATCTTGTTTGACGCTCGATCGTCGCTTGTTTATCTCTCTCGCGATCGATTACTTCGAACTGAAACGAGGCATCGATCCGCGTCCCTCGATTTATTTCCACCGTTGCTCTTTTGTTTTCCGCGACAATTTGATCAGCGTGTACATCACTTTTTCACCTCTCGCGGTGGAAAACCTGAGAACTTTGGAAATATCACTTTCGCGTGTACGACGCGGCGATGACGATACGATGATGATTATGATGATAACAACGATGATGATGTAGTACGTCCGTCGCGCTCTCTCCGTCGCGCGCCACCTATGCCCCGATCGCTTCGTCTCTCTCCCTCGCGTCAACACTCTCTCGCCTCTCGCTCCGCACACTCGCGGGTCCCGCGGGGGAACCAACACTTTTCCCCCAACCTGTTCAGAGTAGTGAATTTTCTAAATGGCGCACGCACGGCTCAGCTGTGTGTTTCACGTATGAATCTCCGCGGAACGGAATAATGCATTTTAACGGATTTTTATTGAATTAACCGAGTGCCGGATCGCGAACGAGTGATATTAGGTTCGTGACGATATTTCATTCGACAAATGATAAACCGTTGTTGTATATTTAAGGTCGAAAATGTGCATTCTTTTGTGAACGGTGACGGTGGATAGGGGCACCTGCCGTACTAGGTGGACCCACCTAGCTCGCACATCGCCAGGATTCGACCGACTGTCACGCAACGGAGAAAAAAAACTGTCATCGTCGTCGGGATTCAATTGTTTTCTCTCCCATACGCTTATCAATACATCTAATACGTATATATCTCTATGTATATTTATTTTTTTTCTTTATAATCGATTCGTTGCTGATTTCAATTCGTTGCCGATTCCTGAAATTTCGCGAGACTCACCGCGGCGATAATTTTATGCGAATAATAAACATGAGAGGAAACAGCGATAACCTTATCGCCAAGTTTTTACATATTCTTGAAGCCTCGCGCAACTTCTCGAACTGTACTCGCTACACATTTGGCAACATGTCACACGCGCCACAATTAAGCCCAACCCGTTGCTTTGGAACGTTCGGTGTACGAAAAACAAATGACAATCGTGACGCCACCTCTTCTGAGAAACGCCTTTCCTTCGGGGAGACGATATGATTAACGTCTCTGTTACATCTTTCGTTGCGATTCCTTACAGAAAATATGGAGTCGAAGACGACGTAGCGGGCGGTGATACAATCGGAGTTTGGGCGTTGCTCCGGGAAAGAGGATCGTCCAGCCTTGATGAAATCGGGGACGTGAGCCGTAGTCTGTAAGCCGAACTTAGATTTAGTCTAACGATGGAAGCGGTGCGGGACGAGGACCGGCGGAGACGCCTCGCCGCTCTCGAGGAACGTATAAAAGATCCGAGGAGCATCAGTAACATAGATTGTCTCTTGGATACCGTACAAGCGTTGGCATCCGATTGCGATCATCCTAGCGTGAGGCGAATGAAAAACGTCGAAGCCTACATGAACCGATGTAAGTTGGAGGAATTTCCTATCCGAGGGACAAAGATTTCAGAGGAACGTGTCGTCATTTTCTCATATCTTTACTCCCGCCAGATGATTCCGTCGCTCGAGATATTTGCAAGATGCGTATGCGAACCGACGACTTCACGTCCATCAAGGTTATCGGACGCGGAGCTTTCGGAGAGGTGCAATTGGTCCGGCACAAATCGACGCAGAAAGTCTACGCGATGAAATTACTCAGCAAATTTGAAATGGTCAATAAATATTCGCTTGTACCGCTAATCGGGCGATCCAACAAATTTCTGGATCGGTGTTTTGAAACCGTTGTACAGTGATTTTATTACTTAAAACTGTAACTTTTCTCATATACGTTGCAGATCAAACGATCGGACTCCGCGTTCTTCTGGGAAGAACGCGATATAATGGCCCACGCCAATTCTCAGTGGATAGTTCAATTACATTTTGCCTTTCAAGACAACAAATACCTCTACATGGTGATGGATTACATGCCGGGAGGGGACCTGGTTAACCTGATGTCAAATTTCGACGTACCTGAAAAGTGGGCGAGATTTTATTGCGCGGAGGTTGTACTCGCGTTAGACGCAATACACCTGATGGGTTTCGTGCACAGAGACGTCAAGCCTGACAACATGCTGTTGGATAAGCACGGCCACTTGAAATTGGCAGATTTTGGAACTTGTATGCGAATGGATTCGGTAACTATCGGTGACTTGTCGGACGAATCTGTTGATGCGACGTCTTATTTTCTGCTCGACGTGCTATCATATTTTGTTTCAGGATGGTCTCGTTCGTTCCGACACAGCAGTCGGCACCCCCGATTACATATCTCCCGAAGTACTGCAGTCTCAAGGTGGCGAAGGGGTGTACGGTCGAGAATGCGATTGGTGGTCAGTCGGGGTATTTTTGTACGAGATGCTCGTCGGCGACACGCCATTCTACGCCGACTCGTTGGTTGGGACTTACTCCAAGATAATGGATCACAGGAATTCTCTGCACTTCCCGCAACAGGAAGCTGATATTTCTCACGCGGCGAAGAGTCTGATATGCAGTTTTCTGACCGATCGCACGAGGCGACTCGGAAGGAACGGTGTGGATGAGATCAAGTCTCACGCCTTTTTCCAGAATGATCAATGGACTTTCGACAATTTGAGAGAGTGCGTGCCACCCGTAGTGCCGGAACTGTCTGGCGACGACGATACGAGCAATTTCGACGACGTCGACAAGGAAGATGGGCCGGAGGAGAGTTTTCCAGTGCCCAAAGCTTTTTCTGGGAACCATTTACCGTTCGTTGGTTTCACGTACTCCGGTGATTATCAGCTGATGGCAGGCTGCGGCAGAGAGGCTGTCGACGGACTGGCGAACCACGTGAACAACGGTATCTGCGACGATGCTAAGATATCTCAGCTGGAGAATTATCTCGAGAGGGAAAGGCGTCAGGTCGAGACGTTGGAGTCGAGGCAACGAGCCCTCAGTACGCAGCTCGAGGCGGTGACCAGACGAGAGGCGGAATTGAGAGAGGAGGCCGGCAGAGCGGACAAGGAACTGACCATCCTGCGACACAATTATAAAGAGGCGCAGCGACGAGCCGAGCACGAGCTGGAGTCGAGACGAAAGGTCGAATCGTCGTTGATCGAGTTGAAAAAGAAATTCGAGGAGGAACAGACGAAACGTGTGAGGGATGCCAGCACTTCGCATCAGACGTCTGAAAAGATATCGTCGATGGAGAAACAGCTGAAGGAGATTCAAGCGAAGCTGGAAAGAGAGACGGAGATCGCGACGAGACTGCGTAAGCAGACAGCCGAGGTCACGGTTGCTCGACAAACAGCCGAACAAATGGTCAGCGAGTTGCAAACATCCCAGAGCCAATTGCAGACGCAAAGGGATGCGCTTCAGCAAGAGGTTGCCGCGCTTCAAGGACAACTGTCGAAAGAGCGCAGCTCGCGATCTCAAGCTTCCTCGTTGACCGCTGAATTGGAGACTCGACTGACCGCGCTGCACGTTGAACTTGACCACAGTCGTCAACGGGAAGAAAAAGCTACGATAGACAACAGACAACTCAGCGAACGCGTTTCGTCTCTGGAGAAAGAGGCAGCCGGATTGACCTTGGAACTGAAAGCTGCACGAGCGAGGTACAACCAGGAAGTTGCCGCGCATCAGGAAACTGAGAGGTCTCGAATACTGTCGAAGGAAGAAGCTAATATGGAGGCTGTGAAAGGTAGGTGAAAATAATTCTATAAGCCCGTCAACGTTTCATGGAACGATGAATTTCTCTTTACACGCCTCTCAGGACGATTCGATAGAACGTTCAAAGGTAAAATATATCGTCTGTCATATCTGTCATCGAGACTGCGTTGTAACTTTTCCAACGCCAGAATAGAAACGATAACAAATTCACTGATCATCATATTATTTTCCCCAAATGCTGCGTCGAATCTTATGATCTGTGAAATTTCAAGTACGTAAATCGCTAACAAAGACGAATAGCCCAGCTCTTTTGGCCAAGAAACCAATAATTACGCTTGTTCTTTTCCATCGCATCGCGACATACGCAGCGTTGCAAGTGAAATTGAACGAAGAGAAGAGCGTGAGACAACGAGCGGAGCTGTTGGCGCAGGAGAAAGAGCGTCAGACGTCGATGTTGTCTGTCGATTATCGGCAGATCCAACAGCGTCTCCAGAAATTGGAGGGTGAACATCGACAGGAAGTGGAGAAAGTCAAAGCTTTGCAGGTTCAAGTCGAACAGGAGCAACAGAAGCGAAACGTACTTCAGTCGGAGCTGGGTCAACAGTCATCGGAGGCAGGACGCCTCAGAGCCAGGGAACAACAGCTGGTTAACGAGGTTACGCAGCTGAGAGAATCGAAACGTCAAATCGAGGAAGAGTTGCATTATCTGAAGACGCAGCGAAACGTCGACTCGCTGCAGACCAAAGAATTGCAAGAACAATTGGAGGCGGAGGCATATTTTTCGGTGAGATTTCTCTACATCGCGCGTACATTGTCGATACTGTCGCAGCATGGACTAGTGATTTTCTATAACGGTCGTTCATTTCTCAGACGTTGTACAAGACGCAGACTCAGGAACTTCGCGAGGAATTGGACGACAAGACGAGACTTCAGCAGGAACTGGAGGAGGAAAGGTGTTCGCTGGTCCATCAGCTTCAGTTGTCGCTGGCCAGGGCAGACAGCGAAGCTTTGGCGCGTTCCATAGCAGAGGAGACTGTCGCGGACTTGGAGAAAGAGCGAACGATGAAAGAGCTGGAGTACAAGGACAGCATCGCTAAACATCGACAAGAGTTGAGCGCTAAAGAACAATCAATCAACCTGTTGAAGGACAACGAAGGCGAGCTGAAAAAGACAGCGGAACAGTACTCGAAAGATAAGGATGATTTGAACAAGCGACTCAAGGATCTGCAGGAGCAACTTAGCAAAGAGCAATCCAACGCCGAGGAGCGAGAGAGACTCAGCGTCAAGTTGAAGACCGAACAACTCCTCAAACAGCAGGCGGTGAACAAGCTCGCGGAGATAATGAATAGAAAGGATATTTCATCGGGCACGAAAACGAGGAACAAAGTGTCATCGGCCGACCTCAGGAAGAAGGAGAGGGACTGCAGGAAGCTGCAGCAGGAGCTCACGCAGGAAAGAGAAAAGTACGGACAACTCGCAGCCAAATGGCAAAAGGATCTTCAAGACTTGCAGGTAAGTCGTGCCAATTGTCTCGTCGTAGTGCTCGAATTCATTGGTTGAATTTCCCCTCAGGCGCAGCTCGTCGAAGAGAATCAGGCGAAACTCAGGTTGCAAATGGAGCTTGATTCCAAAGACTCGGAAATCGAAACGCTCCAGATGAAAATTGCTTCTATCAATTCAGAGACGGCGAGTCTCTCCTCCGCCGAGAATGACGCCGAGGATACGGTTATGTCGGAGTCCGGTGCGTTGAGGCTCGAAGGTTGGCTCAGCGTACCCAATAAGCAGAACATCAAACGTCACGGTTGGAAGAAGCAGTACGTCGTTGTTTCGTCGAAGAAAATAATCTTCTATAACAGTGAAAACGACAAGATGAATGCCGATCCGATATTGATATTGGATCTGAGCAAAGTGTTCCACGTGCGATCCGTCACCCAAGGTGATGTTATTCGCGCCGATGCCAAAGATATTCCCAGGATATTTCAGGTAGATACGAAGTTTTGCACGTCGAGACTTCCATCGGCTAAAATTCACTTTTCCACGTATCTTTCACGCTTAGCTACTCTATGCCGGCGAAGGAGAAGCCAGACGACCAGGCGACGAGAGCAACGCGTCGCCTGGTGAACTACCGCAACTGATGGACAAGCCCGGTACTCTCTCCTTGAAAGGCCACGAATTCATTTCCATCTCTTACCACATGCCCACGACTTGCGAAGTCTGTACAAAACCACTGTGGCACGTGTTCAGGCCACCGCCAGCCCAAGAATGCAGACGTACGTATCTTGCACATTGAAATATGGAATATAACGTAGCAGTAATCTGGTAATTGGGAGTTTCAATTGTTAAACTTTCATAAATCTCGCGTTACAATATATTAGAGAAGAATTCAATTCCGAAACCTGCGAGACCTGCTCTATAATCACCCTGAACGTTTCGGGCTCGATGAAAAACTTTTCATTTTCAGGCTGTCGAATAAAAGTGCACAAAGAGCACTTGGAGAAGAAAGAAGATGCCATCGCACCGTGTAAATTGCATTACGATCCAAACAGCGCGCGCGAGTTATTGGTGCTAGCTGGCAGTCCGGACGATCAAAAGTACTGGGTCACGAGATTATCGAAACGCATACAGAAATGTGGCTATAAAGCAAATTCGCACGTCGACGGAACAGGCCAGCGAGTATCTCCAAGGTAGCGTAGCAGGAGGGCTCTTACGGACAGCGGGGACTTGGTAGCTCTTGTGTTGTGGCGTCGCATGATTGGGTGTAGAGAGGTTAGATTTGTTCGCTTTCTTTTTTTTTCCTCGTCGGAAGACTAAGATTGGTGCCCATACCGTTGCGAGTAATGTTTCGTGATAATATTTTTTTTACCACTTCACGGAGCTCGACGAAAGCTCAACTTTGTCGTTCGTCGATTGTATCGATTGGATATTGTATGAAACTGGATGAGATGTTGTTCGGTTCGAATCGAACTTTTAACGAGTTCTGGCCAAATTTCAAATTTCCATTCTATCTGTCGATAACGCTTCTTAGGACGAAAAACCCGAAGAAGGGAGTCTGTTCGTAAACAAATTTGTCAGAAAATGCTTCTTACTTGTTTCTTATTCGAACACTCCGCGTGGCTGGATAAATATTCGATCGGAACGAGAACATGTTACCATATTTCATGGAATCGAGCGAACCAAACGAGCAACGAGTAGTAAGATATTAGGAGCTAAAAATCAAATGAACGAGAATTTTGCTATGTCCAATACTTACAATTCAGCCGGTCGAAAAACTGTAGATAAAGAATTCCCAACGTCTAGATTGAAATAGCAGTCACTCCCGGATGTATAATGAGTCGAAACAGTAACGCTACTCCAACGACGTTGTTCCAGGCCTTGGCGTAAGTGATAGAGATACATTTTTCACCGCCTTGTATTGTCAAAACACGGCCAAATTTCACAGATACGAAAAACCGTGGGACACTGCTTCGACTCACCACCAACCGTATTCACCCCCCTGGTTGATACACTGCCTTAGCTATACACACCCTTAGCTGACGACGTAGCTTCGGCTTTGGGTTAGCATAGAAATACGTAATTTCCGGTGCTTTGATAACGCTTGTCTCCAAAATTTCCATTTTTTTTGCACTACATCATTGGATATTGAGCATGGTATTGGCGATTTTGTATTTTGATTTTGATGCGAGTGACAAACGTCGACTTTCAAGTCTGGCTCTTGAATTTTGAAATTGTCCCGCCGGAGATAAAACTGTCGGTCTTCGATGGACAGTTTTGTGGGAAATGGTCGGATCTGAAGGTCAACGTTAAACGCAGCTGTTTTGCATTATGATTTCTTTGTTTTTTAGGGAATCTACGAGATCGACGCTTAAGAATTACTTGTCCGTACCGCAGCGTTCCGCGACGCTACCCGCCAATGCCAGTATGGGCAAGTGATAGAAATTATAAATTGTCATTCGTAACACCGCGATCCTTCGACCCCGAATAAGATCTAATACCTTTTAATCGTTTCAATCGTTTTATATTCATATTTTTCTTTGATAGTTTGCTCGTCGTTGTACATACGTCGCGTACAAACCTCGTCGCGTACCTAAAGTTAGCCTTATCGATGGCGAATAATTTTATCGCTTCGACGGAGACTGAGAAAAGACGTAAGAAGCTTACGCTAAAACAAATCGTATCGTGCGATAGGGTTAAAGTCGAATTTGTACTTATCAGCGTTCCACATTCACAGAAAATAGGTTCGTACGCGAGAAAGAGAAAAAAGCACCGTCTCATCGGGACCGAAATGATTTTTGGTGAGAGAAGAAGCGACACTTTACAAATTACCGTACAACGATCACCGACAGAACTATTTCGGCTGAGTCGCGTAACCTTTCGATAAGAAAATACTGAACCGCGATGAAAACCGATTCAAAAAACGAACTCGTCGGAAAGGTGGTGCGATGATTGAGTACGATGAATTTTGTCGTCCTGCAATGATTGATTGCATGATATTCGACATTGTTGCCAAAGTAACGTAACAATAAAATACAAACAAGTGAAAAGAAAAAAAAAAAACGAAAAAGATGTAAGAAATAAGATAACTGGTTTGCTATTAGCCGATATAATAACTTAATATAATGCAAATAATAAACGAATAGTTAATTTAATGACTTTTGCCATGATGGTAGGCCGATAAGCTCGGCACGCAGTTGTTAGAACAACAAACCGGGGTGACGTAGATCCGAATTTATGCTACAAATTTGTCTAAAGATATTTTCAATATGATATTCGAATAAAAACACGAGACCCAATGATATATCTTTGCTTCCGGAGTAATTGTTCTTTTTTTGTTTTTTTCTCGACCAATGCTTTTCCAAGGCACAATTGTGAAAAGTGGAATCAAAGCTCGAAAACGAATTTCCTGTTCTACTTTGGAAATGGAGATAAACTCTGGGAATAGGGGGAAAAGAGCGGTAGGAATGTATAAAGTATATCGTAGCGAAAGAAGAAGAAAAAATAACAAAAGCGGCTAAGTATTATTATTTTTTATAACGTTCCGAATATGATAACTATTTTATTTGTAGATTTTTCTTTGAAAATGCGAAACGAATCACGTTGGACAATAAAGCCGTGTTTTGTGGTTTTTTTTCCTTTTTGTTGATTTTTTTTTTTTTGATTTTTTTTTATGTCGACGAATTTATGTAACCCCTCGACTAATCGTGATGGTAGTAAAAATTGAAAACACGAAGAATCAGGAACAACGCGATATTAATTTAATTCGTTAGAGATGTAAAATGATAAAATTATTACAAATGATTCGCTAATCGAACGCAGATTCGATGCCAAGTGCTAGGGACGAGCCTTGCTCGAGCGATCGAGCCTCTCCTGTGTATAGTAGATGTGATAAGATTTAATTTTAGATCTAGGATCCATGATGTAATATAAATAACGTTATTGTAATATTGTTCGAGTAATTCGTGCGAAACTAACAAATTGATAACCGCAACTACCAACGCTGCCTTTTAGTTTTATGCGAGAAGAAACATTCTCTGTATTATTACCAAACATCAAAATTACGTATCGATGGGAAAGGAAATTCCATGCAAACGCAAGCTTCATCGCGAATGAAAATTCACCAAAGTGTCGCGAGATACTCGTTAAAGCAATGGTAAATGAAATAGTCGATCCCGGTATTGGAATTCGAATGATATTATCCATCGATTGATATTAACAACCCCGCAGGACCGGGCAACTGATAATTACACCGTCGACGAATCTGTACAGTTCTTTACCGATAAGGTTTTTGGTCATTCTATTTGTCTCAAAAGCGATTCGCTTACAGGCGAACGATGATATCGGGTCTCGCATAAGATTAATCGGATGAAAATTCACTCCGACGTTTCTACGATTCGACTCGGAGGCTCTGGAAATGCCTCGGGGTTCGTCGAAAAGTAATGATAATTAACTTGCCTTTGTTCATTGGTCAGATTTTTACGACCTGCGATATTCGAGAGTTGAAATTAATACGACATGATAAAACAATGCGAAGCGATATTAAAGGGCAAAAAATTGTTACAGCATATTTTATTATTATTTAGTTATTTACAATCTGTATATTATTAATTAATATTATGATTAAAACTATTTTGTAGATAATATGTATGCGCATCGTTATTCATCGTTCTCAAACCTTTTTACCTGTAATGATCCTTCGTTCTGGCCGCAGTCGCTCGAAAAACCTTCGTCCAAAACCTACGTACACATACTTCCAATTGGAGGATAGAACAAAATGATTCTTCGTGTATAATGATTCGCATTGGGGAATCCTTAGAAATAGTGCAAAGACGTGCTAGAAATTGGAGAAAAATTGTCAGAATCGTAGCGAAAGTCTAAAAATCCTTCGACTAAATTGAAACGTTACAAATCAATTATTGTCAGACTCGTTTTACAAACTGTAAACTTGACCAAAGTTTATATATATATTCAATGATATTCTCTCTTCGAGTCACACCCGAATCATTCTCGAAACTTTTCATCGACGTACCGGCTCCGGCTTCTTCGATGAAACTTGCCAGTTTCCTATATCATACGTGCTCGATGCTGTTCAACAGAGTCATGCAGTTTCGTTTCGGTTACACGATCGCTCTAGCCTACGGCTCGCGCTCCAAAAGCAGATTATAACATCTCGACGTAGATTAAAACTATCTCTATACACGCATAGATGTATTATTTCAAGAGCGAACGGTATCTTTCGCGATCGATAATTCATTCGGCCCTTCAAGTACCAGTTCATCGGATGTACAGTCGCCACGTTCGAGAAAACGTTACCATTGCGAAGAACACGTGTCGTTATTCAAAAGTTATTCCATTTTTGGTTGAAACATTGGTTTTCGGTGTACCACATCGATACTTCGATTCGAACTGATTCCACGAGGAAGAAGACCGATGTCGGTGACAAATGGAATAGAATTGAAATACTTAATTTTGTAACACGATGGCGTTCGATGAGCGAACTGTGAAAGACGTTCGCAACGCGATGCTGATACGTGAAGAGTAGTTCGAGCCTTACGACACGAAGGGCTCGTGGGAAGCGTGAGAAGGCGGTGATTTGAAAGTGAATTTTATGAGACGAAGACGGAAGGAAACGAAGTTTGACACCTAATATCGTATCTTGTCCGACTGGTTGACTGGACACCGGCTACTAAGACGCAGCGTCGTCGATAGTGTATTTCAAAAATGAGGGAAAGAGCTTGGAACTTGGATTTTTCGCTTCGCGTGTAACCTTGTCGTACTAACGTGATCGCGAGTAATAATTAATGATAATGACGATATATTTATCATGAATATATATGTATATACAACGGAGAGTATCTATTGCCTATTTTTGAAATTTCTTACAATCGATACGAGTCAATAAATATATGCAAGGCGGAGCGTAACGACTCGAGGGAACGAAGCGAGGTTCGAACCACTAGCCTCGGTGATATTCGGTGACTGTACAAACGTGTGGAGACTTCGTGTTGTGAAAAAAGTAGAAGAGAAGAAAAGACTCGACGAACAAATTCCACCTCTCTACGGTTATGATCATTTTCGTCAGATTTCAGTTCATACGAATATCAAAGTCGACTGCGATTCTCGACGGTGGTAATCTCGAGGAATTATCGGTACGAGTTGCATCCTTCGGTCGACATTCTTACCAGCGACGGTGGAATCCTTCGCTCAAATCCTAGAACTAACGATAGTATTTTTTGGATCAGGTTTCCTTTCAGGAAGGATTTTAGGGTTTTTCCATTTGCTGTGACACACGAGACTACGTAGTCTCGAGGCAATACATTATTTCCTGACTAGACTGACAAATCCCCGATTGATCGATCGGGCATTCGATTCGGACAACTTTGATCGAAGTGACGATCCTTGAGGACGCTTGACGAACTGCGTACCGGTGGAGTCCCTCGACGCGAGGTTTCCATGTCGCTTCGATGACTCCTGCTTGGCACCTCTGTGCAAACAGACAGCACCTCAGACACCATCTATTTATTTCTGAGAGATAGGAGAGAAGAGTGCAGCAATTTATAAACGATGCGAAACAGAAAAATACCAAAGCTCAATCATAGTTTTTTTGCAAGCTTTCGCTGCTTCTCACGAAGCTTTGCGAAATTCAACCAAAATCAAAATACGAGTTTCGTGTATTTAACAATTTGACAACAAACTCATCTCGATATTTCCTGCACTTCAACGCGATACGGTAGTTATTTTTCTCAACTGTGGTGAGAAGAAACATATTTTCAAACGCGAAAGTAGCATAGGAAGCAGCATCTACTTCTCGACTGATAAGCTGATATCTAGCGATGTGTGAATTGTACGATATACGGTTCGAGATGGATTTGGCCAAATGAGGCTGATAAAATAATAAATTAAACATGCCACAGCCATGGAATGGTTCTCTATGATTTGTATGCATATACGGTGAGCGCCGTTGTGTACCGTGGTACCATTTCGTGACTTGGTACACGGAAAACTTTTGTAAGCGATACTTTTCGAAAAATACTAACGACAACGTGGTACTTACAAATGACGCGTGAGATCCTCGACATCGACCAGCATGGAATCTTGTTCCATATGAAGATCGTCTCGCCTCAGCAAGCCTTCGACGAGAGCTTCGTTCAAAGCAGCGATGCGAGCGTGCAAATCATTGGCGACAACTTGCAGCTGAGCTACGTTAAGTTCCGTGAGTAACACTCGAGATAGTCTACGCCGTTCGTCTCCTAATTGCACACCGACCTGAGAAAGGAAAAATTAAATGCGATCCATCGATGGTATAGAGGAGTAAAACGACGACGCGGAATTAATTTTCTTACTTTTTCCAGACTCGAACGAACCATCTCGGTGATCGGGCTTTGCTTTAGTCTTTGACGTTCTACTTCCATCTGCATGTGTGCCATTTCTTTCGCTTGTGCCAGAGCCATTCGAGCTTCGGTCTGCAATCTGGCTTGTCTCGCAAAAAAATCAGCCTCGTCGATAGGCGCGCTAGTGTCTACTCTCAACGGTGGTAAGCTGAGAACCTGAGGTCGAACAGCGATCGGCTGTCTAATTTCTGACGAAACAGAACCTGGGGACATCGCTCCATCAGAAACCGGCGATTCGGTATCGGACGAAGTGTCATTCATGAAACAGATTTGAAGGTTCATTCCTAAAACATAAAACTCTGTTACAGAGCAGAAGTTCAATCTAGATGTCTAGCACAACGGTAGAATGGTCATTTTTCTGAAATACCGACCACTTTGAAGCCTGGATTGTAAGCTCGGTTTACGTCCTCGCTCCGTTCTCAAATCATCGGCGTCTGGTCCCATAGCGAGTCGCCTCCTGATCTCTTCTCTATCATTTCGCCGCTGAAAAATACAAACGGATACGACGTTGAGGAAAGAAAAATCATCAGGATACTGATTCTACGATCAATCGTCGGCCGATCCAACCTGAGGGGATACAAAGGGATTTCCTTGAACCAGTCTATCGAAACGTGCGACCAGATCTTCCTTATCGTGGTCTCGAGGTTCCGGGTTTCGACCCGCCGCCACTGCCTGAACCACCTCGGCGACGCGTTCATCTTCCTGAATTATATATATCAATCCGGTATCGTCAATATTCATCTTCATATTTTTCATTCATACATCGACACGAATTTCCCAACAATATTTCACGTCTTTCAACGTTACAAACATCTACCGCATCACATTTTACAGGTTAGATACGAGATTTTTCCGCAAGCCCCGTCAATCTCGAAATCTAACTTTAGAAACGTCGATAGAGGCGAAATTTACGATAGTTTTTCTCACATTTCGGGGGAAATTGAGCGAAATTAGGGTTAGATTCACGCGTGAAACGGTTTGTTTATCTGCTAGCAGCGTCAGCCATGACGCAACTTGTCAAAAGCGCCCGAAGTTTTGAATTTTATTCGCGAGAAAGAGAAAACAAAAAAGAGACAGCCGTGTCTATGGGAGGGAAATGAAATGTTGGTGAAAAATACCCAGAAGTGTAGGAGAATCCGTGGCAAAAGATAGAATACGGACAGAATTGATGAACCGGAAGATATTTCATGATTTCTCCTCGTCGCCCTCCGTGCAACGATGGTTATACATTGCATGCTACCGCCAACGTGGGCGAATGTTTATAAAAATAGAGTCCGACGCGCGTGCGAACGATTATTCGATGCTATCCACGATTTTCCAAACGAAATAACACGTTAGTAGGGTAAGTAGAGGGTCGGTGGAACAGCGAGACGTGAAAATCAGTGAAAATCGTGATGAATACCGGACACGGACGACGAGCGGTGCAATAGGGCGAGCGAAGGTCGTCGCGGCGTTGATGCATAGGTACTTCGCGCGCGTATGAATGAAAACAAAAGAACATCTACCTATGTATATCCGAAATGCGAATATTCTCACTTACTAGATCGAATTCTTTGTCGTACGTGAACGTGTACAGATCTGATATAAACCTCGAGTCTTTTTTGTAATGTCTTCGTGATTTCACGCTGCTTCCCATTTCGCGCGGTTCGTTTGTTTTTCCAGCTGTCAACTGTTGCGTTACGTATCACCGTTGTATCGATTTCGCTGCGTTTTTACGAAAGATCAAGACGGCAACTCGTTTACATTGACAACTACGTCGCGCAAACGTTGATATCGTACTGGCAAGAAACGGCAACTCGTTGTATTGTTTAATACACTTGAAAAGTCTGAATAGTGAAAGTTTATAAAATGACGGTGCTAGTTACTCTCGTTCGATTCGTAGCCTGGAGTCTTTCTCTCTCTCTCTCGTCAAACGAGCGTGCGCGCGCGAGAGAGATTTCCTGGCCGACGGCAAAAAGTTCGAGTCGAGCACAAAATTGGAAGAAAAGGAATCGTCGAGCAAAAAAGTTGATCTTGGTGATCTTTTGCAAAATTGGAGAAGAAAAGTAGAACGAAAAAAGAACAGCAGCGAGGGTGATGCAACGGCGACGGTTTTCGGGGATCGCCAATCGACACCTAATTGCGAAAACCTATGCGAGTAACGGAGTCGCGATAAAAAGCGGGTAAACGCTTTGTAAGTATCGGAGACAAAGAGAGAGAGAGAGAGGGAAAGCGACGTGCCGCGATGAAATGGTTGGTTAATCATGTATGTTAGAGCGAGTATCACAGATTCTATTAGATGATTCGGCGGTAGGAGAGGCAATTATTTCGCAAGGGAACGAATCGGGAACATTGGATAACGCGAAGCATATGTAAATAAAAATAACACCTTTCGAAAGTACATCGGAGTTATCATCAGATACTGATAGAGCGGGTCGCTTTCGTCGGTCAATTCTGTCATCATCGTTATCATTTTACCAACTTCCGAGGCACCTCTCGTCGACGCGGTACGCTATCGTGATTGTTATTGTTACGTCAGCGTAGATATCCGCACGTTTTTTCACGCGGCCACGTATCGGAGAGTTTTCCATGCTGAATTATCATCCGAGTGTCTCGACGCCGATCGGAGAAATGCGACTTGGCTTGGGCGCCGGTTTGTTTCCTGATTATTCGAAGTTATTAGTTGAAAAACGTGTCCAGAACAGAGATGGACGTGTTCTTATTCATTGATATGAATTGTGCATATGAATATTAATGCGAATAAATTCATTTTCACATTTTGTTATTAACAATTATTTTGTTTTTTCCAGTGAAATTCATTTTTAAACGCGTGAAATCTAGCGAAATTCGTGAAAAAACTGTAAATATGAATTCATTGGTATTCATACTCACGTTCGTATTCGTATCTACAGTCAGAATTTCCGACTTGTGAATTTTATTCACATTCATATTTATGAATACGAATAGCTCCAGAAATAAGAAACATATTTTTCCAAAATCTAACCACGATTATTTCGACCAGGTAGCAAATCGGTTTGTAAAACAAACGTAACGAGCATTTTCCCCGTTATCGCGTGATCTTTGAACCATCGTAGAAAAAAATAAGCGTCGAATCACTGCAGCATCTGCGAAGCACTATCACGTCTGTGGTCGATTCTCATTTGTTTGAAATTTTTATTACGACAATTATCGCCTCCAATGGCTCGGAAGTTCGTCATCAAACGTTTCAATAATTACTCGTTGCACTGCTTTTTTACGAATCGCCGTGAACCGATTTTACTTCGGCGAGTTTCCGATCCGATCCGATTTATCGCACCGATTAGTTTGGAAAATTCTTGCATTTCGCACCACTCTCATTCCAAGTTGCAATGCTCGAGTGCCGGATTCCAGACGCGACGCGTTATCTATCTCGACCGCGTTGAAACTTTCGTGAAAACAATTCAATGACCCGAACGTAGAGCACCTATTTGGCAAAGCACCGCGACGATGCGCGGTGCTCTTATCAGTCATACCGTCCCTTCCAAACGTCTACGTCTACGTATACGACATCGCGCGGCGAGCATACGTCGTACGTACTTAGATAGGTATACACATATATATTGTCCTATTATCAGAGGAACTGGCAGTGGCAGGTCGAGTTTTCGTATCTCACGATTCCACCGTACAGGTTCTTTTCTTCCTCTACTTCACGCTCGGACGACGCTGATATCGTTTCCCGACTTTTCTACGACGCCATCTCCTCAAAATGCTACGAATTCGAGGAGAACGACAAAATTTAAGGGAACAGAAAATAAGGTTGTGGAGTTCATATCTACGAAGTCATACTTCGACCGCTATGAATCACGCAGAGATAGCGGGGCAAATTACCCGATGATATATTTATACAAATTCGTCGTAACTCGACGTTGAACGATTCCTTATTCGTGCGCTTATCTCGCGGAGACGGGATTCTGGAAAACGGGAGGTTTCCTCGCCCGCGTCTTCTGAGAAGCAACAATTTGTTCTCGCCTCGCTGTAATAACTTCGCAACGTTGTCGTAGACGCGCGGAGGATGATGGCTATATTCCGCGAGCAAAGAGCATTTCGTCGTAAAAATTGCGATAAAAAAGTTGATGCCGGGCAAAAACGATGGTGGGCTCATCTTCGTGGCTACGGGGACGCATTTTTTTTTTTAATATTTTTTTTTTTCGAGCGGGAGTTAATGCTGCGCGGAAACGACCGCTGAGATTATTTCCTCTCGTTTTTCATACGATACATAACATTCACTTTCCCGTGTGACTTTCGTGTGACTTTCTTGCGAACGAGTCGAATGGATTTGTTTGAAAAAATTGGGATAGGAAAAAGTTAAATGGCTCGCGGTAACGAGGCCTCGGGGGATTCTCCGTTCGAAACGGAACGTGCGTTCACGTGGGGAGAAAGTACTTACTACTCGTCGACTGCGGGGGAATACAATGGGATCTCGGAGAGATACGGCATCGGAAGTCGCCAACATCCGGTCTACGATATCTAAGTCAAGATCAAAGAACATCGCGACCGTAAAAGCAACGCGAACGTGTTCTCTCATTTCGATCGAGTCGAGACGAACGAACAATTCCTTTCCACCTATCTCGTACTATTCCTGCTCGGAAAATAAGTTCGCGCGAGTCTCGCGTAAAATCGGAATTTGGGTATAACAAATAGAGAAATAAATAAATGAATAAATTGGAAAAGTCGAATTTTCTGTACTCGTACCTCGGTCTTACTGCTTCCACCAATCGATGTTCCACTGAGATCGAGATTGTTGGGGCGAATCGCCGTTCGATGTCTGGACATGACGGGATGCATTTTCGTTGATAAAATTAATCCGCGTGGAGGTAGCAAGGTTGCGGAAGATGCAGTTTCTCGCGGGCAAAAACGTTGGGAGAATTTGAGCGCGCGACTTTCGAGTTACGGTCTCGAAGTAAAAGTTCGTTATCGGGCGAAGGCGGTCCGATACAGAATACTGGCACTTGAGTTTTAAATATAGTTGCACAAAGTCAAAGTTTATCGAAGTAAGTAGCTCGCTGTGTAAATTTTCACCGTCAACACGTTCGTGGCAAAAACACAATCGGCCGACGAATACAAAGTCTATGACGTACGACGCACTGGCATAGATAGAGTAAAGCGATCGTCCATTTACATCTCGTCACCTCGTTGCCGTTGGCATACTTTACATTTTCACGACGAAGCGAGAGAAACAAAAAAACACTCTTTATACCATTACGAAGGGGATGATTTCCGTTTTTTTATCTTCTACTTTAACATTCGTAAAACTTGCGGCGAATCGACCGAATTGACGAGGACCGTTGCGCGTGTACGCGGGCACATGTATCTCTACGTGGCAAACGGAGCATGAAAATGCGAATGAGCGGCGGGATACGATAACGAACAGCAGAATGTGGTTTACAGCTGTGACATTCAGTCATCTCGGAAGTTTATACGTATATACATAATACGAGAGAATATAGTTGATCGCTCATCATCGCGGACGCGTCACGAGTGACGTTGGCGAATGATGGCTCGGAGTCTGGGGAATCGCGACAGACGGACGAGGAGGCAGGGACTACGAACGATGAGTAAGTCCGTGTCGCGCAGCCGTTTAGTTCTGGGTCATTCTTCCAACGCTCCCCTTCGTAACTGCGAGAGAGGAGCGAGCTTGCGGGGGCGCGCACATGCGCGTTCATATTCTCTGCTTTAGATTTTCCTATACGAGTACGAAAGATCCAAAGTTGAGAATCACTCCGTAGAAATATATAGGTAACGCTTATCGGTCACGAGACATGGGAAAAATCGTAGAAGAGGGTTTAGGAAGGCTCGAGCAGCTTCGGAAGGATTTACCAACGGAGCAACGGAACCGTTCGATATTCAGCGAAGAAGCTTGCCACGAGTGGGTGACACCGATCTTTGCAGTCGTATAAAAGCGAACGTAAGTCCCACGATTCTGGAAATTTCGGATCGACCGACCGTGGATGCAGATTGGTGAGGAAAAACCAACCAAGGTGGGGAGGGCATTTCGGAGTTTTAACAAGTAACGTGACTCACGCGTCGTTCTTCCTCGCGAGCTGCTCTCAGGTGAGATTCTATGGCGTCGAGATCGATCTTTGGCATTGCTGTCTCTATATTGTAGACGTCGAAACCACCTTGAAACAAGATCACAAGATCAATGAACAAGAGATTGCAAGGTAACATTCGATTCGATGGGACAATCTAATCGAGAATTACAAGTCACCGCTGGTGTGAATTGCTAAATCGAACCAAACGTCCTAGTATGATGAGACATCAAAAACCCTTGTGTAATTTTTTCCGTAAAATCTGTGGCAGCTATCAGAATTTGCAATAGATTGTTTGAACAATTTGTTGATTAACGAGTAAAAAATCATATAAAATCCGCGTGTCGGATGGTTTTTGGTGCGATTTGGCGATTCACATCAGGCTGGGGTTGCTCGTTAGCGAAGGGATGGTCGTAAGTGAAACGCGTGGTCAGAATCGTACACAGACCTGGACCGAGATCGGGATCGGCACGACGTTTATCCGGACGTCTCTGCGATTGATTGTGGTTCGCGTGGGTTTGTTGCCGACGTCGAGCTTGATTCCGAGCCATTTTCTCCTTTTTCCGCGCATCACCGACATTTTCATTTTCCCGCTCGATGAGCTTGTTGGTGTCTTCTCTGGTCATAGCTTCCTTGAGAATTTCGGGATCGGTCGTGATTTCGGAGCGATTCGCAATCGACGCGTCGATCGACTCCATGAGAACGACGTCTGGTACCGGTTGCACGTATTTTTCAAGGTCAACGCCGATGTCGCGTCCGATACTCGAGAGCAAATCGATCTCCTCGAGTTTTGAATACGGTGCTAGATCGGAGTAGCTCTCGGAGTCGGTGTTCGTTTCGGAATCGTCGTTCTGGCCAGCGACGCCGACGCCGACGCCGACGCCGACGCCGACTGACGAAGCAGCTGATTGTTTGCCGCCTATTTTGGCAGCTGGATCAAGAGGCAGTTGCTTTGCCTCGCGGATCAGATCGATTTGCTGCTGCTCCACGACAGTTTCCTCCTGCAAACGACAAAGATGTTAAGACGTTAAGAATGATCATCAATTTCTCGCATTAGCAATAATCGTTAGGCAATAAACGAAATTTGTTCTCGCTCTTTGAAACGCCTTTCAGTGGAAATAATTGGAAAACAAGCTGTGAAAAATGTACTCACCTCACCAACGTCGCCAGTTTTTCCGGAATCCGGCGGGATTTCCTCGATTTCCGGAAATTGCAGGGTCTCTTTTACTGCTGTCGTCAATTCGACGACTTCGACTTCGATCGCCAATTCGCGAGGTTGGCGTTCGGCGACGATCGCTTCGCACAATTCGGATCGAGCCTGACTTGCGTCGGCAACTGCCTCGCTAGGATCAAGCACTGTCAGATGAGTTTCAGCTTCGATGACCGAGTTAACGTTCGTTTCCGGTTCCGGCGATACAACTTCGCCGGATCTCGATACTTCGACGCTCTTCACGTAGTTTATGCACTTTTCTGTCGGTGGCAGCGCGGATTCGTAGAGCGAATTGACCGTCTGCAGAATCGAGCAACGAAACAAGTAGTTAAAAAGATTAGTTCCCGGTCGATATACCGGGTGTTCCGGGAGAAAAAAAAGTATCCGATGCTATCATCGGCTTCCAGTGTACATTTCGAGGCAAATTCTCTCTCTGACGATTCACCGATTTCGCCCTCGTTCCCGCGCTAGAACGAATCGCGCGCGAAAAAAGCTCGCGAAACGGTGAAACGTGGAAACGAAGCGTTTTTAGAGTACAGTACCCGGAAGGTTTTCGATTCGGAATCTCATTTGCAAGACGATGATGGCAGTAGATACTCTCTTTTCTCATTTTTCACACACGGACACCCGGTAGGCGGAGAAGTAGACGCTGCGGCGCTTACGTGTATGTTGAATTTTGGCTTCTCGTACATGAACTTGCGGTCGGCGGGTTGACCTTGAAGATGGTTTACGCTACCGCCGATCAAGTTCTCGTCGGTGTTGTTGTTGTACTTGTTGTTGTTCAAGTTACCCTCGATTTTCGAGGTCTCGTAAGCTTCGATCTCGTCCTCCGTCAAATCCGCGTCGGACAACAGAGACGTGGCCAAATGTTGGAAGCCCGGATAATTTGGATTGACGATCCCTTTGCAACGCGACGGAAGGTTCCCCTCCTCCGACCAATCCGACCACTCCGAAGGCGTTAGCTCGTGGGATGAATCCTCCACGGAATTTCGACCTGTTAGTCATCAACGATACCGTTCTTAAAATGCCATTGAACCGAACACCCGGCGAAACACACGCTCCGTACAACAAATCTATTGTCATTCCACTCAACACCGGATTAATTTTTTTCAAGGCTAAATTCGCCATTCCCAATTTTCTGATAGCACGTTTTCTGATAATCTCCATTGAAAGATAATTTTTCAATGAAAATCCCTGCGGTTTTTTACAAACGTATAATTTCTATTAGAGTCATTTCTCCGCACGAGCCGTACTTTTCCGTGTATACGATCCCGGAAAATCTCTGATTTCCTAGACACTTTCCTCGCGGCACGCGAGGAAAACAGAAATCGTTGAAAAGCGAGGAAAATTACCTTCGTAATCGGCTAAACTCTCGGCCGAACTGCTCTGATACAGTCTGGATGCTGTGAGATTGTTATTAATGTTGTTACGTCCATTCGAATGATTCAACGACGCAACGTTGTTAGCATCGTCCTCCCGCAAAACGACGTTTCCGGTCGCCTGCCAACTGGTAGTTTCGCGAGCTACTCTGAAATCTTTCAGCTCCTGCAGAGTGAAGCTACTCGTCCTGTCGTTGCAATTCTCGATCTCCTCCGTATTCGACGAAGCGCTAACTTCGCTCTGCTGCAGCTGGCTAGAGAAAAATCAACGAAGCAAGCAGAGAATTTACACACCGCGAGTCTCCCAGAGTATTAACATTCCGCAAGCGATCGACACCGAATACAACATCAACGCGAGCTCTCGTCGTACTCACTTATTGTTTAATCCAGGATGCATCGGAAGGCTGACCACAGCGTCTTTCAGCCGCATCGCGATTTTTCTCTGCAACAACGATCATCTTTGGGTGGAATAAGCAAACCGGTAAGCGAGCCATTGAATACAAAAATAAATAAATCGATACGTGGCTAAATAAATAATTGCAAAAATACCAAAATTGAGAAGCGAGAAAATATCATTGTAAAAAAACGTCTTTCGCTACTTTCACGTGCGCGGCGCGTCGCGGCGAGAACTGGCAAAATTATTTTCGCGTATTCATTTTTGTTCCCGAGATTGACTGTTCGATTTTTCGTTCGTTCCTCACCTGCAACGCGAAGAAATCTTCATATTTTTCCTCACGGATGCCACAGCGTTTTTAACACGACGTCCACCATCTTCGATCTCGATGTCGCGTGCGCGCGGTCTCGCTGCTGCCGGGCAGCTTATCGACTTTTAACCAACACCCTGGGCGCCGCTCTGTTCCGGCAGAGTCGCGACTCGGACACTCGAAACGAGAGGAATAAGACGCGCGGAAGCGAAGAAATCGAGCAGCAGGAAGGAAATTCTCGGCGAAGATGCGGAAATAATCGCGCGAGTCGTCAGACAACGCGACGCGCGCAGAGTTGCAGCGGGAAATCGAGCTCGCGATGTTCAACGGATAGGAGCGGAGAAAACCTTGGGAACAAATCGATACGGAATTCTACTACGGCCTGACGTAGACCGTCGACCACCCTCGAACGAATTCGCGAGGGTGTCGACGCGGCGAAACTAGGGTCGACGCGAGGGTAGTACTAGTCAACTACGGTTCCTTACTCCTGCCTCCCGAAGGAGAAAAAATACGCATCCAACGACTTCTCACGAATCTACGTCTCGCGATTTTTCGTCACATCTACATTACACGGAAAGGAAAGCGAACAACTCTAGTCAAAAATATACGACGCTTCTCGTACAAAAATAATGTTCGTCTTCGCAAACTACAATCATAAATAATACATACGAAAATGACGAATTATAACTTCATATGAAATAAATTGTACGTACAAAAATAAATTTTTGCACGGACAAAAATTAATATTTAACATATCTACGGCCGTATTTTTTTAATTTGGAGATGGGTCTTAATTTTCCTTTTTTTCGACAAATTATTATCACTATCGCGAATATTCTCGTTAATTCGATGCTGCTTGTTCGCGGGAACAATTTTTGCCGGCAAAATACACAACCGTTTCGATATAAATAAAATTCACGGAGTAATTAATTACAGGCTACGCGGTTCGTGATGTTTTTTGTTTTTTCTCGTCACTTTCGTGCGAAGAGAACACGCGATTATTGATTAACTAGGTTGACCTCTGATGTCACGTGAGTCGGAAATGGCAATTATTCCATTTTTTCGACCTAAATTCGCCAAGCGAATTAGAACTCGCGAACGTTTGCGGAATTTTATCGCGACAAGTTTTCACGTCGCGGTGGCATGGCGTCACCTTGAGGAAGGTCGTTGGTTTCCCATGAGAATCGCGCGTCGGATTCTCCGTAGATACTAGATTCGGGCTACGCAAACTATTTTCTTTTTGCGCGTATTCGCCGTGACACGCGCGAGCATTTTTTATGATCGACGAAAATGGATGACGAGTAGAATCTAATTTTGGGAATTGGTATTTTCTCGGTTCCCAGTAACGGAAGATGTTGAGGGAATAATCGTGAGATTTTTCGGGATGTTTGGGATTTTAAACGGATCGTACTTACCCAATGATTCTGGCAAATTGGACTACCGTCGCGGATGAGAACACTTGTTTTATCGGCGTTGGAAATTATCGAATATCTCTCACAGCATAACACACAGGCCAATGCACTGGCTGATCACTGATCCGCGATCTCCGTTTGTTTCGGACGAATTAACGCCGGTACAAATTATCGAGGCGGACGGGAGACCGTGACACGGGGGATGGACACTGTGCCTGGAATATCGTATCGCCGAGGCTCGCGAACGCTACGCGAGCCTGCGAGCGCCTTGGCACGGGCAACCGCGCATGCGTGCCCGCAACGCCTACGCCCGTTTTCCGGGGCCGCGGATGGTTTCAATTTTTCTTTTGCTGCTCGGTAAAATAGCTGTTCTGTTTTACCGACGGCTGCGCGTTGGTAACGAAACCGAAAAACGGACTTACCGACCGCGGATAAAAACACCGCGACGGTTGTTATCATCGCAAGATAAAGTCGGACAACATCTGATACGCGCACGCGCAATGCGCGGCGATAAAAAATGTATCATACATGTTTATATGTTTGAGACTTGCGATATTCTGGTTCCAGGAGTTACGCGTCTCTATAGAACGTATCGGTGGAATTCAAATAAATTGAAATTCAAATTTAAATTCGAATCTGCGAAAACGTAGGAGGAAATATTTTTTGACTGGATTCGTATTTAAAAATGAAATTCGAGATCTTGTATCGTTTACTAGATACAAATTTGAAGGTGCGATTATTTTAGCGGCAACAGAAATAAATAGCTGAAAGTGAAAAAGGTGGGGAGGTATTATTGGTAAAATGCATATGGTATGTGGATAACGTAACATTGAAAGTAAAGCGCGGTTGATGAGGTCTGTACCTAGGGCATAACGCGAATAATTATTAGGACTTGCATCAAGTTTTTGCACCCGCAGGCGACACTTCAAGGCTGAAATGGTGAAGAACCCAAGTGGGTGTGCGGAGTGCCTCGCAAGATGGCGAGGAACACTCGGTGCACGTGACATACGACATACGTGGTGAATACATAGTATACGCGGCATTCCACGTCGAATCGGATAATTCGGAAAATCGCCATTTTCATTTTCCTTCATTTGTCGACATTTTTTGCACCCATCAACAAAACTTTCCAGGTAAATTTGGAGATTTTTTTAATCACGCATTCAAAAGATATCAAATTTCATGTTCTCAACGTTAACAGTCGTTCGAAATGTCTTGAACGGGTGACGAAAAAAATCTCACAAGTTTGGTGGAGGGTTTTTCGAAGGGGACGGAAACGTGTCAAAACATCGAGGAAATCGAAAATAATTTTTTTCCAAGCTATCCAACTTGGCGTGGAATGCCCCATATATTTTTTTATACATACATATATACATATATATATCAGGTGAAATTACAGATCATGTTTGGGCATGCAAAAATCAAAGTCGTGCATAACAGAGTTGGAAGATGAGAGAGAAGGAAACAGATTTGAGTAAAGAGGGATGCGAGAGTTGGTGGCAGGCGGTCGGTGATCCTCTTCGGCCACGCCGGTGCCACGCGACGCCGTACACCACGAGATACGGCGACGCGGGTCGACGCGTTTCGGCCCATTCAAGCGGTCACAGCACAGTTTCGCGACACGAGTGTGTATGTATGTGTAGGCAACGCGATTCGGAAACGTAACAATCGCGATGGCGAATGGACAAAAGTCGCCTGTCGTTCTTGCGAGGATCAAGGAAATGGAAACAAACGCTTCGACCCGATCTGTGACCGCTTGACGCTGTGGAACGCGATAAAAATCTGATACCTATGGGTATATATACCCTTTCACGCACTGAGTACCTATCGACCTTAAATCTACAGTCGCAAATACATACTTAGCGAAAGTTCCGCTCTCTTGCGTGAATCTATCATCGCGAATTCCCTACCTAGAAACCTATATCCAACGAAAAGACAAGTGTTCACGCGATCACAGGCACACTGCGAACATGCGATCGCTCACTCACACCGTGGTTCGTTACTTACTGTTGCACACCTGTAGGGAAGCTGAGAAGGTAGGAGATTAGAAAAATTAGTTACATCCTAACACGCGTTTTTCAATATGCATCTAAACGGACTCTGATGAATTGATAAATGCTGGCTTGGGAAAATTGAACTAACGTTGTAAATCGCAAGTAGTAAATGAAAATATATCTGTGTCATAGACTATTGCGATGAAAGAATCGGTAAATACCTGGATGCACCGATATGTATTATCCGAGGTACACCGATTCGTCGAAAACTATGAGACGCGAAGGATTGCAAATGTTAGGCTAGACCTCGACGGGTTAATTTATCTTGAAATGTTTGGTGAAAGTGAGAATGGATCGATCGTAAAACGTTGCAGAAGTAATCGCAAACTCTAAGTGAAAATTTTGGTAACCTTTGTAGGATCGATGATTCCTCGATCACCTTGAGTTGCTGCGACGCGAACGCCTGCAGCCATGCAATGACTGAATAACTCTTGGTAGTGACGATTTATTGTGATACAGAAAATAGATCAGTGAGATCGACCAGTCGTTAAAAGGACCGATGAATCATTACATTAGCGAACAAGCATAACTAACCGACAACGAGACATTTAGATAAAATGCAATGAAATATGCCGATGAACTTTAGTCAAAGGCTACCGCCGTGCCACCAATGAAATAAAATTAGAGGAAAAAGAAAAGGAGAAAGAAAAAAGTAAAACCGACGAGAACCTGCCATGCGTTCACCAAACCATGAGCTGGCAGAATCTTGACGGATAGCGAAACGCATGCGAGACTCACCGGACTCGAAGATAGTTGGTGGCTGCTTTGCGTTCGCCTCTGGTTAACATTGGTGGGCTTCGTTGAAATGTTGCGACACGATATCCTCGAAACACAGCGGTGAAATAATCCAATGATGATCGATGCCGCACCAACTGAGCTGCCAACACCATGTATTTTCTGAAAATTGAATGAAAATATCAACCAAAAGCGATCAATAAGAGAAAAACTAATTGGTAGTTGCTTCAGACACGAATCAATGATATGCAAGTGGTGAAACAATAATTTGAATAAAAAGAATCAAAAAAATTATTCTCATAATTATTAAATTATTAAATTATTCTCATAATTATTAGTCATTATTCCTCACAATTTGTACGTGAGCATTTGGTTTCAAATTCAACAAGGTGCAGATGATAATGTAAAACCGTGAGATACATTCGTCGATATTGGACAATGAAAAAGCGGTGATCTACATTACCGACAGGCAAAATGCGAGGTCGGTAAGTATAGGTCTCTGCATTGGATTACCAACAGATTCTCACCTTACCGACTTTGTTCGTGAGAGGCTGATTTAACGCATACAAATTCTCACGCGAGATAATCGTCGTAAAATTGAAACCAAGTAGAAACATCGATTGATATCACTTGTATGAAAGCCTTGATAAATTATCATTTTTCATACGTTTCCTGAATTACTAACTGTATGAATGCACATGCATACGCGAGATTCGATTCGCGAAATTGTAGAATTATGAAGGTGTTACTCACTACGAAATCGAAGCTGTTAACTGGTGTTGAGTATATAACCACTCCATTTCACGTGTATCCGTAGAATAGTTGGCAAGCAATTGAATAAACGAGTGTTTTCTACGAGGCGCGGTAACTGAATGCAATTTTTCTCGCGAGATCCGATAATGCAAATGGCGATCAACCGCGATCAAACATAGTTCAATTGTTTTTTCGGTGACCAATGAGAGATGAGAAATATTTCAAATCGTCGGGCGCCGTCACGCGCGACATCTATGCACGTCTCTATCCCGCCAAAACCGCCGCCATATTGACGCCAATTGTACGATCTTGAATTCTGATGAATTTCGAAATTTCATACGAATCATTACTTCGAATTTAAATTGGAAGAAATAGTTTCGACAAAAATAAATATCGGAATAATTAGATTGTTTCGAGGTACCGAAAATTCGAGAAAAATGAAAGATTGATATTACGTACGCCGAGAAAATTTACGCCGAAGATAGATATTGAATATTTTCGGTCAACACTTTTATAAACACGATGCGCGATGATTTTTAATGAATCTAACGGCAAACGATAGTCGCGAGTTGCACTCCAGTTGAAATTTCCACCGAGATGAAATAATTACCGAACAACGGATCACCTCACGATGCGACGATTCTGATGTGACTGCAATAATGCTAATGGCGACTGTTAACCGTCGCATCGCGATTCGATTGTTTTACCGGTCACCAATACGGTGATCGTACATATGACGTCACGCGCGACATCTACGTGCATTTCTAGCCCGCCGAGAGCGTTACCGAAACCGACGCCAATGTAGCTGTAGGATTTTATTAGAATCGGGATAACACAATACAGTATAACTCGAATCGAGCGATGATTACTTGTATGCGATGACGATGCGAAGGGATTCATTGAAATAAACAGATTCGTACAACTCACCGTTTGTTAGAGACAAATGAACCTCTGGCGTCGCGTACGCTTGGCAAACATTCGGCATCACGAATATTTGTTTTTAAACACACCGAATTCAAGAACAAGCAACGACCCGATTGAAATATGAACGATTCGAGAAAGTGTTGATAAAATGCCACGAACGAGACTGTATTTTTAACACGAGAAGGTGAAGTTGCAATTATCACACACGACGCCTGATCGCGTAACCGTCACCATTCGTTTGTCTCTCGTTCGACCAATCACGCGACAAATATTGGTGGCTGCATTCAATATAGCGAACGCGCGACCTCTGCGAACGTTATTGTTTCGCCAAAACACAATCATGATGGAAAAACACAAAAAACAATATGCGATGGAAATGTTCGTCAAAATCGACGAAGAAAATGATGCTTCGCTCGATATTGAATGGGAATTATCGATAATCCGCTCGAAACAAATGAACTGCCGCGACACGGCGTTGTTGAGATCGACAATCTTATACTTTTCAACGATAGATGTGCGCATACTTACATTATTTTTAGCTTGCTTCCAATGACTGACACCTCCCTGGATCATCGGGAAGAAACACAACGGTTCGATGACATGATCGGTGTCGATTGAAAGATACGCAACGACGATGCACCGCGCTGCGTGTAGGACGAGAAGAAGGCCGTGGCTGCGATGCTCGTTTGTTACGCTGTCCAATCAGATCACGCGAGAAGCAAATCGCGCGTTGACCTGAAGTTGCACCGAATCGTCAATTTGAATTCATCTGTTTCACCGTTCTTTTGAATTTGAAGCTTTGGAACAATAATTTCAAATTACACGAATTTACTGATGCAAAGCTGATATTGAAAATAACAATTGGACGCATATAATGAATATATGCTACGACGCTTCGGAAAATTCGTGTAATTGCCAAGCTTGAAAAATTCGATTTACTACCATTCACGATTAATGTAATCCGATTTGTATGCATCTATGAATCCTCTGTAAATTTGCAGATCATCGCGATATACGCGATATCGTTACGAATATTTACATGCAAATAATTGTAAGCCATGCATGCGAGCTCGTATCGCATGGTAGGTACGAATAAAAATTCGCGTAGCGATATAGTAGAACGCATATTCACGTTACCTGTGAATTTGTGAAACCATTCTTGCGCGTAGTATAATACTAGCTGTTTACATCCCGAGGGCCAAGGACGGAATGAACGTAGAGTGTCATTCGATTCGCATGGCTATTCCAATCCCCCGCAGCGGCTCTCGAATACAATACAAATACTGCAAAAACACACACAAGCACATTCAACAGCTGTGAATGTAAATACGAAAAGCTGACCAATTTGTTTAGAGGATTCATCTTCTTCGCATATTATATCTTCATTGGAAAAATATTCATTTGTTGTTGATTCGACATTCGCGTTAAATTAGTTTCTCTGAACGTTTTTTTTAAATATTTCTTTATAAATAGGTAGCATTGTAATACAACTGGTTAAAGAAAACCTGAACTTGTAGCTCAAAAATCCATTTGAGTCAACTAATGCATTTGATTGTTAGAGACTATTGGCAGCGGCAGAGTGAAACAGCAATAGAACAACTAATGACATACCTATGTATCTTTTGTTCATACACAATCATCGCTATTGCACATTTAAGGAACAGCTAATTAGCATTTCGTAAATTCATTCAAATATACTATTTCATGTCAGTTCTCGATCATCTAAACAGAACCAATAGAATATTTAGCTAGAGAAGTTATTTCATTATCCTTATAATTTAGATAAATATCAAACGCCATGCTATTTGTAGAAACAGATTGAATACAAAACAGGTTTTTCTTGAGCTGCACCATCACAGTAGGCGGGTATCAACTTCGCCTCAGCCAATACAGCTCTATGGGCTGGACAGAACATGATTCATTGCTTTATCCACCTGTTTCTTTTGTGCAGTCCCCGTCAATCCGTTCTGGGCAGTAAACTGTGAAGAGAGTACTTTGTTATTCATTGTTCCCATGTATAATTGCGTTTTGAAACAATGATTTATAATCTGACAGTAAATAATAGTTTTATTTCTATAAACATATCGAGCTGGATGAGTTATATTTCAAAATTCTGCTTAGGAAACCTTTCTATTATGACATGCGATATCTCATTGGTCTTCTAGAACAGTAAATTACCAAGGTTTTCCTAATATTTATGGAACAATTTCAAATTTAATTGATATACTCAAGGTCAGAATCTGAGATAGAGCACGTCGCTAAGTATCAGATACTATCTAACTGAGAGAGCGAGGGTTTGGAATACTAGACTATACAAATGCAAGATATGTTACTTTATGCAATTGTCTCTTCTTGTGTAGTAGAAGCACCAGTATCTATATTTTCTTGCAATAATACTGAACTTAGAATTCTTGGCGCGTGCAGCATATAGATGTTTCAGCAGCATCATTTCATTCCCATTGAGCAAGTGGTTGAAAATGCTTGCTCTAATTCTGCATCGGATAGGATTGGTCCAGCAACAAACTTAAATCTGTAATCTTAAGAGGACACAAATATAATAAATGGAATTAGTAGTGCCCATAATTTGAAGAACCAAACTAAAGCACTGAAAGGAAAAATTACTATCATCGTGAAACAGTTTTTTCATTGTATTCTTGTCGCTGACAAGGTAGAAGTAATGCTCTTATTGTTACGAACTGTGAATATCATCCTCCACTGTATTTGCTGAAAATATAATAAAGTATTATAATATTTGTTATAATAATGATCACAACCGCAGGAACGATTGTGGAGATCTAATGATCCGATAATGTGATGATAAGAAAAATGCAAGTTCTGAAATTCTTACATAGAAACAACGTAGAATGAAGACACCTAGATCAATCACATAGCACCTCATGCATGATAGAAAATTAGGGTTATACCGAACTTGGATTTTACTTGATGAAATTTTACTTAACGACTAATATAATGATCATTGATCAAGCTAATGTTGATCTAACCAGTTTCAGTAATAAGGTAATGGTAACAAAGTTGCCCTGTTTATTTTTAGAATTTATACAACTTGGCCTACCTACCACATGCCATTATCTTAAAAATATTTGAGGTGATTTGAGGGTTGCTGCTTCAGGTTTCTAGTCAAAAAGGTAGCTCTAAAATATCACTAGAGGAAGTTGTAATGACGAACAACCGGACCGGAAGTGAACGTTGCTTGATTTGGACAAAACAACGACTCATGGCTACTCGGGGATTCCCTCATTTTACTGTACGATTATTCGTCTTCTTGGTGAATCAGGCATAGAATGCAAACTTGACAAACTGCAATTGGGTGATGTAGGTGTATATTTAACAAAACGACTCGGTTCGTATGATATTTTATTAAAATGACGTGTAATATTTTTTTTATGATGCCTTGGTATTGTTACAAATAAATCATTTGTAATTAGTCGTCGATCAGTTGCCTGATTGTCTTCCATTCAGCTTGTAGCTTGCAAATTTACATGGATCTGTGAAAACTTTCAAGATTGGGTCGTACGATCGGTAACGGTCCATTTTTAGTGCAGCAATATTATCATGCAGTTCCATGTCGTCGTCAAAAAATGTACGCGCACCATGTCTCTCGGATAATTCCTTGTCGTTGTAGGCTATGGTGTGCCTATTAAAAGAATGAGACTTATTCTCCAATGGTCGAGGTGCTGACGTTGCGGTCTTGAAATATTGGTAGTCCCGCCCTGTTGTCGTACTGTAATCCATCTTCAAACCGTGATCGAGTGGATATAATTCGAATCCAGCCAATTTCAATGAATCTTTGCCACCAACTGACCTGAAACATGATTAGACCTCGAACAATTCCGACAGAAATTTATTGTTTGTTGAACTTATTGTTTATTGTATGTCTTCGTACTCGGTTAAGCTGTAAGAAAACATGTTGAGCAGACTACGATTCTGGTAGATTGTCGGACGGTTATCGTGCAGATTTATTTGCTCCATGGCTTCTCGAGTCTGCGATATACCGGTCGGTATTAGCTCTGATCCGAGTCTGCGATACGAAGAATTGTGAAGATTGCCTTTCGATGTGGTCAGTACCATGTTGTCTCGAGGTTCGGCCAGAGCACGTAGCTGCCTACAAATTTATTACAATTTTTTTTTCCAGGAGTGAATGGAAGCAAAGCTCCGAAACATTCTTTCATTTTTACCAATCATGAACCATAACTTTGTTGTTATACACAGATGGCGAGCCAAACACGATTGGATGAGCTTTTTCAAACTCATCTTCCGATACCAGGAATAAAGACTAGAATCAGAAGGCTAAATCAATCTGCTTGTCATTTTTGTTGAAGTCGTTTCGCACGTTGCAATAGAAAGATAACAATATTCATATTATTATCATCTCACGTTAATAGGACTTTTCCTAGGCATTTGAATAAAATCTTGATATAATGTGGTGACAAATTATGAATCAAAAATGCCAAAAGTGATATGAAGCGGATCACGATTCAACTGTCTTAAATATATCACTCGCTTCACGTTTTATCTTGCTTCCAGTTTTCAGATTGGTCGACACCATGTCAAAACTAAGAAAATTGTGCGAAGCGAGACGGACCGCGAGGACAAAGAGCATAACGAAGGATTCCAAAGAGTCGAGCGAGGATACATTACACATTGATGTTAATGAAATCTCTTTTGAGTCTAATGAATCTCAAGCGGAATTGACATCCTTGCACGATGTCCTTGCAAATGTTAGACGATCCTATAACGTGCGAGAAGAATTTATCTACAGTATATACAGTCACATATGTGGAATTCTGAGGCCAAGGTAGAAATCTTTCTTATAATAGAATTTCTATCCGAGTCTCTAGGTTTCTCTTTGTCAATGTTCTAGTTCTGCATTGTGAATTCCTTGACTGTTGCGTTTTCGCAGCTGGAGAAGTACCAGCGAGTCAAAGAAGGATCTTCTGGAATTTATTGGCAACAACGAGCTGACAGAACAAGTGTGTAAAGAAAATGCTTGGTAACATACTTTTCTGTAACTTTTCTGGAACAGAATTTGAAATTATCGACGGTCAGGAAAATGCTGGGCCTTGGATCAATACCTGGAAAATACCTGAACCAGATGAGTATGTCAAAATAGAGTTTCCAAATGGAAACTCCTATAACGGGCGGGTCAGTCGAAGAGAAATGGAAGGAAAGGGTCTTTATCGTTGGAGATCTGGAGAGATGTACGAGGTACCCGCTGCATTCGATGTTATCAAGATGTAATGATAGTTTCCAGCACATTCGATGCATATTCTCAGTACAAAAATGCACAAATTTATGTAGGGGCAATTTGAACAGAATATGATAGAAGGAAAGGGATATTTGAAATGGAACGATCAGAGCTGGTACGAAGGCGAATTTCATGACGGTTATCGACATGGAATTGGTAAACTGGTATTAGCTAAATATGGTATTCATTACATCGGAGGCTGGTTCAGGGGTCGAAAACATGGCAAAGGGTAGGCATATATATTTCTATGGTGCGATACTCAAATCTGTTCCGATAGTAGCGTTGCATTAATTTAAATCCGATCAAACTGTCAATTCTATAGAATAAGTCTGATTAAAATATGTAATTTCCAATTCTGGGGATTTCATTGCGAGTATAACATTCTTAAAATCGAGGAGTATCTCTGCAAGTTTGGGATTATGTGCTATTTAATAGATACTGTCGATATGCTGAAAACGATACTTACGAGGGAGAATGGCACATGGATAAAAAAAATGGGACTGGCACGAGAGTTTATGGGGATGGCACTCGATACCACGGTGAATGGGTCAACAACGAACGCGATGGTATTGGCACAATGACTTGGCCCAACGGAGATGTGTATCGCGGCGAGTGGAAAAACGGATTAATGAATGGGTAACGATTCAAAGTTGTGCACTAGCTAGAATTAAAGTATGACAGAATCAGGTTGAGATATTCTATCGATGTGATGGAATCTAGAGAAAAATGGATCAAGCTAGTAGAATTCGTATATCTATCGTTTAATGATAATAAACAAGCCGCGATGAAAAATAGACCATTCTTCGCAGCTATGGCGAATACGTGTGGAAGGGATTTTTCAACAAGACATTATCGTGGCCAGTAGAAAATTCTTACATGGGAAATTGGCTGAACGGAATGAGGCACGGTGAAGGTACGGCGCTCTCGAATCTTTGTAATTCTTACAAAATTATTTTGGTGTATGTTTGTCAAATCGGTAGGAGTACTCAAGTTCAATTCGGATGGCGGAGCTAAATATTCTGGAAATTGGTTCATGGATCAAAAACATGGCTATGGTATGGTCGTTGGTGAGTAATTATCCTCGGAGCCAGATATATATCCAATTTTTTGGTATCAAGATAATCTTCTTGTTGCTGGCTCATGTTGTCCAGGTAACAACGGTTCTGTAATCGAAGGAGATCCATTATTCTTGAATGACATTCTGCAGCCACTGCCCGACGACAACAGCGGATCACGCGAGGAGAATATCAAGTGCTATGAAAAATCTGCCAATGATTATGATCAACTTCCTCGCATGTTAGATTGGGAATAATACGTCTTTGCCTTCGCATACAATCATATACATTGAATTTTTACTTCAGAGTCGAGATGGTAATAATGTTTTTAGCAAGCGAATCAAGCTGATGTCACCTCGAGTTGTGTCGATCCTGGAGCCTTCTCAGTTTCCACCTGTGAGATTTCATATTTACAGACTGCTGGAGCACCAACGATCACAGCGGTTCCTTTCCACCGAATCCATTTTGATCGCAGGCCAAATGTATGCAAGTTTTATCTATTCATTTTCTTATGATAGGCAAGGTGTCCCAACACAATGTTCGAACTGGATCATACTGCCCGTTTATAATTTTATATGTATATGCAAACTCTTCGTGTTCATGTTTATTATAAAAGGAAACTGTTCGCAGTCGTTCTTTCTGTTTACACGATGTTTATTCCATTGTCAGAGACCAACGTTCCAGTCAAGATGACCATAACGGTGTCTCGGAATTTTGCTACGAGGAACGCTGGATATATAACTGTCTTACAACTCATATCGTTCGTTTGAGGACGATTTACAAATCTTACGCAGAGCTCTATTTGTCTCAAGAAAATCCCAGGAACTGTAATTTCTCCATGACCCGATTAACTCTCTGGCAATTATGGAGAGATTGTGGCATTAGTTCCAAGGGCATCAGTTTAATAAGCCTCGATAACTACATGGGTCAGTAAAGTGAAGAGTTGATAACAAATTAATAATTTATTATAGCTATAAACGAATTTTATAAACACGTCGGCATGTGAAATAAAGTTTTCCTAACGTTTTAGCCGCCAATGAATCCGCTTTAGTCGAGGATAAACATTACCCTTTCGAGAGGATAGAGTTCTGGCAATTTATTCACGCATTGATCGAACTCTCTTGGCATCTTTACACGATAAAGAATAATATCGAGACGTGTGCGGTTCGCGGTCGTTTGGCCGGAGGACTTGACAAACTCTTGACCGTTGATATTTTTCCAAATGCTGGTAAACATATCGGTGCGCAGTCATCTTTGCCAACGAGCATCGAATTTGAAAAGCTACCCGAGAAAAAGAGATTATATATAATTGTATATGAAAATTTCCCAGATATAATTATATATAATTTATAAATAATTGTATAGCTACTTATACAGTTCTGTATAATGATATACAATTTTTCTGCAATTTTATTTGCAATTCTACGTAACGCTACATAAATTATACATAATTATATCAGGTCAATTTTTTTTATACAATTATATACAACTATGTATAATTTTTTTTACTCAGGCATATCTACTTCTAAGACCATTCGACCGATTCTCAGCAAATTAAATTTATATCTCATCCATCAGGATTCATAGATACTGCTGACCGAGATCTTTTTCCCATACGATCCATTTATCAACTGTTCGAGGAGCTCGGAGTTCATCCTACCGCAAACCAGCTTCTTCGAGCCACTTGTATGATCAAAAACCATGAACTGATCTTAATATAATCGAGTATCATGATAATTTTTAAACAGGCTCTTCCGATCTCAAATCTTCGCCCTCGAGAAAGCTTCGAACGACATGGGCGTTTCGGGGTGTTAACGCAGTAACATTTGGTGAAAAACTCAGCTACATTCGATTAAGCGACGAGCCTGTCCTATTGCAAGACGAAAAATTTGGTGATTTGTTATCGCTACTAAGATTAATCATACATATTCATAGATGAACCAATGTTTAGCCATCGAAGTACTTATTCACATGTGTATTTCTGTTCTTAATCATTCAGCACGTGACTTATCGGCTCTCCAAGTATTAGGAGCAACGAAAATGGTGAAAATTATGACCAACGTTTGTCCTGCTATCCGAGACAAGGAAAATAACATGATCGTTGATATGGAATATGAGGTGAGCATTTATCGCAATAGACACAACATGCAATTGTAACAGAGGAATTGTTTTTAACAGATCACGTTCCTCGAGTTCTACGATATCTTGTTCCAAGCCGCGCGTTCAGCTATTCAGCAGAGAAAAATGTCCGGGCTTCTTCAAATTGAAACGGTTAACGGAGAAGAGCATCGAATATCCCCAACGAACGATGGAGATACATCAAACACTGTTCCCATTCGTCGATCGTCGAAGATAACGAAGAAACGCCGAGTGAAAAAATAATCAAACTGCCAGATATAAATGTGAAATAAAAATATCGTAGGTAGAATATATTCTGTAGCGCGTACTCAAAACGTTTGAATGTTTCAACTTTTGTTGTTTTATTCAGGAATCATGAAAACTGAACAAATAAATGTCGCTATCACTATCACCGTCACACATCTCATTGACTCAACAAGCTTGCAAATTGAGTAATCAATAATTGTTATTGAAAAATGTGTTTGTTTTTAATATCAACAATTTAGAAAGTTCTTTCAGGCACTGACCGCCCGATAAAAGAAGATTATATATAATTATGTGTAAAAAATTGACCCAATATAATTATACAAGATTTATTCATGATCTACATATAATTATATATAATTATACATAATGTTTTTATCTCCGGTGTATATTTGCATTCAAAAGCTGTTTAAACTCAATTTAGCAGTGGATTACAGTGAGTAGGATAGAAAATTACGATATCTGGCTTTTCCAAACATTTTTTTGCTCCAAAATCCATTTGTCGTTCGATTTTCAAAAATCAAACGCGTAGCCCTAGATTGAAAGGATATCATAGGTTGAACGAAGTGAACGCAGCCATTCGGCTGATGCGAACGCGGCTATCCGGCGTCACTTGCATTGTTGGCTATTGTTGCCGCTATCATTCAACGAAACGCGTGTCGGCCACATGGTTATCACAGTTTCGCACGATTTCGATTTTGAAAATTGTACCTCGCTTGCTATAAACCTCCGTCAACATGCCGAAATCGAAAAGAGACAAGAAAAGTGAGTAGCCGAAGTCATTACCACGAAAAAACCTGTCTTATTATCACTTTACCCGCAAACCTAACCTCAAAAATTTACTAAACATCTCATTTTCCCTCGTATTTTCCAATTTCCTTCGACCAAAACGACTCTCATACCTTTTTAACTACTTAATCTTATTAGAAAGCTAATAATAGGTCATGTTATCTGATTTTGATTCACGCAAATGAAATTTTGTATTCGCTTAACCTCAACATTTTCTGCTACCGCTCGAAATTTCATAACTGACCGTTCTGTTTTTACTCAATTTTTCCAGTTTCCTTGACGAAAACGACTAAAAAAGGACTAGTTCTGAAGCAACAAATCGTCGAGGATATAAAGAAATGTGTTTCCAAGTACACTCACATTTTTTTGTTTTCCGTGAAAAACATGCGTAATAACAAGCTAAAGAATTTACGGGACGATTGGAAAGACAGCAGATTCTTTTTTGGAAAGAATAAAATCATGGCGCTTGGTTTGGGCAGAACGCCGGAGGAAGAAGTGGAAGACGAGCTTCATAAGCTTTCAGCTGCTCTCAAAGGACAATGCGCTCTGCTGTTCACGAATCGACCGAAAGACGAGGCACGACTAAGCTTTATCCGTTTCGTTTCGCTTCTGCTTATAACATTTGCCGTTCAATTTCGGCATGTTTTTTGTTATCTAACGATCTTTTGTGTTTCATTTCGATCACAGGTATTACAGTGGATGGATGAGTACGGGGAAGAAGATTTCGCGCGATCTGGTTTCATCGCCACTGAAACGATAGATCTTCCGGAAGGGCCGATGCCAGAGTTTGCGCACAACATGGAACCGCACCTCCGTCGGTTGGGCCTGCCCACAGCTTTGCAAAAAGGAGTCGTTACGCTCGTTAAGCCGCACCAAGTTTGCAAGACGGGTGACACACTGACACCGGAGCAAGCTAGAATCTTGGTAAAAAATCATCGGAACCATAGAATTGTTGTAAAAAAAAAAATAAACGAACCTATCATCGAGATTTTCATAATTGTTGTGAAAAATGAAATTTTGATTGTTTTGCTCTCGTTTCAGAAACTTCTGAAGCGAAAATTAGCCACCTTTCGATTAACGCCTCTGGGCTACTTCACGAAAAACGAAGGATACACGGAGACCAGCACAGCCGATGCGGATTCAAACGACGAAATGGAAACTGAAACGACAGACACGTGAATTATCGTTAAGAATTGGTGTAACGTTGTAAATATTGACTAATGAAATGATTTTTTATAATCATTCAAGTTCATAATTTTGGGATTTTCCTAAAATCGTATAATGTCACTCGAACCGAAATGAAAAGCGAGACAGGCGAAGCTATACAATGAATGTATAAAAAAAAAGTCCGAGTTCAAATAAAGTTGCGAGGAGATATTTTTGATTTAAGAAACAAAAGGTTTATTTTTCAAACAAAAAAAATATCTGAAAAATTGCTTTTGCTGTGAAAAAACTGAAAGGAATGAAACAGAAACAAGCTGGTAATAAGAACAGTTGAAGAAACGAATATTCAATTAGAAAATGTCAAAAAGTTGTTAAAATTTTTGTAAATCTCATTTCAACGATCATATTTCACCCAAAGATGAGTTGTTTCTTGGCTTTTGCCATTTTTTGGCTCATCGGCGTACTGTGGGTAAGCAAACGTTGGGAGAGCACGATGCTTCGGACGAATGTTTCAGGGGCAAATCTTTTCCTTCGCTTCCACAGATTTTGTATTATTGGATGAACGGAAAATGGTTGAAATCCACGTGCAAAAGTTATGGCAAGGAAAATCTTGATTTCCGCAAAGAAAAAATTCGCAAGAGCCAAAGCACCACGTCTGTCGAGTCGTGGGATATTTCTGACAACGAAGACCGATCGTACGCTAGACGCAAGGTAAAGAGCCCCTCGCCGTGAAGATTCCTGCCAATTTTCAACCTCGATCATTTGTGAACCATTCTACGAAGTGATCCGTCCCAGTGATTCGAACTCCATATTTTTCAGTAGCTCCAAAACGTTCCGAATACCTTGTTAAAGATTCATGTACCACCTCCAATAACATCACATATTTCTCTCTCGTATGAATTTTGTTTGATCACTGATTCTTCTATCGACTGATATGTAGCGATGCTAGATATCGATATTTAACTAGGCCAGCCTGTTGCGTGAAGAATGGTGGAACATCGTCTGATTTTTTTTCTTTATTAGCTTACATAAAGTTCGTCGAGGTGTATTACAAGATATGCTTTTTATCAAATCGCGTGAAATTTGTTCGGTGGGTTCGTTACAGGTAGTTCGTAGACCAATTTCATTCTAACAGCTGCTACATCCCGTTTAATGTTCGAAGGATCGACGAGTATCGAACGACCAACTGATCGTTTCCATCAGGAGAAATTTGGCCACCCTCAAATATTTTATAATGTTCACAACTTTCGTTCATTCGAACATCAGTTTCTAAGGAAAAAACTACATATTAAAATATGTTTGGATCCTTCGACGAGGGGATGTAAAATATTTTTTATATATTCAACTATTTGAGAGCAATAATTTTATATCTTAAGCTTGTCCATGTAAAACAAACGAGTTTGCAATTTATGAATGTATTCGTTAGTTAGTAAATAGTAAGGAGCGTTTCGCGTGACTCGACGCTAGATGCAAGCGAAATCAACATCAAGCTGATTACGAAGAGAAGCTTCAAGTTACATTCTCGTTTCTCGATACGCGTTGTGTCCACAAGTCGATATCATTGGGTTCTGTTTTCTTGAACAAACAGAAATTTCAACAACAAACAGACCAAAATTAAAGCAGATTAATCGACAGTCTCGATCATATAATTTCGTCGAGCGATACAAAAATTGACAATTTCCACCGTTTGCTTATTTGATAACCGATGATCATTCGATATCTTCTTGAGATAATAGACAGTAAAAAATAAATAACAAAATATGAGGGAAATAAGATGAACGTGACTGAATAAAATAAAACAGTTAATCGTGAAAAAATGGATTTGCACTTTCTTCTTACAACAAGTTGAAAATTAATAAAATGCTTGGGTAGAAAATAAAGGTTCGTATATTTTACAGAAATTAACTTACATAAGAAATTATTCGTAATTATATACAGGTATTAAAAAAATGATAAGAAATCTCATAAATCAAATCAGAATATAAGACCATTTTTACTTCTGCGATCGTTTCTACGTTCCTTTTCTCGCATTTCGTCACCATTCTGTTCGCATTCTTTATACTTAACCATCGACTATTACGTATCGTGAGCAAAACTATTCGTCGCTAAGGTTGAAAATGAATTTTTCTTTCGTCGGCTTAAAAAATAAGTATTCACTCTTTTCAAGATCAAAGGTTTAACTGAGTTTCTTTTATTCTAGCTAAAAAAAAATTCGCTGATTTTGTTTCTGACTAGATAAAAAAGTGGTGGATTTTTATGATTGTGAAAACTGAATAAAAGTTGATCGATTGGTTCTTCATTTTCGTTCGAGAAAAAAAACATCCGCTACTCTTCGTTGAGTGGAGAATAAGATTTGTTCTCGTCGCACTTGAAATGATTTCTTTGGTAAATAGATTATGATTAGTGGGGGGAAAACCAGAGGATAAATGTTGAACGCGAAGAAAAGGTAGTTTGAAAGTTTGAATATTTTTTGGAAATCATGAGCTGCCGATGGTAGAGTCAAAGTGAATTTGGTAACACCGATGATAGGCAAAAATAACTAATTGGGAAGAGTGTACATCTATGACAAATAAATAAAATAATCTATCTAAAAAATATTATTACACAAGCGTGTAATTCTTTCACCTTCCAACGACACGCGCAACAAACTCGTTCCAAAAGAATATCACAATTGCATCGAAAATTTAACGTTTCTCGTTCGCAGCCGTTCGACGCCTTTCGATTTACAATATCACGGTGCAGTCACAGAAAAATAAATAATAAATCGTCCGAGGACTAACGTGGACGAATCGCGAGGTAACGTGCGCAGCGATCAGTAAAGTTTGAGCCACCGCTAAACCAATTTCAATTTTCAAACTTCTTTATGCTTAGAATTTTTCATGCCCAAAGTTTATCCATCGCAATAAGAAATCATCTTCTTTTGTTCGATGCAATGATTTTTTCATTGCCGATACCTCGGTTCGCAGACTTGAAATTTTTCCAAACAGGATCGAAGAAGGTTTCGCAATGGAAAATGTATTCTTTTTTTCAATTCCAACGTTTTCTCATAATACATAGAGAAATCTTCCTCGATCGAAAAAGATTTACGTTAAAGACAACAGTTTTCCTTGTCGAATAGTTTTTCCAATTCCTATCAAATTTCATTCGGATTACAGAATATTTATGATAATGCAAGATTATTTTTTTCATAGAATAGCTTATATTTGTTTTAGTTTTTGTTTTCTCAATTGAATAATGGTTTACGTTTTGCTCGATGCTTTATGGATCGTTGCGGTTATTGCTATCGCAGCTGAAGCTCAGGAAGTAGGAATGACGCGTCATTCGGTTTTTCACGCGCCGATACTGACAGAGTGAAAGAGAGAGAAGGATAGATAGAGAGAGAGAGAGAGAGAGAGAGGGAGAAAGATAAGAGAGAAAAGGAACCGGAAAGAGCAGACATCCAGACTGCCTAATACCTAAATATTAAATATTTTTCTCGTTAAATACCTTAATTCTTTCGTTCACTTCAATTACCGACTACTTTGGAATGTATTTGGAATAAAATATCATATGAAAAACTGAAGTGAGAGAGATGAAGAGAGCTGTCTGGCCGATGTGTCGCACGATTGTAAGTTCGAAGTGAATTGACCGAGTCCATTTCCAAAAAAACGACCGATATAACGCGTCACGCCGTCACGATACATAGAGTACAAAAACTTAGCTAGGACACAACGTTTTTATCATTTACGTGTAAAGAGCGATCGTCGCTCGACGAGTTTTCGGATTTTTATTGTGATGTCTGAGCTGAGATGCTCGTCAAGCCGAGATCTGGTATTTCTGGTATCGGTTCTCGCCAATAAGCGAAGTTGCTGAAATCATCTGTTGCATCTTCGGGCAACGGTGGGAACAAGTGATCGACGATGTAGCTCATGTTCGAATACCTGCAAAAAGAAAATGTATCCCTCGTTAAATTAAAATTCAGTTTTGTCTTTTGTTGTTGTTGTTACAAGAGTCACGAATTTTGCTATGATATTCTGTACGGTTATCAAACGTGAGGTTTTATGGGTTTTCCATTTTTGAAGTCGATGCATACTTCGATGGGTAATTTAGAGAAATAAATTTATCAACAATAGTCAAACTCTTGCTTTTCGACAAAACAAAACCGTACAGAATACAGGTAATGAGAGCGTTAATGACTTGGCGTTTGTGAAATCATTGCAAGAAATGAAATTCCGAACAATAAAATTTCGTTATTCATGAAACTTCAACAGAAATGAAATTTGAACGTCGATGGAAATTTATGCGAATGACAATTTTACACCGCTGAAACTTTCATGTTCGTGAAAATGTCAGTGCTGATGGAAATCCAACGTTCACCAATTCGCTATCTCGCTCAAGTGTGAAAGTGGATGAAAATTAATCGTCGCTAGAGATTCAAGGTGTGCAGAAAAGTTTAGGGTGCATCGAGACAATAAAAAAAACGAATAAACTTTGCGATTAATAAATAGCGAACCTCGTGGAGTCGAAGACTTTCTTTGCAAGCGTTATAAATTGTTAGTTGAAATAAAAAAGCATTGTATTAGAATTTCACATTCCCCTTTCCCCGCTTCCCATATCAAGTAATTAGATTTTTTGTTAGTGGAAAAAATCATGGTATCGGTTAGATGATATGGTCGACGGGTTTATCGGCACGGGGCCACACTATTAGTTCTAGAGGTCGTCGGACTCCAAATTTCTCAATCTTTCGATGAGGATTTCAGTCGTCGTTGGAATTGTTTGATTAATCGAGCGAACGTTGGTCGATATCGTCAATTTTATTTGCTCGACCGAGGAGGCTGGAGGATGAATGAGATTTTGTTTGATACTGGCGGTGAGAAAAGCTCGGTGAACATGTTTAGCAAAAAACAAAAAAATTAAAAAAAAAAATCCAAAACAAAACACAACTGCAGTGCCGAGTGCTTACCCTATGTATGGTAAATCGTAAATGGAGAAGTCGGTAGAGTAGTGTAGTAGCGGTACAACCAAATTCGTCGTCGAATAAGAAAAAAAAAAGTATAAATAATCTAATCTCGTAGTTTGCAATGGAAACTAGTGTCTTTAAAACTTATTAAAACCTATGTACAATCAATAAGAAAGAGTAAAAATATTTGTTGGCTCTATCCGCACTAAAATAAATAAATTAATTACATTTGTACAGTTAGCAATTCGATAACTCTGTTGCTACGATTGAAATTCTATAATTGGTTCCTAGTATCTGTACAAGCAAGGAAATTCACTAATTTCTTGACTGAATTCATATCTATTTCTCGAGTTCCTAACAACAAATGGTTGCCTCTTCCGGCGTAGATGCGTCGGGTCTGAGTGGCGGGAACAAATCATTGACCACTCCGCTTTGACACGTGTAACTGTAACCACACAAAAGCCGAGCTTTGAAAAAAATACCCAATCCAACCATTTTTTCACGTTTCATCCAAGCACATTCCAATCAATGTCGCCCAAGCTAGAATATTCCTCCGACATTTGTTTCATTTTTCCACCGCTCGATCAGCGCATCAATGTCAACCATGCCAAAGTCTTTGCCAAAGACTGAGCAAAGGAAAATGGAATCAGATAGAAAAATTAAATAAAAAAAACTATAACAAATTTATTCGCAAATTGAAGCAAATCGCTGTCATTTTTGAAGCTTGGTATCGTAAACAACGTTACGAAGAAATCACACAGTTTAAAGAAACGGCTCTAGATGTACTATTGTTTCCACGTGGAATCTCTCCATAAGAAACATTTGCAAGGAAATTGGAAAGACTAAGTTGGACGTGGGAATTGAGATTTGGGTATAAGTCGACCCCACGAGATCGTAGTGGTTGCGAGCAATTTCACACCGCTGTAAGAACTATTCGACACTGTTACCATCGCTCTGCGCTTACACTTCCATTAAGCAGCGAACTAGTAATCCATACGTAGCAAAAAATAACCTTGGAAACAGCGATAAATTACAGCCTTAATTTATGCATGTGCTGAGAATACTCACGATGATTGGAATGTTTGCGTCAGCTCGTGTTTCAGCTCTCCCCGATGATTAATAGTGAATATTCTCACTATGGGAATGCCGACAGCTCTGTATGCCCAAACGTCCTGCACAATTACCATTGTTCGATTGTTAACGATCGTCATCCGGGAAACTTAATAATTAACTATCGATGGTAGAAATGACAAACGCTTCGAACAACGAACTTACGTTGATGCGATTTCCATAACCAGCGTAAAAAGGCTTCGTGTCCTCTGGAAACAAAGCTTGGATGTCGCTGAGGCACGAGATCTTGAATTGTTCGGGTTTCTTCTCGATGACCTCGCGATGGAAGGCGGAAATTAGGCTGGTAGGGTTGAGGAGCAGCGGCCCCTCGGGCAGGGACAAATCTCCTTGCTTGATGCTCTTCAGGTATTCCCTCGTTACTCTGGCTTGACCGATAGCTCTCGCAGAGAGGTACAAGAGTTTGTAGCCGTTATTCTTTATCTTGGTAAACAATTGAGCAACCCCGGATTGAGCCCAATCCTTGCCAACGATCGGCAATATGTGGCCAAGAACGTCGGACTTTGTGATAGTTCCGTCTATGTCTGAGATCACGATTTTGTCGTCCCACCGCCATCGGTATATGTGACATTTGCAACGCGTCGTGCCCTGATACGCTGTCGTTACGCTGAACACAACTTCGTTCGCTCCTTCTTTCAAGTCGAGACTAGCCTACGGGTTGATCGACGAATGAATAATGAGGATAAGCTATAACTATGGTGTACATCTAATTGTAAAGTCGAGAATACAGAGATTCTAACTAGATTTTCGTGGAATGAAATTGTGTCGTGCTTACGATTTCCTTGGACGAAAGGCGCAGCGTCTTTCTGTACTTCTCGGTTGGCTCGTAGTATGCTCTCCTTTCTATTGGAATTTTCACACCCTGAGGCTCGACTTGATTACTGTCAGAGTCCTCGCTTCCGCTGTATCCTTCGCCTTCGCGTTCGCCAACTTTGTCCACTTTGTTGAGAATCGAGTCGTCGGGGGTTTTCAATAGGCTAGTCTCAGTTGTTGCTTCTGTTGCAAGCTGCACGTCAATTATTTCTTCGCTCTTCAAATCACTGGAAAATATGCACGATATGGACTCATATCAACTTTTGTACGTCGCACGTTTCAACATCGATTTGCTCGATTCGACCCAAAGTAGAAACGAGGATCTTAAATGATTCATTTGAATGTTTTTTGGAACTCACATTTTGATGCTAACTGACGAAACTTCGTCGACGCCGGTCGTCTCTTTGATGTCAACCAAATGCTCCGAAACTGGTTCCGGCCCTGGACCGTCGACTAAAATGAGAATAGTTATCGTCGTTGAAATTCATATACGCTAACGAGTGATTTGAACGTAATTAATATTCGCAAAACGTGAATTTGTCTTCGGTGAAACCGACAAGAACTTTCGACAAACGTGCTATAAAATTAGCTCGTGCTTCTAGTTTGATACTTCGAGGCTCGGTATTCTAGTTTCGATTTTGAATTTCTCCATTCGTAGCCTGATACTGGGCGAGATATGCCTTCGTTAATTTAGAATATTGGTCGTTTCATTTTTATCAATACCTTCAGATAGATCTTGAGATTTTTTGGATGGCTGACTGGATCGTCGCCACGAGAACCAGGAACTGTAACCACTGCGTTCTTCACTTTTCACTCCGCCCTGTTGTTTCTTCTCACCGTGTACTGGATTCAGCATGTACTGACCGCACAAGCTTTCGATAGCATTGCCGGGCAGCTGTCGATGAAATGCAGCTAGGGTAACGATGATGGGACAAGCCATGGTCCAGTTGTAAAATTTCCCATTAATCTTCACAACGAGATTTGGATTGTCGAATAATTTCGGGTCCGCGCATACGTCTTGGAAATGTAGTTGGTTGCGATGGAATGCTTCCTCGGATGGCCCGTGCTCCGAGTCGAGTCCTCCGCAGAGCGACAAGGTAATTTCAGCGTTACTGTCGAAGAGTAAATTTTTGGGCTCTTCGAAATCGCTGTCCAGTGATTTTGGCCCACCAATTGCGCCTTCGACGCTGTTTGGGCTCTGAGGCAGACTCGGTCCATTTCCAGACTCGGCGTCTTCCTCGTCCAAATGTTTTGCACCTGAAACAAAGCCACCAAAGACTTTGGGTGACGAGCGGCAATGATAAGAGAAAGATTACAGCAATAAAAAATCTAGCCTCAGAATTAAAGACAAAAAAATACAAAAAAATGGTGAATTTTTGCAACATCATTTTAAATATTCAGCATGGTCGTAAGAAATTCAGACGTAAGGCACAAAAAATGTTTATTCTCGTGACCTGGCTTATTTGCTATGGAAGCAAGCATTTCAATGAGATTCTGATTGAAGATCGTGAACACGGCGAGGAAATAAATGAAAAATTGAATTGCAAGTAATTCAAAGTTTAAAGATATGTGCACGTGTGATGTAGTTAACAGTTTTGTAGTGATTTGTTACACAGGATAAGTGACAGGGTCTGCAGGTTTTAATTGTTTATTTTTAATTTGCTCGACGATTTTGGATAATCCTAGGCTTCGTCGAAGGAATAAATGCAGAGCGTGACACGTGAAGAGATTTTTATTAGAAGAGATGGACATAAGAAGCATAAGCCGAACCGTATACCTTTGACTGTCGACGCGCTATGGTGGGACGTTGGGAAATAAAGTGCAGCGACCTCGGGATCTAGTTCATCCGGGTTCAAATCGCTCAGATAAATTCCTTCTGACTCTGGGTTATGTCTAACGCGGGAGGTCTTCTTCATGAAGGAGAACATGCCGCTGAGCATGGAACGATGAGCCTCGACTGCCACCGAAATTGCACGTAGCAAATGATTAGTGGGGTGTTTAATGATATTCGGGTTAGAGGAATTATGAACGTTCGATCAGAGTATCTGTTTCCCGCAAATGGTCTATTCGAACCTCAACAAAAACACATAGATCCGGGCCATAACAATACAAGTATGACACGAAAAAACTGAAAATTAGCAAGAAAAATTAGATCACAAAAAAAGCAACAAAATAAAGGCAAGAGTGAACAACGATACGATAATGAATAATCATAATAATAGAAAGCTAACAAGAAATACACAAAGGGGGAATACGAATAGGGGAAAAATATGACTGTTTAAAAAATGTAAGGGAACGAAAGGAAATCGCTTCAATTTCGTAGCGGCACAAAGCATTTTTAATATAACGTCGATGCAGATGTAGCGATTGAATTCGTGTTACCAGATGAGGTTTTCTTATTTCTGTCTATAATTTTAGTGGAAAATTAGTTTTGATGAACGTAATGAAATTTGTATGGTGATTAATTTTCAAAAACGTAAAAAGCTTTTCGCTGTACGACAAATAATTTTTTTTCAGTACCGATCGCGCACAGATCTCATATTTACCGTCGTTCGGTTGGTTGGACGACGTGGAAACGTTGAGCGAATTTCTGTGAGAGGAGAGCGACGAATCGGGTGGAGGACTCGGAAGCTCGCCCCATCTCCACGACTGTTGAAGCGCTTTTTCATCCTCGTTTTCTGCACCGTCTTTCGTTAGCTTGCGCACCTCGAACTCGGTGTCCGATTGAACCGGAGAGCACGGTCTGGAATCGTGATTCCTGCAAAGAACCGGAGTGTTCCGTTAGCTTCCAACAATGAGGGACTAACATGGCACGTATATTTTATACGTTTTAGGGACCTTGAAACGTACTTGGTGACTTCAGTGTCACTGAAGAAGTGGAAATCTGTTTCTGGACGTGACGACGCAGCATCTTGTGGTTTCGGCGTCGATGGAACGGCACCAGATTCCGGGGCTTCATATTTTGATTCAACTTCAACAACTGGACTGGGCCCCTACAATTTTGTTGTACGTAAGGAAAATATCAGCACGACGTAAATCTATATTTTTGAATATCAGGTAGAACATGAAATTGTACGAGTCGTCGGAGACTGCGTTACGATTTGCTATGGTTCTCATGGATTCTGCTATCGGTGGCCCGATGAAAAGATAACGAAGGTACGATTTGGAGATTTTGGAACCTACCGGCTCCTTCTGAGATTCTTCCGGCAGCAAAACATCGGTCTCGCTCATTTCGGTTTGGCTGCTGCTTCCATTGCTGGTTTTACGTTGCGCCTCTTTCTTCTTCATGGCGCTCTTGCGTTTGCGTTTTCTTTTGGAAGCATTGCTGTTTTTAGTCTCCTCGGGTGGGTCTTCCTTCTTCTTCGCGGAGACCGCGTTGCTCTCGTCGCTGGAATTTTTCTTGCTGCTACTTTGCAGTTCGTTGCCGATGGGTCGGAAGTCGTTTTTGACGACGCTGATCTTGCGAATCCTTTCATTGGAAGCCACGGCGTTGAAAGTTTTGACCGCGGTCACGGAAGCGGGTTTGGTTTCTTCTTCGTTGATGTTATCCATGTCGAATATCTCCTCGTCGTCTCGTTTCGCGTCGACGCCATTGTCCTCCCATTTTTCCTTATCTTTCCAAGCGCTCAGCAGAGCGAACTCGAATTTCTGACGTTGCTCGATCGGGAGCTCGGGGAAATTTTCTTTGAACAATCGTTCTCTGTCCTCAGTTTTCAGAGCTGAATATTGCTCGCGTATCATCTTCTGCCTCTGTTCCGTCGAAATGTTTCCAAAGTACTCGCGAAAAATCTTGTCACGTTCAGCCATTGTCATCGAGGCGATTTGCAGCCATTTTTCTCGCTGATCCATCGGCAAATCCGAAAATTGCTCCGCTAAAAATTTTTCTCGCTCCTCTGCTGGCAACGACGACATTTCCTCCCATTTTTCACGTTCGATCGACAACACTGAATCGTGCAGCAGTTTTTCTCGCTGCTCCTCGGGTAACTCGGAGATCAAATTGAACCTGAAAAACCAGTTTCAATATTCTAAGAATAGGCATCGTGGACGAATAAACGAAGGCACGGGACAAAAAGACTAACATAAAAATAATAAAAGGTTGAAAAAGCTATTTATTCATCGACGTTTACCTCTGTTGTGGGAAACAGCTGTCGTGTGGAATTGGCGAACAGGCCAGATGCGGTGGGATTTCCGAATCTGTTGGCGAACCATCGCAAGGTACTTCTTCGACGAAAAAAGCTTCGCCCGAATCGCCCAACTTCATATGAATCTGACGTGGATCTCCATTGATCTCGATGTCGACCTGCATAAAATAGTCACGCGAGATATTAATTCAGGGTAAAAAAGATTTGGTCGCATGAGAGTTTTCACTTTAGATTTCAGGTGTCGGTCGACTAAGAAATAGTTTTGGAAAGTTACAGAAAATTTTGAGGAAGCTACGCACCGCTATGGAAAAAGAGATAAACAGTTTCGTGCAAAATATTTTCTTCTCTTTCAGTATTATCATGATTATCGGAATGAGATTATTGTTTTTTTAAGAGACGTTATCGTGGCGGCTGATTACGGCTAATCAGTTGCCCGAATGAAACCAGCTCTAACGTAAACAATAGAGGTGTAACACGAGTAGCCGAGTCGCGCAAATAAGTTATTTTTATTGGGTCTCAGGTTGCCGCTAGCTTGGAAAAAACTAGTGTGATAAACCGCAAGAAGTACGTTTGTTATCGACCTGGAACAAAGTTGGAATACGCGTAACACGGAAGGAAAAATTCGAATGCGTATTTCCGAGGTGCAAAAATTGGCGCCTCGCTGTGCAAAGTTCTTGTCGGCTAATAATAGTAAAGTATCGCGCTTTTAGTTGACGCAAGGTAAAAATAATCGTGATAATTTCATCTAACTTCACTTAGAGATTTTCACTTCGCGTACTTCGTTGACCAAATATGCAGAGTGATGAGAATATGGAGACAAATATGTACGGGAATAAAGAGTTAGAACCAGCAAACATCTCGATCACTCAGACAACTTGGCAGACGCGTCGTAAACGTTTTGTTCACGAAAATGGTTCAAATTCGAGGAAGATATACTCTGACAATGCAAATGAAGCCAAGATACGAACAAGTATTCTGCAGTTTAGAGTCGATATGGACTTGGAATACAAATTTCTTTTTAGGTCGTGCAATTATAGAAATAGACTAGTTTGCAATTTTAGTTATACAACTATGATATGATATATAAATACATTCTTTGTCGTCTCTTCTCTGAATAATATTAATAAAATGAGACGTCATTCCATTATTATATGTACAGATAATGGCATATCTATGAGGATACAACGGATCGTACGCATCGAAGAGGGAACCCCCTATTTCAGCACCGATTAAAGATATAGAAAACATAGAATACGTAAACAAGAAAGCGGGGATAAAAATATGACAAAATAAGAGAAAGATTGAGGAAAACACAGATATGAAAAGAAGAAACAGGAAGGGCGATATGAGAGATAAAAAAATGAATCACTAGCACGGGAAAAAGTACAGTAGTTAGAGGCAATAACTAAGTCTGGATATATCTTGCTCGTGAAATAGTAAATGTTGTATTATTCGGTGATCGAGTTTCGGTAATCGTACGGATCACAAAAGATGTGCGGCATTTCGTCGTTCGTTTTGCATACATAATATTGCTGCTTGTTAATTTCTTTAATTCGTATACTGGGAATCTCAGCGGAAATATGGTACGATTGTTCGTTACCACGAAGACTTATCTTCGTTGAAGTTATTGTCGTTTCAGCTAACGGCGACGATTCCAATGTTTGATATTTCAAATAATCAATACTGGATATATCGAAGAAAAATAATTTCTTGGAATGTGCAGGGATGCGCTCAGAAGCGTAGCCAAAATGTGAAATATTTACATAAATGGTTAAAACAATTGTAACATAAAATATTGAATCTCGTCGGTATCGTGATTCGGGTTCTTTAGAATATTACCCACGTACGTACAAAATTTTGACAACAATATTTTCCGACGAAGAGCATCGATGTTTATCGACAGACGACTCCGAAAGAAAAAATTCGTTAACGTCATCCGCGTAATAATTTCCATAAAGGACAAAACATTCGCAGACGTTTGCTAACGGACAACGACTATAGCAAAACATTGATTAGTCATTCGGTTGAAAAAAATTCAAACTCTAACAATCCAAGATTCCAATTTTCTGTCGTACTTAGAATACCACACGATCCACGAGTAGATGATCGCCGTGATAAAATGTTCCTCAGACTTTATTAATGGGCTACCAATGTCGTAAGAGTTCATCAGCGTCTTAGCGAAGAAGATTGAATGAAAAACAAATTCATTAGCGTTCATTAAAAAACCATTATGACGAGAAAAATTCATTGAGATGCCCTCGCAAGGTATCAATGAAAAAAGAAGCACGATACTATACAACGAGAGAGGATTAAGGTAGAATGAAATTCACCGATCAGTAACGAGTAATACTAGAAATGAATAAAAATTTATCGCCGTTACCAACGAGACGAGAACTATGAAAATATGTAAGTACGTCCCGTGGTAAATTATAGAGAAGGGACCGAATTTATCTGGTTTCATCGAGGAACGGTAGCCTGTAAAGCAGTTAGTCTCTCAATGTTCCATAGACGTACTATAAAAGACGGTGGTACTCACGACTTTTTCTCTGGATCGAAGTACGCCGAGCTTTCCGAAACGCACGTGGAACGGCGAGCAGGTGAAGGAACCATCGGGTTGTTCGACGACGACGACGTCGATGGCACCGGTGAGCGTTGCAGCATTGATTTCATTATAGAAGTCTCTAAAGTTGCTGATAAACTTTCCGATGTAGTTCATGCTGTACATGATTCGCGTCCAAGACCTGGTCGGTCCGTAAGATGATTGTTCGTTAAACGTTTACAAATCGTACACTTGTTCTATTCAATTCGATTGCAGCGACTATTAATGATTCATATTTCGTGCACCGATATCAGTCTTGAAATTTAGCTGACCATGTTGCTGTCCGTTTTGGTCGAGCTTTAAAAAGCTGAAGTGACGACGATCGTCACCTGTCACTGCGCGTACGTCGGACGTGTACGCGGAACGTCTCGATTAACGATTTATCCAACGAATTCACTTGATTAATGGAATTTTCGGAATGCGTATCACTCACTGATCGTCGAAAGTCTATTGACGACGCTGTAGCGAGCGTGTTCTTTGTTCTGCGGCGGCCCGTTGACAAGTGCTTGACGAACCTCGGCGAGCAGACAACTATCGCCTGACGTCAGGTGTCACGTGACGGGGCGAGCAGCCAATCAGAGGGCGGCGTGGAAGGAGAGTGGTCGATAACGAGTCCGTGGACCGTGTGGACCCCGTGGCGACGGCAGCGTTTCTACCGCGAGTTTCGATAACCTGGATCAAAGTACATTCGAATGACTCATGAATTTATTTGAATTGTATAATCGTGACGATAAGTGGATATCCTGGCCGTGGGTCGAGACGACTCCGTGTCGTCTTCGTTAACGATTAACTGTACGTTACATCCCGAACGATCGAGCAACGCGTAAATCATTATTTCTATTTCGGGAAAGAGTAATAGATGGAGATAGGTACAAGTACTTGTTTATGTCTAACTAGTACGGGTAAGAATTATTGAAACGCGGAATCAATAAATACGCTCGTGATATTTAAATAGGGTTGAGGTAGATATCATACATTTACGTAGATGATTAACGAACTCGACGTGTACGAATATGTTTAAATTTCATCGGAGTAGTATAATTGTTTTCGCCGTCTCCTTCGAATTGCGAAACCTCACGAACTGTTTTGCCCGTATTTGAAAAATATTTAATACACGTACGTCGATCGTTTGTTAAATTATCTAGAGCTGTCATCTGTAATATATTCGAGAAAAGATATCTGTGATATTTTGGCTTGCGAGATTCCATCGTGAAAATCATGAGAAAAATAATCGGAGCATCGTTTATTGCGTATAATACGTTACACTCACGTGTAAGAAACCATGACAGCATCAAAGCCTGTTACGCGATTTATACGTCACGAGTACAGCGGTGAAACCAACACATCAGGGTTTCACTAGATCCAATAAATTTTCCCAGCGGTACTTAATCTGTCACGGACAATAAATGGTTAGTTCAGACCGCATCGGAATATTCTCTCAAGTTCTCGAACCGAATGATTCGTTCGTAACGATAACAACGACGCTTTCATGTTTTTTCTTCGCCCCCACGCCGTTTTCGACAAATCGCCAAAAATATATCGCCAGAGAAAGACGAAGTCTTTTTTTCCCAGGCGATTTCAATTTTCCGTCAATAATCGCACATCGGGGTGTAGGAAACTATACCAACTCATCGTATCGCGTGTATTTGTGTCGTTTACTATCGTTGGCGCAGCGGATTCTACCGTAATTTAATCGAACGTGCCGCGTTATGCGGCTTGCATAAGCCAAGTGAAAGCTACGATTCGTACCGTGGCTATTCGTACATCGATCAACCGATCTGTGAAATATTTCTCCGCCGAGCCTCGCCATGTTGCCCCATGATTACCGTCATTACGCAACACAGAAGCGTCGTTGTATCGCAATACACGGTGAACGATAATGCTCGTTACTGTTTACGTATCTGGAATTCTTATGGCTTTCGATTTGCTCGCGATAACGAGACGATGACAATGACACTGACACTGACGAGCGATACGGCATCGAGGAATGACCTTGAGATAAGATAGCGCCTGTTGGCAGGCAACTCGCGCTCCACCGCCGAATTATGTACATACCGATATCGGAGGAGTATCGACAAAACTTCGATTCGACAGAAATTTCGTTAACACCGTGGAGAAACGTTCCGCGAATCGTTGTCGAACGTTTCGCGTTTTTCGCGGTATCACGAACGAGTCAAGGTTAACGAGCTCGAAGAAGCGTTTGATTGCGGAGAATCGCGAGAGTTTGCACGTAATTGAATCGTGATGTTAATTACTGGAAAGTACCGCGATACAGTCACGGTTAACGCGTTCGATTCGTCATTAATATTAATCCTGCGTCGACCTTGAACTTTGGATGCTATGCCAAACTGTCACGCGCGTACGCTCGTATTTGAATATACGACCACGTAAATCGTTAAATTATCCAGTCGACTGCGAACGAATTAAAAAATAGAAAAAACGTTCCTGATAGTTTACTCGTGAATCGTATTCCTGCGCTCATCAACAATCGCAACCTAACTCAACCAGTTTCCGCTCGTCCTAACCGCGACGGTGAAGTTGAAAAATAGGTCTGATCTCGCAGTGTAATCATTGCCAAGGATCTATGCTAGACGATCATCGTTCCGAAACTCACTGCCAGTTCCGAAAATCTGCATCTCCGTGTACTTTCACAGCTGCCAGTAGATTTGTTAACGCAGTCGTTAACATTCTAGGCTCGATGAGAAATATTCCTTGCATTTTTTCCAAACTAGACGCGAGATTAAGTAAGACTTTTCTCTCCCAACAGGAATACTAGGATAATTGTTGTATCCGAAATTTACAATAAGTGAAATAGACATCTCCAAACTCTTTCCACCGCCAAATCAATAATAAAATCCAAACTTAAAAATTTGACGTTCAATAATGCATAATTGCTCGTTGATCTGCAATTCATCTCTGACAATTAGCAATCCTGATGTACAATATTTGTATTTTTATATCTCTTGAGATAATTTTAGATAACCAGGCCTGTGGACAGACTCTCTAAAGGTCTCGGCAGGTGTTTTTTTTTTAAAATTATTATCAGTGTTTATTTGACTTATTTTATTTATTTGTTTTCTCATTTATTCATCTATTTTCGTTTCTTCGTCGATTGTTTTCGGGTAAACGTAGACTCTGGACAACGGTCTGTCCTGGATCATTCCATCAACACCGATCGTGCAGGCGTGTTCTTTTCGTTCAAGGTCACAAAACTTTCTGGTGATTAGGAATGGGTTTCGCGTCGTAACCTCGCCTGTTACCGATCGCTTGTTGTAGGTAATTGCGAAAATTCAGAAAGTTACGCGACGTTTGCGTTTAAAACGACAAAATAAACGATTCGAACACCGTCGTTCCGTTTGTTTCTTAAAAATAAACAGATAGAAGAAAAATGAAAAACAAGAGTGGGAGAATGTGGACAAAAGGAAGAGAGAGGAGGAAAAGGAAAAAAACAACAAAAAAATGAAAAACAAAGGAAAAAACAAGACAACGGGTCGGCGGCACCTGTCGCGTCGCGTGAACGTGAGTCCAACGTTTCGCGAAGCGACGAGAAATTTCCGTTCCCTTTTTTTTTTTGGACAAGTTTCAAGAATCTTCGAGAATCGCCACGTGCCAGTGATTCGGGAAACTCGCGGTTTTCGATCTTCTACGAGTACCTATTCGGAAAGATTTATCGCCCAAGATCCGGTCTACCGAGACCGGATCTGGCTCCGAACTTCACTCGTCGTCACTCCACGGCAACAACTGTTTTATCGATTACGATATTGTTCGAAGATCTCGAGACTCTGCAGAACTTTCCCCCCCGACGACAAATTACATCGCGTCGCTTTCCGTCCGTAAAAAACGAAATTCGTAATCTTACAAATTTCTTGCACTGCCAGGAAAAATAGTGCAGAAAAAAAGCTCTCGTAACTCGAAGACAAGCTGATATATTTATTAAAGTTCGACTTCCCTCCAGCGTATAGCTGATCTGCACGGCTTACGCCATAAAATTTGATTTTTTTTTCAGCGATATTAATAGTAGCGTGATCCAACTATTAACTATACTCTAAGATCACGTCGTAGTACTCGAGACTTACGAGTGTCAAGTGTTTTGAATAGAACAGGCTGTGCTATTCCAGAATCACTTTACCCTCAGCCACTCGTCTCGATTGGATCTATTTCACAAGTTCTCCAAGATCCTTGGAGCCTCTAGCGTTCACTTCCATTACAATAGTCCAAATTAGGCGTAACGAGCGATCTGCCTGCGCGTTCCTACAATTTCTCGATCCAGCTCGAGTGATATGGCTGTTCGCGTTTCTCCTTTTTTCTATACCTACATAGTCCAACGTCTGGGATTGAGTTCAGACCATTAGATTTATTTTCCGACTCGAATCGGACAAGCATGCGAACACTGTCGAATAACTCGTTTTTGCTTCGCGTTACAGTCGTTTCCGGTATCCTAGCGAAAACCTGGTCGAAAGCCAAGGCGTATTTCGGCTACTTCGCCGTTACCCAATTAGGCATTGCGACTATATCCTTCGGTTGTCCGTGACGACCAACATCGGTGAGCATCCACCGTTAAAAATGTCCTCAATATGCTAAAAAGCGAACGACCAGAAAATCGCACGACGATCATAAAAATAAATCGCGAGTCGTCCGCGAAATAGCAAAATCACGATACAATGTATGATTTATTAGCTGTTATTTACCACTCATTATTCATTCATTATTAATCATTATTTATTAAAAACGTATTGCTATTAAATAATAATTGATCGAGGGAACAAGAAAAAAATAATGGTAACACGCTGCGAAGAAACGAATTATCAAATTATTTCTCAAGAAAAAAAAAAGAAACAAATGGGAGTGAAAAAGCGTAGTGAGGCGTTTCCACTCCACTTTTTATCAGATTCCATCGTTCACTTTTTGTACCATCTGCGATAAGCGAGCGGGTCGATTTCAGAACACCTTAACTGTACTTCACACTTTCTTTTCAGGCTCTCGCGACACGAATTGACCGAATAAAATAGCGCCGACTGTCTTCATCGCGCGTCGTTTTATATGCTCGTCTCTGACCGGTGAAAAGACTCGGTAGAAAATAAAGAAAACAAATTATAATCGCGGCTTATATTGTTTGCCAAATTTATTTTTCATCCGTGGCGTCGGAGAATGTCTTTCTTTTTCTACTTTCAACCACCATTTCTTACAGGAGTAATCATTTTTCGTAATTTAATTTCTTCCACTTAGAGACCGCGCAACCCAGCGGACGATGTGAGCAGGTTGCGGTGTTGGTGCTGCCGAGATAAGTGACCTTTCATTGAACTTAATAACGTTTGCTATAGTCATCGTTGGAAATTGCTGTCTGCTCTCTCAACTACGCAAGGAATCAATTATGACGAAAGTTCGCCACGGTTATTCCACTTGGCGATTTGTTATTCAAAAATGACGAAACACGATTTCGCGCGGGTGAATCGGTTCGAACAAAACGAATCAATTCGAGCAAAACCCAAAACAGGTGTCGTGGTGCCCGAGACGATCGAATTCCGTCGACGTTTCGGTCGCGAGTTGATAATGTACCGGGTGTCGGGATATCGGAAAGTATTTTTCGCCACTATCGGCTTCCCCCGAGCAAGTCTGACCGAAAAGGTGGTAAGAATTCACCTCGAATTTGTCGTCCTTCGCGTGTTATTTGCGACCGGGCACTGAAAAATGCTTGGATTCGATTGTAACTCCGAAACGAGTCGATTGTTGAGGAAACTTTATGACAGTTTTCCAATCAAATTGAGGCACTGAATCGGATGGTGCGAAGAAATCCGTAAATAATTTCACCGCCACCCCGTATATGGGCGATAATGATCAGCTGTTACATAGGAGAAAATGCGTATATAGACTTCGTGGATCACCTGGCGTTTGGTATTCCAACGTACAAGGTGACCCCGAAGTTTAAATATAAATCCCGAGTAGGTTGGGAAATAATTGTGATCGCGTTTCTCGTTTTGGTAATCGGCGTGGAAGACTATCGTGGAAACGTCGCGAATAAAATGATACCAGGTCGAGGGTCCAGCTTCGCAAAGAAGAGGAAAAGAGGCAACAAAAAACGGCTGCGTGGGCGAAATTGATTCGAGGTTTCGAAAGAAGTTGGCCATAAATTCGAAAATTACGAGGAATTTCGTCGCGTATTACGCGGCGATAGTGAAATGGAATTTTCTCGGTGGTACTGGGACGTAAGTTGGCCAGTTTCCAACGGGAGGTGAGTTGGCCGTGGACCTGGCACTGAATACAACCAGATAGTCTCCGACTATTTTTAATACTACTGGCTGGCATTAGGGACATGCTCAGGAACATCGTCTCGTTATATACTAATTCTTTCGCGACCTTTATTTCGAATACGAAAATAAACGACAAACAAGCTGTTTGTCGTTTTCCCTCCGAAGAATTTCCATCCTCGACGCAGACGAAGGTACCCGTTAGACTCCTCGATTCCTCGGAGTCAGATCTGTTTAGTCATCGTCATTAATAGCCCATGCTACGATTATTCATGCACAGGCTTCACTTTTCATAACAATACTCTCGTTGCACGTGACGCGACTTTCTTGTAACAACACTAACAAACACGATACAACAATAATAGCAGTAATAATAGAAATATTAATAACGTTTAATTGCGATTCGAGGCTAGTGAAAAGCAGCACTGTCGCGGAGACACGCGACACATGTTTCGCACGTTTTTCGAATCGCGAGTAAAAAATGTTTCGACCCAACAAAAATCGTCCGCGTCTCATTGTTGTAAGACGCGTGGGCTTTGGTCGCGACGGAAAATTATTCTGTAAAGTCCGTTTCGTCATCAGATTTATCATCTAATTTATGATCCACCGCATAACGAATAGCTTGACGTACGCTCTCGCGTCCCTCGATTGGCTATTCGCATTCTACGCAAGTAGAAAAAATGTCACAATTTCCTAATGTTCGACTGGTTCGCGTTATTGCTCGGCTACTTTTCCCCAACAATTCATTCAATTTACTCGATAAATCTTTTCCCCAGCGAAGATAACCGCTCTCTTTTCCGTTGGGTGCACCTCAGCGCGAAATTCCACGGTCAATGTAGTCCCACGATCACAATCTACAAATATCGTTCGTCTCGTGTGATTTTTTTAAAAATTTCTTTGTTCACGTAAAATAAATATTTTTTACATTCTGAGAAATACAAGTATGGTGATAAAATTGAAGTCAGGGCTCGCGGCGTTTTCGGAGTGAAACATCAAATCGTTCGACCGGAGCGCGAAAGTGACGCAAGTACTTCGTCACGCGCTCGCTGGCTACTCGAAACAGTCATTTTACGGCTGGTGTGTACTCGATATTTCTGCAACTGCTGTACCAACCTACGTTTAGCAGACTTTGCCTCGCATATTCGACTCGTTACGTGCAAAAACGACGCTCTTGAGACTACTAAGAATCGCACTATGCTGTCTAAACAATTCTCGCGGCGTATCTACGCAACGCGAACCAGAGTATATAGAGGAACGTTGATATGTTGGGTATAACAGTGGACGACGAATTGTTTGTTCTTAAAAAAATGTCGGGCATAAAAAAAAATGATTCGTTCCTGTTTGGGGAAGTACTCACGGATATCGCCGCTCTTCTATGAGTGATAAGGAGTCTCTCTCTCTCTCTCTCTCTCTGTCTCTCGGTACGTTGGAGCACGCTGCACTCGCATAAATATCGGATGAACGTTTGTTCTACATGATCGCAACGTATCGTTTGCGACTCGTATGACACAAACAATAACACGACGAGTGAAGCAGCGAGGCAACAACGATAGGTATTATTGTTCGTTGCGGCAGACTCGAGGTTGTTACGCGCTTGGTTGACTCGGGTCTTACGCAAGGTGGAACGCACGTCTTCGATACTCGGGCACTTTGACCGTACTGAAGCTGACTAAAGTTACCGACAATGTGCCGGCAAACTTATCGAACAACTATATAATGCTGGAATCGTACAGCTTTTTTGATTGGCGGGCGTGCGCGGCGTTTTCCGCGAGCCACGCTCCGATAGGTCGATCGCGTCTCACGCCAAAAGTGAAGGTTCTGTCATCAAAACAAACAACTATCGCGGTTCTCCGCGGCATTTAGATCTTCCTGTTGCGGCAAACAACAAAGATAACGTCGCAATTGACCGCGCCGCGGTTGATCGTAAATTGTTATTATCGTTCGTACGACTTTTCTATTACGTTTTACAACTTTCTCACACTTTTCTCTCGCAAACTATGCACTCGCCAATTTCCCAGCAGCCACAGTCTCGCTTATCGGCTATCGGTTACGTTTCCCACGAATTTATTGATTCCACTTCGCTGCTTTTATACAGAGTTCGTCACGTTTTTCAACATTTTTACGACTTTCGCTGTTAGTTTCCTCACGTTTTTAACCACGTCGCATTATCATCAGTGGTTCAGCAACAAAATACATTTCCACCCATTTCAATCGAGTGTAGTAGCCACGTATAGTGCTTCTAGGTCAGATCAGATTTATAACTCTGTACCCACATTTCCGAGACTGTGGTTTCACGCTACAAGTATAACTGAAATGAACTATGAGAGAACTACTTTTGTTGAACCTGAAGATAAGGGCGAGATAAATTAAAACTAGCGACGCAGAGTAGTTAGATGTACGTTGAAAGTTGGGAAATAGTTAGCCCATAACTTTTCATCTTTACGATATCATTAAAAATGATGTCTAATAAACATCTGAGAAGTGTCTGTTACACTTACATTTTTTACGACAGCTGATATTCAATAAAGGCGATCAAAGGCCCGTAAAAAACATTATTTCCACCCATAATAACGTAGTACAAGTTGTGGTTAGATTAACGTTGCGGTTTATTTTCGACTGAAACGTTTGTTTTTAGCAACCCATTTGAAAAACGAGTCCTGCGCTGTTCGCAAACAGTCGCAAGTCGGTAAAATATGCCCAGAAAATGTAGAAAACTGTATTTACTACGCGTAGAAAATCAGCTGATGGTTTTTTACGCGTAGAATTTCTCGATCGGATGATAAATGGTAGATGATGATGAGGAATTGGGTTAGCGCGTGTTTAAGCTGATAAGTATGAGACAACACAGCTGTTGTGAGCTCGCGGTCGTGATCGAAGATCGCAGGCACGTGGAAATTCATGCGTATTTGAGGTTAGATACGCGTATTTGCGAGCTACGTGAATGGATTTGTAGATCGTTGAATTTCAGATGCGTTTCGTCGCAAATCCGCTCTCTGCCGAGTCTTGAGTTACGTTGCGCAACTTTTGAACGGATAGTTCGGGTCACGTGGCCCCCACGCGCCTCCGAGCGCAGCGTTCCGATTGGTTGGCGGGTAGCTGCGTAGTATTTTACTACGTAGCGTAGATTTCGCGCGTTGTGCGCAAAAGGTAACGGCCGTTGTGCCGTTCAAGAACTTATCTGCTTACAGTGGGAGTGACGTCGACGAGATGCCAGGACTCCCGGCGATCGTATATCGCGCGATAATAACAACTTGTTGACGCGCAATGATGCGACGGATATTCCTTCCTCGTGTGGGCTGGATCGGATGCGTAGTCGTGAACCTGCTTCTCGCATGCCTATTTGATTATCTGTACAAAAACAATAACAATAGTCGTGATAGTAACGAAGAAACAAACGTAAATACGGCGAACAAGCACGTTAGGTTAAGATTTCGGAACGCATTTCGAATAATTCGAACCAATACGAGGCCGCTGGATACTTGTAGGGAAAGTACTCGAGGAAAACCGCTCGAAGCTGTTTCATTCTTTCATCTGTTGGCTATTTCTCGTTGCAGCATAGAATTTCCATTCTCTTCGATCCTCGCAGCACTGCGAACAATCATCTTTGTCGTGGGAACAGAAATTTCCCAAGGTCGAAGCGTTCTCAAATTAGATGTTCTGTGCCCATTTCTCTGTCCATCGACAGATCATACTACATTTTTTATTCGTCGTATATTTGGATTTTATTTACATTTTTTAATTGTTACTCATTTGTATTCTATTTATATTGTATATATATATTCGTTATTTATTATAGGTTATACTATGCGTTATACCTCGTGCAATTATATTTTTCTCATCACTCTCCTCGAAAAAAAACTCGCATTCGCGTTTTTTCAGAACCAGGATGCGTCAACGTATCGGTTCATTTTTTAGGTTAGGTTCCCCTCATTTCGCCGAGGCCGCTCCTCGCGGTGTCTCGATAGAGTTGGGCGTCCAAAAAAAAGCTGTCGATGAAGAGTTCGCGAAATACAAGCGTCAATCGCGAAATCTTGCCGGAAAGATTTGAATCGTGTTCCTAACTGCGTCCGATCGTCATTTGTTCGACGCGTGCACAACGGGCGTGCTCGCATGCTGAGGCGAATAATGCGGTTCATTTGATCGACGCGTGTAATCGCGATGCGAAGATATCGAATGGAGATTGGAAAACAATTAGCTCGCTGATCATAAACAAGTCGATAATACGATTTCGCGCGCGCTAATAATCCCGGCGCAAAGTACGCCGCTCAGGCGAGCCCCCGCGACCGTGGAGTCTCATTGGCTCTCGTGACCGTGGCGAGCCTTGGTTGTTTACAGCAAGTTTACAGCTTTGTTTATCCGCGCACACATTCGCTGTTTCCAACACACTCGATCTAGCTGGTGTACGTAACGCGAAAAACAAGTTTTGCGCTCCCACCTCGCCCCCCTCCAGGAAACAATATGTTACACCATCGTTGTAATATTACGCGCCAAGCGTAACGATGTTATCGCGAACAGGGAACAACGATAAAAAAAATGCGAAATGACGCAATTAATCGAGTAAAAGGACATTTTTTTCGTAAAATTCCGGAAAAACGACGAGAATTCGTTTTTTTTATTCCTGAAAATTGTCTTTTTTTTTACGTATTCGCGAAATTTGACGAGCCGGATTCCACAGCAACGATTTGTTTTCGGATACTAACCGCGAATTCGAAACGTAATCGATCATCGAATTACATTGTTTGCGTTTTAATTAACGACATTCGATATTGATCAGCGAAATGCGCGAAGATCAATCATCAAGGGTATCTTATTGATTCGAAAAACAGTCGTATAGTTGTTTTTATCTATTTGGCATTCCACATCGCTTGGCGTTGTAATTTAATCGTCGGTAGGAATAAATTTACTGGTTCTCTAACAGCGATAAAAAAAATGCTGCGACACGCGTGGACTGAAGAGCAAGATTTTCGTAAATCTGTTTCAAAACGTCGATATATTTTCTCGACATTTTATGCTGTCCAATTTTTGGCGCCGCTCCAATTTTCTCGACGAGTTTCGAATTGTTTGTCGATGAAATAGAACCCGAAATGAATCATATTTTCCCGATTAAAATGCAATTGTTAGATTCACGACGCTTTCTAACGACTATTTAAAAAAAATGTATAAAAATATTTTTCAAATAATACATTTTTTACTGGCAGCTGTAGAAAAATTCTTCAAACTGTCCAAACGAGCGATAAATGTGGCTGTTACTAATCCGGCGAATGTATTTATCGAAGCAAATCTCTCGCGAGATGATACGTCGATTTCTTATCGTTGGCTAGATCGATACATACGTTTCTTTGTTTCCCGAAATGACGCATTTCTTTGTACAATTTCGGGAGCAATAGATAAAAATGTGAGTCTATTTCCTAGAATTTCCCACCCTTTTCCCTCGAATTGATAAATCGAATTTTCGTGGGAATTTATTCCTCGAAACGTGCTCCCCAGCGATGAAAAGCTGTGGTGAAACGTCGAGAATCCCACCAGCAAATAACTACTTTTTACATTTCAAATCGTGTCAAAGTCCAATTGACGTCAAGATGTCCGCGTGTGGGTGCGGCCTGACGTAGCGTGCACGCGTGAGCCAATGATACGATGTGATAAGGATAACCAAATAATATTCATCAATCTACTGCGGTGTCTTCGGTGGTCGTTCGCAGAATTTTTAAATGCAATATCCGCAACTACTCGGTTTTTAACGAAGCTTCAACGTTACATATGTATGTCTTCGTCAACGTCAGCATGACGGAGAGATAAACAATATCGTTTTGCGAAACAAACCTGGTGGTTTCGCGGAACACTGGGAATATCGCCAACATAAACCGGAATATATATATATATATATACACGCAGGCGAGTGATCCGATTTTGATTTTCCCCCGAGAGGCAAAAAGCTTATACCTAATAACTTACATGGAATTTGAATAAAATTCTATACGAAATTGGAAAAAAATCCATATAATTATACATAAATTATATCGAACCCGATTTTTAAATATAATTATACAAACTCGTTTTTTTTTTCTCGAGACTACATGAACGAGGCGAGAAGTAAATTCTGAGGTAAATAAATAAGCCGGTGGCAAAAGATGTACGCGACAAACAGGCGGGACAAAAAAAGAGTGGGATCTGCCTGAATAAAAAAAAAAAACCTGTTCCAACTCGTGTAAAACGTAGGTAAGAGAAAAAAAGGCGGAGTGTACTTAGCTGCTAGAGAGACGCGCGCGAGCATGTAACTCAATCAGGTTTTTTTCTCGGAAGTTTGTTGAAGACAGGTGAAGAGATAGATAGATAGAGAGGGGGGGGGGGGGAGGAAACAACGTTCGTCGCTTTTGAAACGTATGCAGGTATGTGCGGATATTGGAACTAGAGAGCTACGCGTTCCGTGTAATACGTGTTCACATCTGTTTATGACTGTTGGTTCGTGGTGCGCATGCGCCGCGACGTCACCGCGCATTTAAATGATGTTTACATTGTGTGGCCGCCGCACGTTGACCCGTGCAGTACTTACGTATGTTTTGAGCGTAGCATCGAGCGGATATCGCGTGATGTCGGCGAAGGCGTATGCCTCGTCGTTTGGTAATGATATAATCGATGCGTCGACGTTCTAACCTAAGAAGAAAAAAAGGAATCGTCGCCGTGACGCAGTATATCAGGGCAGAGCGAATTTGTGCGCGATTTGCATACGGGCGCGACGAGTGATGCCGCGAGCGAAATGACCTTGGATCAAGGATTGGCGAAAACAAAATTTCGCAGCTGGCATTGTCAACGGTTGTTTGCCAACGAGGAGAAATAGTCGCGTATTTGTTTTCACGATCGACAGCGAGGCGCGTGCGCGTCCCGGCGTTCGGCGGGAGGGCGCTCGCGTAGTTTTGCCGCGCGGTGAAAGTTTCCCGCGAGCGCGGATACACCGATCTTTCTCTATACGAGCGGAGTTAAGGGCAGGCAAAAAATACAGGAAAAAAAGTGTTGACCCAGCAATTGTCATTGCGGCGAGCGGCGTTGGAAAAAATTTAACATCTCGAACATATCGGGAGAAGCGTCGAGGCTTATGGCTTGACCTTGAAATATTCATAGATTCGTTGCGTTCATTAGCGTCGATGTGCTGCGGTTGATTCGTCGCGTTATCTTCATCCACGTTCGGCACGAGGCAGCGATTCGAATACTCGATGTGTTTTTCTCATTGTTTATCGAATAACACCGCCTAATCTTATACGTAACTGAGAAATTCGCGATAACGACTATCATTAGTGAAAAAAAATTAGGCCGATCAGGGGGGGCACAAAGTATTTCGATATTTTCCAGAGAAACGTGATGAACTTTCAGAAATATGACGATCTTTCAGCAACATTCCACAATTTCCAGCAAGATGCCAAAAATATTTCAATCTTTCAGCAACGTTTCACAATTTTTCAGCAACGTGCCGATTTTCCCCCCAATCTTTCAGCAACGTTTCACAATTTTTCAGCAACGCACCAAAAATACTTCAATCTTTCAGCAACGTTTCACAATTTTTCAGCAATATGCGAAAAATACGTCAATCTTTCTTCGATACTTGAGAAATATCCGAATCAGCGTGTCAGAAAATAGGAGGAAATAGTATCTTACGAATATTGAGAGGGAAATGTGGCGGGAATCGTACAAAATATTCCGAATAATTGGAAAATACTATGCCACGTCGAATTGAAGTTATGCAATGTAATGTAAGGATGATAATTGTTGTACAATCGATCCGACAAAACAGTTTCGTAGCGGCGATGATATGGTTCGACGTTCATATCTGTACGTTCGTCGTTACGTCTTTATAAATATTCATTTGGTCCAACAAAGATTGGTTTTTTGTTCGTGAAATTGCACCATGCAATGGCGTCATGCCAGTTGAAAACATGGCATAAATTTAGGACGACCAGTCTGTAATTCCACGTAACTTCGCGCGATTCAACATCAACAGAGCTTTTTTTTTTATTGTTCACATTTTATTCCCAACTTGTTTTAATTTTTGCTACCAGTAAATCGAGGCTGAAAAAATGAATACGCAAATAAAATTGCTCACGCGGATTATCGTTCGACTGGGAGGGAAAAAAACGGAAGTAAATCGTCGAAAAACAGCAGCTGTTCTTTCTTGTCTGCCAGGATTCTTTGGCCATTGCGTGTTCCGACGAATGAAACGTGAGCTGCGAGAGTCAAAGTCGTTTTCCCCCATATTTGGTCATATTGCAGCTCGCTAGCTTTTCAACACGTACCAAACCGACATAAATGCGAATTTGATTTTCACCCTTTTTTGCCATCACACATTTTGATGTACGAATATTTATTCGCGTCCACGTAGCCTGTAAAAATTTTCGTCTGTAGTTTTCCTGTAGTTTTCGTTGTACTTTTTTATGACGTCGATATTCAGTATTTTCTATTGTCGTAACGTATTTCATGTCTTTTCATCGAGTAAATACGTAAAGCTACTCGTGAATGGGTAGAAAATTACAAAAGTTGTTTTTCTGCAGTGACATAATGTTGTTCTGCCAAAGAACCGGAAGCTGGCTTCATTTTTTAGCGTACTACATTTTTGAAATTAAATTTAATACTCTCAATATTTTTACACGAGAATCAGAATGATGTTTTGAGAACTCATCTCGAGAACAGAACTGTGACGAGTCGGCTATACGGACAGTTGAAGAGTACGATGAGTTTTTGAACACCTGACCCGTTCGACTTTCGAATCGACGAGCTCGGTGATTTGCCGAACGATGTGTACGCTAAAAAGCCCTAAAAAAACAGGAGGAGAAGAAAAGGTGCAAAAAATTGGAAAGGTGTAATGATTTAACGGTGCTGTCAAACTTGCTTGGCTGTGATACTTGAACGCGTGACGTGATACGTTGAAAACAACGTAGATTGACGTCTGAGAAGCTGGATGTCGAAAAGGTGCAAGAAAAGTCTTTGTCCCAGACTTTCGACCACAAAGAGAATAACGCACGATTAGTCGTGTCCTTGTTTCAATACAACGTATCGAATCGGTCGTTAACGCCCGATCGAGATAAAATTGCAAACGTTGAACCAGATCCATCATATTTGGCTAAGTAATTAGACAGCGTTATCGCGACTTGTTGAAATTACGTCGTTGAATAATTTCCAGGAATCGCAGCTGTAAATTGAGCGTATAAATTACGTATAAATTACAAAGAGTACGTAATATACTCTCGAATTGTGAGACGTTCTGTGTATTAAGGGGGACGCTTATTTTAGACGAAACTAGGAATACAGCTCGGCTCGATAGAACGAACGGAGACAATACAGTCCTGGTGCCGCGCAACCACGAAAAACAAGAGATATTCCCCTTGCGATAGGCAATTCAACGTACACGCGCGTCATCCGGGAGAACTAGCATCGCCATTCGCTGCCGAGGAGTGCGCAGTGGCGCCATTCCGCGACGAGGTTTCGAACTACGGCCTTGAAGATTGCCAAGTTGATGCCGGTGGCGCCCTCCAACGACGGCGTCATAGAACTAACGAAGCTCGTCTTCGCTCAATTTTACAAAATAACCGTAGTAGATTGTATGATTATCTTATTCGCGTTCCTCTAACAAGGCTGTCGAAAGTATTGGGTCCAATTAAACTGCTGAAGCAACGAAAGATTGACAATGAATTACTTGTTGAATGAACAATTGATCATTTCTCAGTCGTGACTTTTCAGGATCAACAAATAATCAATTTTGAATCTCTTCAGGGTATTTGATCGAAAACTTAATTTAATTTAGAGGTTAGGTCCGATTGTTTCGTATAAACGAATGGAAAAACATGGATTCCAGTTGGTTTATTTATGCGTGGCAATCAATATAAATTAATCGCAACACGCAATTAATTAAGTGCAGTTGAAGTAATCGCAATTGATTCGGTTATCAAATAAATAAGTAATTGAAAATTTAATTGATTAATGCCCAACAATGGTTCAAGGTCACGTATAATTTTGTTTGCGACCGGCTTCGAGAAAATAGGTGCCAAATCAATTTTTATCAAACCCAGAGCGGTGATTCGAGCTGAACGGGTGTTGGGAGAAGCATTTTTGGTAGAGCAACGTTCTGGGAATCCCCGGCTTATGCGACGCGCCGCGCGGCGGACTGCCTACATGCAGGCGCGCTGTATCGGCGCGCGTGTATATTGCAAGCAGCAATGAATGGAAGGATATTTTTCGGATTGGAAATAAAAGTTTTCAACAAATTCGAGGAACGCTTCGTTGAATATCGAAAATCGAGTCGGGTTTTTGATTATGATCATTTTTATTATCACTTGTTGACTAGATAATAATATAAAGATCCGTATTAACTGGTTTTTCGTTAGATTGTAAACCACGCCAACTCTTTTGTCTGTCTGTCCTTAAATGTTACGGAAACGTCACAAAATCTCACTTCTATCATACAAGTTCATACGGCGCCACGTATCGTTTGCCTTCTGTTTTTCTGTCCAATCCATTTGTTACTTCAGCTAATCATCGAGTATCCATTGACACGTATTTAACTCACTTATCGACTACTATGGCTCTTTGTGCGCTAAAACGATCTCGCTACGACTTTTTTCTTCAACGACGTCCGCAACAACAAATAAACAGGCTGGAAGATATTTAGGAAAAAAAAAGAAAAAAGAAAACACAGTTTTTCATTTGATATTTCATCTGAAACGTGCACGTTTCGGGAAACGTGTAGGTTTCAAAAAAGTCAATTTTAAAAACAATCTTACAATTAGCTACTACAGTTCGATCATAAACTAATTTTCAAAAAGGATTCCCCGAAGATTGAGCGAAAAAAAAGAAACTGTTGAATAAACATTTTCAAGAAGCAATTTTCAAGCGAAATTGTTCCGAAATTAATCGAAATATTTGGTCAGCTCGGGAAAATGAGGAATAATCCGCGGAAAATCATTTTCAGGCGACAATTTTGGTAGAAAATTGTCGGGAAAACGAGGGCAACAAAAATCCAGGGAAAACGTCGACCAACTGGGTGGAAAATATGTGAGGAGTAAATTTTTTTTCGCTAGATAATTATTCAGCAAATCCTTTAGACGAAAACGTGTCAGAAAAGAATTTCTAAAGCGAGTGTGATCAACGTTCTGAAAATGTCCGTTCAAAATACGATTTTCGAAGAGTTTGGAAAGACTCGTTGAAACTACAATAACGTTCGCAAGATGGGGTCGAACGATAATAATTGCGGCAATTGTTCGCGAAAATAATAATTATTCGAGAAATATTGCGAGGTCAAGTGGTGTCGAGTGGTGAAAAAAGCTTGGTCCGCCGCGAAAACGATCGGTGAAAACTTGTTCGTTACGGCTCTGGTAGCAAAGACACGCGTCGAGTTAGCCAGATTTAGGTACATACAATAAAATCTAATCTGATCTATTTACAATATCATAAGTTAGATCCCTAGCGAGACACAAGCGTGGTAGACAAGAGTACCATGGTCCAAGGAACGCAGCGTTACGAATCGAGCGTCGCCCACTGACCGTACCACCGAACAAACTCCTCTTTCCTATCCGAAAGAACGAAAGAAAGGAGAAAAAACAAGCAACAATCCGAAGAAAAAACGAAACAGAAGATGAAATTTGGTAAAAGTGAAAAATAGGGAAGACGGAAGAACAATCTGTTCGAGACCAAAGGGTTCCGTTACGGTCAACGAAAGTTCATCTTTGAGGCGACGTCGAGACGGACAACGGTTTCGTTCCCGATCCTTGGCGAACGTTAAAACACAAACTATGACCTACAGGTATAATATTAAATCTATCTGATAACGTGAAACAAGGAACTTGTACATAAATATATCTATATTAAGAATGAATATTTCGATATTTCTAGCAATGTGTGCATACATACACCACACACACGTACACGTGTATGCATATACGCGTGTATATATGTACACACAGACGCGCACACGTATGTAGAATAAATTATAGCGTTATTTGACTGGAGGATAGGGAACGTTTCGCGTCGTTTATCTCTTCTTCGTTTTGTTCCACTCTTCGTCGTCGGTACTTTTGGAGCGGAGATTCAGATTTGTGGCTTTTGGCTTTTGGCTTTTGGCCTGTCCGCCGGAAACGAATGTGTCGTTCTCGTTATTCGCTGTCGGTCTCCGCTCCTTGGTGAAAAACCGGAGTCCTCTACCTTCGCGCGGTATCGCGACGGGTCGCGAACGGGCGTATTATCTAGGTATCGTGCTTCGAGTTCTTCGAGTAGAGACTCGATCGCAGCCTCGTGGAACGTCGTCCACTCCTAGACTTTCTTCATTGAGCTGGCTAAGAGACTTTCGTCCACTCGTTTCGGAGAGACTCGCGACCGCCTGGAGGGTTATGTGGCGTAGTGCGGGTGGTGATGAGGATGAGACGGGGGTTCCCCCAGCCAGGAATCTGGCGACGGTGGGAAGTCCGGGTAACCACCGCCACCGCCGCCACCGCCGCCTCCTCCACCGCCGCTGGATTCGTTGCTCAGATCGGAAGCTGGTCCTGGTATCATGCCACCGGGTCCTCCTGTGCAACAGAAAACGGAAAATGACCCTTCGTTGTCGCGTCCTTCAGGCGGAGCCGCGCCTTTAGCTCTGATCATTCAACGACACATCTCTAAACTACCTTCCTTCTCCTTTTTACACTTCCGAGTTTTTCTTCCATTCAATTTGACCAGGATTGACCATGACCTTCGGTAAAACGATACTCAAGGTATAGCGTTTAAATAATGAACGGTTTTTTCCTAAACAGCGCGTTTGATAGTTTGGTGCTTAAGCGCCACATCGTGCTGTACGAGGCTGAATTTGAAACGTTTCGCGTCGTGAAAAAGCTTGCTGAGATTTTTTTGGGCAATCTGTTTTTTTTTGTCAAGGAGCTGAGCATTTTGGAAAAAAATTGGTAGCTGGTGTCGTGATGGATGGAGCTCGCGCGATTTACCTAAGGTAGTGTAGACTGATAGTCCTGCGTCTGGTGGGTAAGGAAATTGGGGGGGTAACGAAGGCGATCTCGAAGTTGAGAGGTAAGGTGGTGTCGTACCACCGAGGTAACCTCGGGGTGGTCCACCGCCTCCGCCACCGCCGCCGCCGCCGCCACCAGGACTCGCGCCATCCCCGTCCATCCCCATGTTGACCACCGTGCTATAGCTGTCGTTGCTCAAATCTGCGCAAGCAATAAACTCTATTAGCAATATAACAATTTAACGTAATATATATATATATATATATATATATATATATATATATATATATATATGTATTTAAAATTGCTGTAGTATGTTAGGCTGTAGGATCACGGTGACTTCGCCGCGTTGGGTATCGCTGAACTAGATGCGAGCGGGCATCGGGGAGAGTGGAATAGGAGTGATCATCTGCCACGATCGGGAGGGTAGATACGGAACGAAGTTGCCGTGCGGGGATCGGTGATCGGACTCCCCAAATTAATTACCGACATACATTCGAGACTCGGGACACACCTATTTGTATGTTCTGCGACGCGGTTTTTACATTCTTCCACCGGTAGCTACTCAATGAATGGAGGAGAACGATGAATTGATGGAAGCACCATTTTTTAATACAAATTGTATGCGATATCGTTGAGCTTTTTATAAGATGGTCGAGGAAATAAGAGAGATTCGAGCATGACAAGGCGATGTTTGTCTCAATGCTCGAGACGATTTGTAGATAAATAATTAGATATTACACCGAGATCAGTTTTATGGGCGGGTTTGGTTCAGAGCGATGACACCCTTCGGACGACAGCTTGTTATCCGACCATCACTTCGGGTTTGGCGAATCCATATGGCCGCGCATCCGCTCGCGTGTATGTACCATCAATATTCATACCACGTTATACGATGTTCTGTCTGATAGCTTAACGTTATGACTCGTATAATGCAAGATTGTTGTTTCATAGCTGGTTGATGAATCGCAATAGTGCAAAAACACGAAATTAAATACCTACTTAATCTTTTCCGTTTCCGAATCTCACGTTGCTACGAGTATAAGATTGCATAAATATAACATAATTACATCAACGATATCTCGAATTAAGTAAAATTTAGTTTATGGGAAAAATTAAAGATTGTCTGGTGAGAAAAAAAATTGTGCCAACGTCGACTGGGACGATATCTAAGTGTGATACTAATTCGATATCGATGAGAACGTAATGTAAATATAATTCGAACCTGAGTCGGTGTAAGAATTTGAATTAGAAAATTGTACCAACGTAGGAGATAGATGAGAGTATAAATCGACGAAATTTAACAATCGTAACAGTCTTCTCTATAGGTCTATAACAACGTAACGTGAATGTAACACGATGTAACGTACTCGTTGTGTCAACGTTTCAAACGTTGTAACATAAATATAACTCGATTTTACAATATTTTTCGTTGACGATATTCATTCGACACTTCTCAGCGGTCTATTTTCGAATATATATATATAACGATGTTACATTGCCGTTATGAGGTGGATTATAAAGGCGCGTGGCAACGTAACGTGAACGAAACTCGAGAAAATGAAGGTATAACCTCGCGAGGGTAAATCAACATCGTCGCGTTGCTACGAGGTTGTAACATTTAAAGTCGAGGTGTTCGCCATTAGGAAAATTGCAACGCGACATACGCGTCGTGGCCTAACGAAGCCCCATCAATCGTCGGGACACGTATCGGAAGACAAGTGGCGTAAACAATCAAGCGTATCGTATGGTAGCTTGCAAATCGCGAATCACGAGGCTCTCGCGACCCGGAGTTGGCCCCTGCGTAGCCGTACCGAAACGCTTTCCAGGGGACTACCGATCGCCGTACGGTGCTAAAAAGGGTAGCTTTCACGCCCTTGTCGCCGGCGCGTTAAATCACCACACCGAGGGATGATGGTACGTCCGGTTTCGAAAAACACCGCGTCCGACAACCCCCCGCCTACAAACGCGTGTAGGTACGCGCGATGGCAGGGACGAGTTCCATCGCATATGTCGAGAGTCACACTCGAGTGACTTCGCCGCAGGCAGGCGAACGTCGTTACGCGTTTTAATCACGATAAAAGCGGAAAAGAGAAGAGAAATGAAAAGAGAAAAAACAATTAAACAAAAAAAAGTGGCGCACCTCGTTGTAGCTATATAAGCGTGCGAGTGTCCTGCTTCGTGCGCGAAAATCACCGGCTAGCAAATTTCATTTTTTTTTTTGCGATCGTCCGAAGATCCAGCGATTTCCACTCGTTTCACTACCCCGAAGATACTCCCAGTCCGTATCACGGGAGGACGACCATCGCGTGTCGTGTTACCCAACGAAATCGCAACCCAAAATCTCGGAGAATTTAGCGGCACTTAGCTTCGCCGTCGCTTGAATATTTCAAGAGATTGACTACCGCCGCTTCGCTCCCCCTGCTCGCGTCTTCCCGTATTTTGCCTAATTTTCCGATAAAAAAAAAAACAACAATCCCGTGCGTAATTCCTGTACGATTTATCCCCTTATCCTTCGTTTGTGCAGCAAAAATTCGCAAAAATTCATGCTCGATCCGTCGAACTTCTCACCCCCCAATAATTTTCAACCCTATTTACTTATTCGTTTATCCATCTATTTACTCATTTATTTATACATTTATGCATTTATCCATGCGTTGATTAATTAAATTATTTATTTATTTATTTATTTATTAATCCTCGAGATATACGATTAATCTCGTCTAATCTTACGTATCGATGATCCGTCGGACTCACCATGGTGACTGAAACTAGAATCGAGATCGACCTTGAGGTCGTCCTTGTCGAGAAGCTTGTCGTGCCGAGGTGAATGACCTCCGCCACTTCCGCCCTTCATACTCCGGAAGTATTGAGACCACCGCGTCCTTCCCGCATCTTTCTTCAGCCTTTTTTCTTTCGCTCTCCTGCAAACCGAAAAAAGCTCGGGATCAACGAAAATTCAACGACGAAAACGGCAAACGATTCGATCTTTCTTTCCTTTATACGTATAGTTTTTTTTCAACATTTTCACACCATCGCACGTTTCTCTCTACTTTGTACTTTTCGTCGCACAGGTTCGACCAATAGTCCCGACTGCTCGCGTATAATATTGATTCTCCGCCTAGTGATAACGCTCGACACGAAACTCCACCCATCTCATCCGCCATTTTGTTTACGATAGGTAACACAGAGATGTACTCACGCACCGACACACCTGAGACGCGTATGAATATCGGCAACAATTCAGCGCGAAACCAACGGCACGTGATATCGAACGCGAAAGCTCGTCCCTCTATCTTTTTCCTCGAGATTACGCCGCCGTTCCTTCTGTTACTTCCTATCCGATTTTTTTTTCATTCCAAAAAAGCCAAAAAAGCGTTTGCTACTTTGTTTTGTTTTTACGTCGCCATTTTTTTTTTAACTCAAATTTCTTCATTTTTCTCAGGTATCCAAACTCGTGGATCGTGCTGATGGAAAATGGAATACGAGTTCGCGTAAAAATCTATCGGACGAGATGATCAAATCAGATGAACGCGATTGTTGCATAGCAAATTAGAGAGAAATTGGTCACGAGTTGGTAGCAGATCTCGCGTCGATTATCGCGTGTCAAACGGGGTGCCAGTCACTCGACAGATCAGATTTCCGATGATCGATGCATCATCGATTGACGTTGCGATACGTCGTTACGCGGCTTCATCTGTCAATTATTGCTGATTATCGCCAGCGAGTTACGAAACCCGCTGCTCGACACGTGACGCGAAGATGCAGCGACGAGGCGGGAAGAAGCTGCAGGGAGAATTGCAACGACACGCTGCGCTGCAACTCGGCTTCGGAAACCTTACAGATGGAATCCTTTTCCCGAGTGAATTTCGACACTTTGATGATTGCACCCCCCAAAATGGCGTCGTGACGCCACCGTTTTTTCACTCGAGACACAAAAAACATTTTAAAAAAAGAACATAAAAAAAAACAAAAACGAAGCGAGGTGTGTTATAATTTGGAGAGTTCATCGGCCACATTCGAACCCACTCTGCGACTCACCTGTTCTGGAACCAAACTTGGACCACGCGCATATCCAGACCAGTATCCTGCGACAGTTGTTCCCGCACGTGTCTCGCAGGTTTTGGACTATTGTTGTACGCGAGTTTCAACGTCTCCAGTTGTTTCGCCGTGATCGTCGTTCTCGGCCTCTTGTTCGGTTGATCACCATCTATGCTACCTCCGTCGGCCAATTCTGCAAACACGAGATGATCCTGCGCTCGTTATCAAAGCTCGCGACCTTGAGCCCTCGTAAACTCGTCATCGCCCCACGTTTGGTTCTCTTTGGCTGGGAATCGCGGCAAAAACTCGCGATTCCCGGACGTGGACTCACCTTTCGCCTTGGCTTGCTCGTAGTCCGGCTTGCACACCAATTTCCTGTCCTCCATCAGGTAAAACTCGTCGCCGGTGTCAAGTTGGCGCGAACATAGGGCGCACGAGAAACAGGTCAGGTGATAGACGAGCTCCTGAGCTCTTCGGACCACCTGAGATGGAGCCAAGCCCTGACCGCAGCCAGCACACTTTGTCCCGAAACGCCTGCCACACCAACAACACGACGACACTTCACATTACATTCGAACCTTGTTTTCGAGTCGCGTACGAATCGAGCCTCGTCGAATTTCACGCCAATTATCCGTTATCTCTCAAAAATCCCAGGAAATTTTTCGGAATAACCACAATTTTTTCGGAATAACCACAATTTTTTTTTTAAATAACAAACGAACCACGAAGCTCTTCACCTTTTGGAGAGAAAAAAACTACGCGCTTCTGGCAGCTTTTGTTTTTTATTACGATTTTATTATATTTTATTTTATCTCGAGTTGTTTTTTTTTTTCAAACAGATATTTTTCTACAAGAACTTGGTACTCGTTGGAGAACACCGCGAACGAGGGTTGGTCGGGCGAGAGTAATTTTACTTTAAATCGAAAGGCAATTCGTGGCGAGGAAAAGAGGGCGAATGGGCGAGAGGACGAATCGATTGATTCGACGAATATGAGTTGATGCTTACTTGAAAAAATCATCCTTGCAGAAGACGTGGCCGTTTCTCGCGAAACACTTGTCGGTCAGTCGGGCTCCGCAGTCTCTGCACGTAAGACAACGAGCGTGCCAACACCTTTCCAAAACTCTGAGGATGTACTTGTCGAGTATGGCTTCCTGACACCCGCCACATTTGGGTATGGAGGCTGCGAGAAAAACAGGAACAAAAAGATAATATGGGTATTCGGATGCTGCGATTCGGAGGAGCTGGAGCATACGAGTGCAAATTAGTCTCGTCCTCGTTGTAAATTTCTAAACTTCGCGAGGGTAAATTTTATGAAAACGATAACATCACGGGGAAAATGAAGATTGTGGGAAAAAATGAGCAGCAAATTTGTGGAGAAACGAGAAATGTAGAAAACCAACAAAAAAAAAAGAGTACCGTTGGGGATGAAAAATGAGAGGGCATCTCTATGGACACGTGTCGCGTCTTCTCCGGACTTACAGAGAAACACGTCGGGCAGATTCGGGGGCAATCTTAGCTCCGGCACAGCTTGCTCGAAGGGATGCAGGTTCCTCTGATTATTTTGATTGTGATGATGCGATTCGGGGCTGCTCTGCGGTGGCGTTAAGATGTCACCGCGGCCCCCGTAGATACCACCGATCGGCACAATTTCGCATCCGAGCATGACAATTTTTCGGCGAGGGAGAAGAGGAAATTTGGAGAAAAAACCAACGAATCGAGATTCGTTCACGCCAATCGAGTTGGCGCGATTAGCTCACCGCGCGCCGCACTCGCGACGAATATTTATCCACGCACATCCGGAGGCACGAAAACAACGAGATGCACCAGGAATAAGGCGAACCACGTACAACGATAGTAATGATAGCAGTGATAACTTGGCCGATCGCGCGACTTCAGCGAAAGCGTTGCCGTGAAAAAATGTCACGCGATCCCGTCGGACGACGACGATACTGCGACGGCTAACGCTCGACTGACGCGCCAGGGGTGACTACTGCGCACGTGTCGTACCTGAGCGGTGGGGGGCGCGCCACGCCTCTTCATCCCTTGCAGCCGGGCAGCGATTGGCTGGCGCGCGGCGAATGGCGCGGGATGCCTAGCGCCAGGGGCTACGAACAGCGTTATTTGTACTCTTCGCACCCCTCGACGCCAGTAACGCCTTCGCGAGGGCGCAGGGAGACGAGGCGATGATGTCGCGTTGAATACGATCGCTGCGATGAGGGTTCATCTCGGGGCGTATATACCCTCGCGTATTTCATTCTCGTTGCCGCGAGACGCTTTATACGTAAGAATTTCATCCGGACCTGTACGTTTCCCTTAATCTTTTTTGCACTACGTATTTTGTAGAAAACACATTTTTCGTCGGAATTTTGGCGTCTTCCGTTTCGGCAACTGTTTCTGCGGGAGGGAGGAAGGGAGGGGAAAGAAAGGAGTAGTAAAATAATATCTTACGAGTCGAGTGTGTTGATTGGAATATTCGATTTTACGTTCGTAGAATCGTTAACGAGTTTTGGGCTCACAATGGAACGGGGAGCTGCAGTCGTTAGTGCGCGGAATTTTTCCTTGGAAGAAATTTTCGTCGGGGTCGGCGATGGCTACCCCCCCGATGGTTGTTGTCAGCGAGCTATTAATGCTTGTCACAACACGGGGGACATATTTATATACCTGAAGCGAGTTTTACAACCCACCTTCCATCCCCCGCGAAGGGTTCAATTTTGGATCGAGCCGCTTGCTTTCCTGGGCCTGTGCGATATTTCTGCAAGTTCGTGCAGTTTTTGCTATCCGGATGCACGATAGTCGTGTGAATAGAAATCGTGTGTCTTTTTTTTTCTTCCCCATTGTAAATAGAAACCCGTTATTTATGGGGGCGACTTTGGGAGGGGGGAGGTCCGTTAAAGAAGAGGATCACGGGTCGAAATGGGTCGTGCAGGTAATTTTCAAGGTCGTAAATCCGAAAGGATACGCGGAACACGGAAATGCGAAACCTTTCGCGATATACTTTCCGCGGACAAAGGATTCCGCGTACCTGCAAGAAACAAGGATTTGCGAAAACGTCGCTCGAGTTTTCGTTATTGCGATACTTTTGTTCCCTATCCTCGAATTATTCCTCTCCGTGGGATAGGCGCTATTTTTTCCGCTCGCTTTCTTGCGGCGAAGCGCTTTCTCCGCGTCCGCCGATTTTCCCCGCAAACAACGCGGCGCCTTTAAGGGCGATATTTTGCCCCGACTGGATTTTTTTTGTCTCCACGTTGACATTTTTCGCGACGCGTTTTTCGACGAATTTATTTCGCTGCGGGGAGACGGCCGGCGAATATGCAAATGAATTTCGGAGCGCTCGCATTTTTGCGAGGGCGGAGTGTACGAGTGGTGCGAGTCGAGCGCGAATCAGGCGGACCGCGAGGGTGAGCCGCGAGGCGAGGCAACGATGGAGGGAAAAATCAAGCCGAAGGAAAATTAAGGGTTGCTCGAACCTCGACGGAGGGTGGAACGGGGGTGCGAGCTCAAAGAACGAGGGACGCCATTTTGGAATCTTACCCGTGCATGGGCTTGCGAGCTCTTCGCCGGAGCGAAAAGAGAGAAAAAAACGAGGAAAAAAAGGTAAAACAGCAAAGAAAAAATACGTTTCCGGCTTTGTGAATAATAATTTTGCTGCTGGTCGGCAAATGCGTTTTATTCTTTCTCCTCCGAGAACGTAACGTCATCGAGGCTGTACCGGTATATTTGTCCTAGAAACAGTTTGGTAATAGCAGCTTTTTCGATAGCTTGACAGATTTTTTTTTTTTTATACGTAAAATGTATGGAAGCCACTACCTGTCGTCGTTTTTGAGTGGAATGTGGACCGACAATTTGGAAAAATGAGGAATAGCGAGCGGAGAAGGTGGACGAAGTGAGAGGAGCGGAGGTGGCGACAGTTCGACGTCCGAGGGGGACATTTGGGTTTTTGGGGGGGAAACGAGCTACGCGTATATGCAGAACGCGTGCCATCTGTTAATGCAGATCGACGAGTGATCGCGATGTCAGGTGGAAAATTTCGTGTTCTTCACGCCGCGTTGGTTTGCCTCGGGCAAATTCATTGAGACGGATCGCCGAAACGTTTTCATGGTGATTTCTCGAAAAATCGGGGGATTATATTATAAGCAAAACCGCGGTAAAAATAATCGTATTGCAGGTTTCCCCGAGGATCAATTGTTGGAAAAAAAATAAAGAAAATAAGTGGATAATTAAATGAATAGACAGAGAAATTAAGAAAAAATAGACGCAGGCGAGAGAAGAAAATAGAACGGAATTGGAGACGTGGCAAAAGTGGAGAAAAGTTGAAAGGACGTGGATAGTAAAAAAATTGTGGAAATGAACAAATGGAATAAAATAAAACGAAGAGGGAAGTTTGGAATGGGGGGGGGGGGGGGGGGTAAAAAAGTGCGAGCAAATGAATTCTCGTTTCTTGTCGTCGTTCGCTCGTTCGTTTCTTTGCTCGGATGACACGCCTCCGGAGTAGTGGTCCGGCAAGCGACCCGCGTTGTGCTCGGTAAGCGTAAAAAGCTCCGGGGAGAACGCCTCGTGCTCGTCGAGGGGAACAAAAACAGAATCGCCGGGGGTTCTGCGGGTGGTAAAAGCACGGCTAAGGACACGCGGGGGGGAGCCACCCCTGACCTGACAAATTATGACATTTATTTTTTTATCGCGCCACCCGACGCGCGTCTGTTTATGCGCGTTTCGTTGCTGGCAAATAAGTACCTCCGCCGTGGGCAAGCGAGGAAGATGCGATCCTCGTCGCGTCGGGGGGCTGGGAGAGGAAAAATGGGAGCCGGATCAGCATCGGCGGATCGATGGATATTTGGGAAAAATAGTACAGGTTTTTCGCGGCGACGCTGGTAAGCAGAGACGATCGGTAGGTACGCTTAATAAGCGGCGAAAATTCACCACGAGCATCGGCCAAATGTCGTTCGCGGGGCAAAAAAGAAACGAGGCGGAGGGCGAGGGAGCGAAATGCATTTTTATTAGCCGCCAATGATTTATGGGCATTTATAAGCGTATGCGTAAACGAGAAATTGCCTTTATGCAGCGGCCTAGAGCTCCGCATTTGAATACATTTCGCCTGACTTTGACTCCGGTCGATGCTGGGTGCAGCAACGTCGTTTACGAGCTACTTCCCCGTACGTATTATTATCGGTATTATACGTATCTGTATACGTATCTACATACATACGCGTACGTGTGCGTGGATTTTCCTAGGTATCCTCGTAAATTACGACTACGCGGTGCGAGTAGAATCGCGAGCGTTACGGTAATTGATTTTTGAGAATCAGTCTGTTCATCTCGAAACGGGGACAAAAATGACGACCGTTTTCACAGAAGTAGCGGAGAGTCGTCATCGAATGTAGAACAACCCGAGAAAAAAGATTATAGGCTAAAAAAGATACTAGAAAGAGATGAAATACAAGAGTTGAACAAACTGCTGCTATGACAAACTAGACTGAGGCTGAACTAGTTGTGTTTCGACGTCAAAAATACTGTACAAATGTTTGAAAAATGTTTTTTTTTCCATTATGATTTTTTGTTTGCTGCTCGTCTTTGAATTAGTCTTTGACCTGGCGACCAGGTGCTCGAAGCTAAACATCCGTTTGCCATCTAAAATCCGAAGTTCCTGGCGAAATCTCGGAAATGGCGCAATCCGGAAGTGAACAGGTACCATCGTCCTCTTTCTCTCTCGAGACCCTTCAAGTTTTGTACTGAACTCGTTCTTGCATCTTTTTTAGTTTTGGAGATATTCGTCTGGGGCGATTAAAATGGACCACCCGGTATGTTATGCTTGAAAAAATCGGTCTGAGACAATTCTGCATAATTTATGTATAATTGAAAGGAATTATCCGACCAAGCACCACTACGACTATTCAAGAGAATCACAGGCGAAAGGTTATACCAGAAATAAACTGTTACCTCTCCCAAAAATCAACCTGGATGCTGGAAGAAAAATCAGTATCCGTGTGCCAACACGTACACATTCGATTCTTTACCAAAAGAGCTGAAGGATCTACCCTAACGAGGACGCATCCATTTCGAATTTAAAAACTGGGCCAGAAGTCGTACCAAGATCCGTCACATCGAATTTATCGTCAACTTTTCCCATGATTTACAGTCATTTACTACCGCTATTACTACTGTAGTTAATTTGAATTATACGTCGAAATTCTATCTAGTTTATATACAACCAGACCTACGTACCGCTACAGGATGTTCCGCGTGTACAATTTTCTGGTGTTAATAAATAAATAAATCATAGAGAACTGCGTATCTTTTTTCTCGGGATTTCGAGAAAATTGCCATGCGGTTTATTTTTGCAGATGAATATGCGCAAAATTGTTTTTAAAATTGGCAGACCATTTCAAATGGTGAAAAACGCCTATCGAGTATTTTCCAGTAAATGGGAAATCTTTTATACCGGAAGATGCCGAGTTCTGCGATCGAATGATCATGTATCGTTTTTTTTTTTTAAATTGGGGAAGAATCGAAACGCGCGTGGCACTGGAATGGCGAGAGAGTCGCGGGTGTCGTTTGAACCTGGCGCATAGGCTGAATTGTTAGGAATGGCCCAGATGTGCCATTGTAGGTGTGCGCCATTGTGCACGTTCTCTTTGGTATGCGCTGAAGGCGACGACGCGTTCGGTACGAGCTGACATCGCGCCGATGCGGATGAAAAGATGGGAGAGGAGGAAAGAGGTCCGAGATGTGAACGGAGAGTGAGATAACGAAGAACAACAGCAGAGAATTAAGATCCGAGGGAGACGCGACGCCGAAATGGAGATATGCACCGCATGCGAGAATTCGAGGGTTGACCTTGAAAGTGAATTTCTTACGATTAGGCAATTAATAGAGTTATCGACTTGCCTTTTTGGTGGTTCGTAATCTGGGAGAATAGTTTATCAGATCTTGGCGCCCCGCGTATCGTAATCTCGCGGATCATTTTGTTAATTTATCATTAAGTCGAAATCATTACCAGCTGTCGATCGTGAATCACTTGATAATCAATGATTTACGACGCTTGGCTGTCATTCAACTGATTTGATTTCGTCTCTGCTGATCGCGAGACTTCGTTCTCTCGAGGTCCACAGCCCGGTTCGTCGCCCTTTTTATCGCTGCTCTCGAAAATTTCAGGCTATTCGGAAGAGAAAAGAAATCGAAGGGATAAATAACTAAATAAGGTGGAAAGAATGATATAAACGCGATGAATTATCGGTTGTTTGAGGGGAGAAGAGCGGCGAATCCGTCGAATGGCATCGAAAAACGCATGAAAAAGTATAAAGAAATTGTGCAAACAAGTATAAAATGCGTACAATGTGTCCGCGGATGTGAGTAATCTCTATGACTATGAGGGTGCCGTCGTAAAAGCTCGGTGAGGCTACGGAGCCGCCGCGGCGCGGTCCAAATGGTCGCCCGATATTCGACCATCCGTTCCGAATATCGTTGATTTTAGCAGTATAAGTGATTCCTGTTCCGCGCTCGGTGCAGCGGGAGAGAAAAGTGGTCGTGGTGCGGAGAGAGAGAGCGAGGATGATTTAGGGATCGATCCTGGCACTCGTATCGGGCGGAGCCGGCGAGAGTGGATGAAATTAATTCGCACCGACTAACTCGATTCCGAATGAAAAAAAAGGTGCCAGAAAAAACCGAAAAACGCATGCAACTAGATCAATCAATCGCGTTTCCAAAACTGGGAAGAAAACGTCCGCGAAAAGCTCAGTGCACGTATATTTTATATTTTTTATTTAATTTTGCATTTATTTGTTTATAATTTTTCACGTCGAAGTGGACTCCTCGAAAAAAGTCAGCTTATTGCTCCGCGAGGTGATGCAAACATTTTCAGCAATCTGGATGAAACTAGAAGTTCTGTTTCTTCGCTGCGAATTGAGGTTAAGGACAAATTTGCTTGGGTGAAAATACAGCGAAAGCTCGGTTCGAATCATGGATCGAGGATAAATGCGGCGACGTAACCCATTCCATTAGCATTTTCTCCGCACATGTGTTCACCTATCCGTCATTGCCAACATCCCCCGGTGAAAAGCTCCTCTGGCAGCCACCTGCCGGTGAAAATATGCGGCGCCGCCGTAGGTGACGCGAAATGGCGTCGGGATTAGAGATTCGCGAGAGATTGGTTATTGCCCGAGAATTCGGCCCTCTCGAGTCGCGTGAGACCTGCAACTCGCGGACAGGCTCGCGTATCGATTTTTTTTCCATTTTTTTTCATCGGCTTAGAGGTTATGGACGCAAGTGTCCTCGTGCGGGGAGAAGGTTAGAACGTTTAGCGAGTACATTAACGAAATTGCGTGGCTCCGACACACGCTGGTAGGTTCGGGAAGGGTGTCTCTTCTGGTGGGGTCAAGTGAAATAACGGAGGGATCAGGGTACTGCTGCTGCTGTCCCGTTCTTCGTGGTGTTAAGGGGACAACGAGGCGATACGACCGTGGAATCCCTTCCCGTTCTGCCGGAAAGGAAGACGGGAGAGTAGGTAGAGTTACCGCCTCTAATCTATTGCAGAGTTCGTGGCGTCAAGTGGATCACCGTGGTGGCGCTAGCGTCGCGGCAATCGCCTTCCTCGCGAAGGGCCAAGCGATTTCTCCTTCCACTTCCGATTTCTGATTACTGGTCGACAAATGAGACGTCTTCCTCGGCACAGAAAGCACCAGCTTTAAAAACGGCTCGAGGCCATTTTTCTCTCTCTCTCTCAAGCTTCGCTGACCTTGAGGATGTTTCTTACGAGTTTGAAGTTGCTCTTGTGAAAAATAGACGGCGATGGGGATTTTTGTGAAAAGTACGTTTTTCATGGGGGTAAAAATTGTACTCGGTGACGTTTTGATTTGTGGTCGTTTCCGCATCGAACCAGATGTTTTTCGCCTCGTCAACTCTTTGATGCCTCGTGGCAATAATTCATTATTTGTCTCGAGTCTCTCGAGCAGTACTTCCGGTCACGGTGACCGGAAATCAAAGGTCGCGAGGTCCGTCACCGCGGTTCCGAGTCAAAGATTTGAAAAATGAAATACTTTCATCAGCTGTCGTTCACCAGATGTTTTCATTGCTCGCGACCAAGTCATTTCCACGCCCCTCGAATCCATTTTCCCAAAAACTCTTTTTCGTCGAATATTGCGTGAAAAAATCAGTGCGAATTGTGGAAAGCTCGAGCTTTTGATTCATCTTTCAGATAAGGCAGTAAGTTTCCTGAATCTGCTCTACATCGCTCAGCCGTCTACGGAACGACGCGACACGTCGAGGAAACTTTCGGGGAAAAATAGAAGACAAGTATCGATTCGTGCAGAACGAGGGAAACGAATAATCGAAAGGAGATACGACGAGCGAGTAAAAGTGGGTAGGTCGGCCTATCGATTTTGAGGACTGTAGCTCTAGCCGCCGAAAAGTCTCAACGACGCTGCGGGGTGTCTGACTCGGATATGGCCGTATAATGCTAACAACGTTGAACCACTGCTGTTTGGCAGATGCTTGGGCTACTAGCTCCGATATTATTTTTATTTGTATCAGCTTTCCAATGTCCGCTGCCCGTGTTTTCAGCTGGCGCCGAATCCGGACGACTTCTCACTCGACCGCGACCACCGACTCTGACGAACGGTCAGGCCGAGGAACCCCGTTTGTTTCACGCACTTCACACCCTTTGCCAAAGTCAAAAACGTAACATTCGACTCTTCTCGGCTACTCCATCTCGCCTTTTGCCAATTACATCCATGCGGGTCTTTGAAGTCGCTGGCCAGTGGAATCGAGGGACAGGATGGGGAAGGTGGATATCATAGATGAGACGACGATGGAGGTGCCATAGAAATTTTTCACGTGGGCCCACTTCCGTCACGTTACCGACAGGGAAACCCGAAAGATGACTTCGACAGTCTTCTACCTCGCTCGCCAGTCTGGTGAAACGAGGATAAAAGTGAAAGAATCTGCGTGCAAAGAGCGTCGGTCGGATGGAAGAAGTAGATGTAGCGAATAGTTAGACGAACAGTAGTTAGACAAAACGAGCGGTGCAAGGAGATTTCAGCTGGTTTGGGAAACTAAAGGAAGCGGGAGGAGGAGGAGGAGGAGGCCGGGAGAAAAACGATACGTGGCACGCGCCGCGGGACAGCTGCTCCGGGGAAGCCCCGAGCTCGAAGACGCGCGTCGTCGTTTGTTCCAAGTGGTTTTCTCGGCTCGTTTCCGCGCGATCGAGTTACCATGGCGCTTTTTATCGCCAGTGACCTCAGAAGCCAGGATCGGTTTCGTCGAGCGATAACCGTTTGGACGGGAGGAGAGGCACTCGCGGTGCCCCTGCCCCCCATCTCTTACTTCTCGGTTGTCGATGGATGTCGCGTGAGAAACAACCTGTTCCGGATTAAATTCTCACGTCTATGCGAGCAGCTCATCCCGAGGGATAGCCGCGGGAGATAGCTTCGCTTCTGGTTATGGGAACGTGCCGAAGGCTGTGTAGTATCTGGTGTCCCGAAGCATATTGTCGAGTTATCCTGAGGGGATTCCTGCGTGAGAAGTCGAGGGTCCGTCGCGACCTGGTCACGAGCAGACGATAGACAGAAGCTGAGCAGCCCGATGGCTAACCATGCAAAAACTTCGGAGCAAAGCGTAACGCTATTGTTGCAGGCTTGCTGCACTTGCCGAATTGACGACACCCAAGGGTCCAAGTTGGAGTCCAGGTTATGGACTACGAGCCTAGTGGTCTACGGTACTAGTAGGCGACCAGAACTCTCATGGGCAACCGGGGGGAGGGGTGGACTATGCTCGTGTAAAATCTAGCCCAGACTCATGAATGGATGACGAGGCTTTTCAAGCCTCTCGACTACGGATCTACGCTGTAAGATGGCAGGCTACTACTATACTACTTCTACTACTCGCGAAACAGGTGTCTCGGCGAGATTTCCTCGTACGCTATCTTCGGCTACGTCCTGTCGTATGGTACGATATTAATGCTCGATGAAAAACCAATTTCGCGATTCCCCTCCCAGCAGTTGTAAGATTTCGATCCTGCGTAGTTGCGTTAGCCTTCGTGCGTGTATAGTTATTAGTCCGGACTCCCCTTTAGCTCGTTGTTGGCTCGAGGTAATGAATTGAAGAGGCGAAATATCGGAGGTTCGTGATTTCACCGGTTACACGTGGATTATCGACACGCGTCGGTCATGACAAAATGGCAGTTCGTAATTAGGGATATTTATACAGTTGCGACTTTGAAATGGTCGAGTGGCAGCGACGTGCTCGTTACCAGTTAGCAAGGGGATCGTTGACGCACATCGGCCGGGAGTTGTACGACTGTTTGGCGATCAGTGACGAGAAATTGTCGAAGTTGCATCTCTGTTTTCTTTTTTTTTCGAATTATTTTTTAAAGGGATTCATTGATGATTATCCGTGACGCGGCGGAAGGCGGCGGGGATGCCGGGGATTTTAGCCCTCCCGCTACGCGCCACGGCCAAGCAAGATCCACGTACTCTTGATTTCCCAGGGGAAACCAAGACGACGACGGTGGCCCATGCCTCGAGTACCTACATGCGTTCGAGGGAAAGCTACTGGATATCCACGTTCGTTTCGAACAGTTCTCAACGTAGCTATTACTACGCTCCTAGCCACGCGAGCTACCAGCATCAAAGCTCACGACGACGTTTATGACCGAGCTTTACCGATTACACTCCAGATTTCGCGTGCTTTACATACTTACTATCGACGATGTAAAAATCTAGACTATAAAAAGTCTCTTTAATAAACGCGACTCCCGACAAGTCGACCCCTCGGTCCAAGTTTTTCCAAATTTTCCGATTACTACGACGAAGAATTTTTCCCCGTCGATGCGTTTTTTGTTACCTGTAAACGCTCGATCAATTTTTACCCCTGCTACCCGCGGGCAAATCCTTTTAAGGCGATGTGGAGATTCGCAGATTGCTGGGAAATTTTACAGATTTGTCAACGTTATCTCTGACGCGTATTTGTCGCGTATAATTGCTACACTGACAGGTATAATAATTATAAGTGTACACCAATAATTCCAATTAGGAGAACCCCAAAAACGTTGTCAGAAATGTTTTTTTCGAAAATGTAAACTCGCGTTTAGGGGCGCGAAATCTTGATGCATCCGCCGAATGATTTTCGATCGCGAAACCGTTGATGGCGACATTTTCGGAGGCATTGGATAATTTCGAGCGATGACAGCTTATCTGTTACGTGAATTGTCGTCAGGCTGGGTGTCATCGGTGACAAAAGCGATTGATTTCGCGCACGCGTCGCGTGTCAACATAGGTAGGAGGATATGGCCATGTACGTACATCAAGTAGCGATGTTGTATGCCGAGGAAACGTGTTAGCGGGGTTAATTCGAAAATCTGTAATACGATCGCCTCCGTTGCTCGCAATTAGGTGATTTCGATTTTACGATCGGGAAAAATTGGGAAAAATTGGAAATCAGTCCATGGATGGTTGTCGAGGAGTGCCGCGTGTACCGTTGGGCTGATAAGGTCGGTAGGTAGGCTCGAGACTCGTCTATGGGTAAAATTCAATTGTTTTTCCAATCGATCCGCCCGCCAATTCCACGGGTATACGCTGATAACTATCGGCCCCGAAACAAATTTCGTTATCGCGAAATCTGTGATCTATCTTCCTCCGAGTAGTTTCGCCGGGTCAATCGGGGCTGGTTTTCGGATCGTGGGATCGGGTTTGTCCCTCGAGGGAATTCCGAGATTCACTCTCGTTGGAGGGTCGCCGATTCTTCTTCTCTCGGCCAGCTTGTCAATCAGCCAGCAGTGCTGCGTAGATAATCGTATTAAAAATGCCCAAAGATCGAGGAATCACGCTCGCGACGGCCAACACGCTCTGAAACGTCTCGCGTTGCCAGGAAAATGCGCAACATCATTTCAATCTATCCAAACGATAATTAATTAATTTACTTGCTTGGTTACTCGATTATTTATTCGTTTATTCACTTAGGAGGGAATTATTTATTGTTATTCGTTTGTTTTTGTTCGAGTGCGACCGTTCGGCGTAATGGGACTGGAAAATCTGCGGTGATCACAAGATCGTGACGATATTCTTGTCATCTTGTTGGTTCGTCGAACGTCGATGAAATCACCGTTGGCATCTGCTGGTCGATGCTATCGCGATAAATTCGAAGTATTATCGCCGTTGAACTTGTGACAATCGGGTAAACCGTTCGGCAGTGATAAATTCGGCGCAATCGCGCGGTCGTTTCGTCATGTGGCCTTGGTGTACGCGTGGTTTTGGGTAGACCGACAGATAATTTTCCATCAAAGCCTCCGTTTCTGCACTTGTAACTGCGAGGCGCGTGGCCAGCATCGATCAACGTCGAGAGAATCGAATGGACCAACGCTCGGGACCAACCTGCCATTTTATCATCTCTCGATTTCCGCTACATGCTTCGTAAGCTCGCGACACGTGTCTCGTAAATTACATCCCGAGAGCATTTCTCTCCTCTCCCCCTCTTCCGCGTAAAAATGATTATTTATACCATTATTTATCCGTAGCATCATTTATTCGCGTATTCGTGGCCGCGAAAAGAGAGAGCCTTAATTAGCTGTATTTTCCAAATCGAGGGTTTTCCGTTCGTCGATGGTGAGTCGATGGATAAAGCTGTATCGGCGCTACTTACAGCGCCTTAATAATGTCACGTTCCGTGAAACGTTACGAAACGAAACGCGAATCTGTTCATAGGCTACCGCGCTTCGATCCACCGATAAGATCACGACCAACGATGATTTGTTGATACGACAACGGGCGAACTCTTATGCACACGAGCGATCGTTATCGAGCGACGTTACACCTGACGAACAATCGACGAGTTTGATTAGATTCCCGCTGGAAGGAGGCAGATCGCACCGCACGTACAATCCTTATCGGCACCAAATGAAATATCTACCTCGACGAATCTCGATTCATTGATGGAATTGAGGATTTGTCGGTGCTACACGGAAGAGGACCACGATTATCCGTTACTTTCCCTCCGAAAACGAAAAAATCTTTCACCCTTTTTCTCCTCGTCGTGCCTCAAATTCGCCGAGGATCTGAAGCTAAAGTTTCTCATTCAAAAAATGTGTTACTCTCATTTCTGAAATTCACGGGTTGCCGAATTTTTTATGGTCGAACGAACCAAGCGAACAACTTGGATTTTTCGTGGAAAACTTGCTAATTAATGGATCTATCGAAATAAAGTTGCGCATAAAAGTGTACGCATTTCACGATTAACGACTCGATCTTTCTTAAGGTTTGGCCAAGGACGCGTCTCGTCAGGAAGTACGCGCGAGTTACGCTCACGATAAGCAGGAATTAGTCGCGAAGGGATGTGGTGGATGTAGGTTCGATAACGAGGTCCTTGGGGATTGGTTCACGTTCGGACGCCGAGCGAGGAGAGCGAGAGAGCATTACGCATCGTTTACTGAAAGAGAATCTAATCGGCCGTGACTAAGTTGAAGATAGAATAAACAAAGAAAATCGGTGACCGGTGAGCACTAACAATAGCGATTTGTACGATTTGGAGGTGACAATGAAAAGTGTAGAGAAGTAAACTTAGGGAAAAGCATGGTATGCCGAGAAGGTTGTAAGTAAACGTGATGGGAAGCGTGTAAAATTGATAGGAGGGAAAGTTGAAAATGAATCTGTGAGGAAGATTTTCATCGGCCCTCGTAAATATGCTGGACGAGGATGTAAATTTCGTCGAAAACGAGCTTTTCGACCTTCGAGACGCTTTAATTATTCAGAGACGACGTGCTTCGGCCTAACCAAATGCCGTTGTTATAACGTCGACTAAAAAGCAAACTTTATTCAATTAGGAAGATCGTAAAACTTGCATAATCAACAAACAGGGCGAAACCGCCCCTCGCGGCTTCGGCAATACCCTGCTCCTTACGTCGCGTCACCCCGAGGCAACGAGGGCGTGTAGTTCGTATCATCAACGTTAATATCAACTGCCCCGTATGAATACAGCCACGCATCGTAACGGGGGTTTGATGCGTCTCTGGCGTTGCGGGGTAAGACCAGGTCGAAACGATACCGGCTAAATCCGAAACGCGACCATTTTGCCCCCGAATATTCAAAGATACCAATTGCCCCTCCTCCCCCAATACTGATATATTTACTACGAAATAAAATGGGCCAGTTGGGACAAAATTATAAGAGGGCCCGTTTTGCCCCCAAATATTTAGGGTACCAATAATTTTCGAGGGCCCATTTCGCCATAAAATATTTAGAGGTGCCACAAATTTTAGGGGGGTCCATTTTACCCCTCCCTCCATTTTTCAATATCTGATACGCTTAAGCACTGCTGGCTGTCACGTTGGACGTACTTTAAATGGGCGTAGAATTGCGGTTGATATTTGCAGATGGAAAAATCGAGTTGATGGAAATAGTTTGCGAATTTTGAATTGGCGCGAGTAGTCGCGAAGCGAAGTGGACGTACGACATCGTTGATGGCGTGAAATTAATTATTGTGTCACGTGCAACGATCGAGCACTCGTTGTTCTGTCGTTTATGAATAATATAACCATAAATATGATTTGGTATCTCTGTCGAGTAGTGGCAACTTCGTGACTCGGTTGTGGCATCGGAGCACGTGACCGTTTCACGCCGTGAAGGACCCTTTATCACGCATCGGGTCACCCCACTTTCAATAATGATAGCATAAAATCGTCTCTACCTGTTCCATGTTTCCTGATAGTACATCGGAAACGAACAAAGTTTTCCAGGTTGGAAATCGTTGGATGCATGTGCAGCAAAATAGTGCGATCCAAACCGCACTGTGCCCGGGGGGTTGATAGTCTGACCCCCACGATACCCAATTTCGCCAGAGCTGCAGGACTGAGTGTTCGATAACTTAAGACACTAAACATTTTAAATTTCTAGTATACATTCGATTTGCTATTAAGTATCGAGGTGATAATGTTCATATTAAATTGCTAAAAATACTTGTATGTTATGTGTTGTATTATAAAATTACTGAAATATATGGTTACCGTTTTTTTGATTAGTACTTCCGTTTCTTTTAATTTTTTACAATACATTTGACATATTTATAGTGGTTTTAAATCGTAGTAGACTTGAGGATTATAGTAAAACCGTAATAGTCGACAATTATATAAGTGTATTGTAGCTTGTCAACGACACTTAAAGTAGAGTTGCTGGTACTAGCCTGAAGACGAGTAGTCAAAACTCGTTTGAGGAATGGTGTTGCTGTTTAATAACTATTTGTGACGCGGTAGTTCAGACGGTTCGTAACCAACAAACATGTTTGTCGAGCAGGCATCGAATTTCCCGTGACCTATCCCACATACCACGCGTGAATGGATGCTGGCGATACCACTGAATAGCATGGCTACATGTTGCCTCGTTTACAGCAAGGTCAGTATCGATGAGAGTACGAATAAATACGACATGCATGCTGCTACTAGATCATGGCTAGGATTATGTTTGAGATAGTTTGTGACCCGACCGTTGGGTCGGGTGCCGAAAAAATTGGTTATAGACTCATCAAGTTGCTCCCCTCCACGGAAATCTTTAGTAAAAGGCGAAAGATTTATTCGTGTGTTGAAGGGAAACCAGAGTGAAGTTTGCTGCAGTTAGCTAGGTTTCATGTCTAGTCTCGAGCGTCTTCGCTCGCGAGAACGGCTGCCATCTGTTGGCCGCGCGGTGTACTAGTACCGTTTTTCCCTGGCATCAGTGTCGTAGGGTCTTACGCGTCCCTTTGCGACGATATTCTGGGCCCAATATTGAAATTTTCCTATAGGAGGGACAATTTCCTAATCATCGCACTTGGAAAGCTCTTTGTTCATTTCGCTGGAGCCCTGAGAAAGAGATGTTCGCGTATCCTGTAGTGATTAGTTCTTCATGCGACCAACTCGTTATCGTTTCCAACCATTTTTTCAGCTCCGCGGTTTCATCGATGCGAATCGCGCGATCTCGTGGGAGGTTATTAAACGAACGACATAAATCATACATTACCAGGCATTACAATAATTACACTCGAGTGTCCTCGCATGACCGTTATCAGATATACGCGTGTACATCAACGATCTGCGCTCACGCAACTTATTTCACGAGTCACTCGCGATATTAACAGACCGCAGGGATTCGCTATCCACCAATCGTTATCCTACTTAACATTCATTTTCTTCTTTACAGCCTGCATTTCCTAATTCACGCATTTTCCAACTCGGATAGCGTGCCATCAGCGCGAGAATAAACCCGCGTGCATTTACACCACGCTCGTTACAATGTACTATCGTTTTTCCCGACGAAATTATATTTTCAAAATTATCCATTCCCACAATTTTCGCGGCAGCTGATTCGTCCATTTATTTATCAATTCGTCACATCCATCGCAAGCTATACCTTCACGACTGTTCAAGAACTGTACAAAAAGACGACGTTTCGTTTGATCCAAAGAAATCCAAAAAACCGTGGTTTGCGGATATTTTCATCTTGCTGTCGGGATTTTGATTCCGCAATGGACCAAGAACTGTACCTAGTCTGTTCGAATCGCCGCGTATAATTGGTAATAATAAACTGCAGACTCGTGCTGTTTTCAGGGGCCCATCGTTTACGAAAGACAAACAACCGTCGGGTTACGAAGGGGGAGGAAAAAATAGCCAACGCGTTGCGATCAACGTCTGCGGCCAAAATAAGAAAAGAGGCAGAAGCAATTTTGTGACGATACCATCTGCGCCAGCCGCCAAATCTAACCTACAAAAGTCAATCAGCTCCCCCGTACGCTACGGCTGGTTCTAATCATGGCATGCCTGTACCTATTAGAGGTTTAAGGGTGCGGGCACAATGGGAGAGCAAACGCGCCAATGCGTGGGTGCACTGAACCTATTATAATATATCCTTCGCGATATGTGCGCAGAAATACGGAGGGATTCCCCTGTCACGGATGTGGACCGTCGACGAGGGGGTTCACCGGGCTCGCGCTCCTCTCGCCCACCCCGCGCGTCACTTGTCACATCCGGTTTTACCTCGCCAATGACATTCGGCGAACTTTTCAAACGCTCTCGACAAATTTTCAGCCCTTTGCGTAATCCGTTTCATCCTACGCGTAAGCCAACTTCCACTTTCCAAAATTAAGCTCGTTTTCGCACCGTCTCTCCATTGACAATGGCATTTACACAAATTATGAAAATCAACAGATGTAGAAAAATAAAATCTCCACTTCTGTACGGTCGAATAACGTTGATGCATTTTTTTTTTTGGCGAGTACTGGTCTTCTGTGGACTTCTTGGTTTTTTACGCGTTGGTCAGACGAGTTTTTTTGGCTAGTTTGTAGAAATGAAAATAAAAATCCGCAGCGCTCCCTCGAGAACTTGCGATTGCTTCTACAAACAAGCCAAAAGCATCGATCTGTTCATATTTGCGACTCGGTAACCAACGAACAAACATAAAGGACCAGCGACAGGGACTCGGTTCGAATGTTTAAACATCTCCGTTGTTGGAGTAATAAGAGCGAGCAGTCGTTTGTTTGAAAGAATCCAAGGTCAATAAAACGTCGAACTCTCAAGTGTAAGAGCAAACATAAAGCATATATCACGTGCCCCCTGTAAAATCTCTGGAGACGTGCGACTCATAGACACGATCCAATGTTCTCCCTTCGGCATACGAAGGCTTTGAATTCAGGCGGAAAAATTCTGAACGTGTACGTTCGTGTACTTTCACGAATCGAAAACGGTCCAACTCGCATCGTTGATGGCCATTGTGATGATAAATGGCGAGAAATTACCGCTACGATGTGGTATCAGGACGGATGAGCCTCGACGACTCCAAACTTTGCTGTCAAGTCTGGGTCGAGAAAGTTGCAGAACGGACTCATACTCGTATCACAGGAGGACCCTCAACACTGCGACTCCGAATCCAGGTAAGAACCGGTACTACCACACCGCGCTGCCAACAGATGGCAGCCGTTCTCGCGCGCTAAGACGTTCGAGACTAGATACGAAAGCTAGCAAACTGAGGCAAACTTCACGATAATTTCTCCTCAACACACCAAAACATCTTCGCCTTTTATTAAAGCGTTCCGTGGTTGGGAGCGAAATCATTTGTTGTTGACCAATTTTTGCGCACCCGATCCAACGATCGGGTCACAAACTATTTGAAACTTAAAACCCATCCACGAGCACATGTCTGGTATGTTCACACAAGTATCATTCCTGGCATGATACGGTACAGGACAACATGTCCACTGTTCATATAGTCTTGTGAGTATCCATCCTCGTCGATGAAATGAGCTGGTATCCTTCATACAGGGTGAGTATCTTCATTGACTTGAGACATTTGTACATCTCGAGTAGGAAGCCACATAGCGAAAAATGTACGAGGTTATAAGCCGCGGGGGTAGAACAATGGGGATCTTGTGGTTGGACTTGAGCCCAATTTTCAAGATCAGCTTTGATTTTCCAAGTGAAAAGCCCTATTTTTCATTGCATATTCCTATTTTCCAGACGATAGCATGTATGTTCTGTTGAAAACCAGCTTCCTGATAGAAATGCTGACAGATAAAAAACTCACCCTGTATAGCGCGGGCACTGGTCAGATTTTCAGTGAGAGCGGTGAATTAGTATCGCGAGGAAGAGTCAGCGGACAGGTGGAAATTGTTGTAATATTGTATATATTCTGGTACGGGATTGTTTCGAGCTTTTGGTCGATACCAATCGTATGCACCTAGTTTTATATCTATTTCAGAACCGTGCGCCGGGTTATCTTGCGGATCGCGCATCTGCCAGGGTCGCTTCTTCGGCGGTGAATCATGCTCACCTCGAGCGTTGCGCGTCCTGGGTAAAGAATCTGCCCTTCCCGCCGCCCTATATTATGGCTTCCAAGTAAATTTCAGGCCTCTCGCTCGCCTGTTCCGGGACATTACGTCCTAGTTTCCTTCGTAGCAAAGAGGCGCAGGTCAACGATCGAGGAGAAATTACGGGTAGCAGGAGCCGAGGGTGAGCGACGAGGGGGCCGCAGGGGGTGGCGATGGTTGATGGTCAGCTGGGCCAATGTTTTAGTCGAGCCATAAGGCTGATGACCGTAATTAGATGAGCTGGATATATACTCGCGACGTGGGCTATCCCGACGATCGTTACAACGATACGATAACCGCGCGTCCGCATGACTCGGAGAAAAAAACCAGAACGGATCGGATAGTGCGAATGAGATGTGGATTTGCCGAAGCTGAATACTGCAGAGAGCAGAATTCGACGGTAAGCAGAGTGTCGCTGCATCTTCTCCGACCCTCCACTCTTGTCAGCTCATCCTCCTTTTCTGGACACGAATCATAGCATCTCGTTTCTTCCTCCCAACCACATTTTTTACTCCCACTTACTCGAAAATTTCTCGTACGAGGAAAATAAGGTACGCAGAGTAGCCAGACAACTGCTTTCTAAATTTATCTAATATTTTCCTTCGTCGTATCAATGCCAAACAGAGAGCTGGGGGGTCCTGAAGCGATCAAAAAGCTGTTGAAGTTGTACGCACCAAAAATGTGTCCGCACAACTTGCTCAGAGAATTAGAATTACTCGCACCATACCGATCATTCACTACACTTTATAATATATTAACCAAGTATACGCTTTTTGTAATAATTATCCTTACGAATACGATTCAAGGTCACGTATAGATTATTGTAATCTGAATAGGAATTGGGTGCCATAAAAATATTTGTCGAATTTGTACTTTTTTGTAAAGCCAAATGAACGAGTTTTTGATTAGTTTTACGAATGATGGAGGAGGACGTAATGATATTGACGTGCGATAGCTTTTCTTCCAGGTGCTTTTTTTGTGTGATAAAAGGGGACGATATTTGGCGACTGTGTACCCTACTTGTCGTGGGACGAGCGGACCTCGTAAATTCCTATCAGCGCGTAAAACTGAGGGATTACGATGACAGGTTCGCTCACGCTTGGTAACTCGATGGTCGGTCCCACTTCAGAGAACGGCTCGATGCTCGGAAGCCGCAAAATAAACTCATTTATTAACCACATTAAGCACGCGAGTATGAGCCTGGGCAAACATTGACATGTCTAACCATATTCAATCGGGAGAACCCCTTCGCCGCTCCGCTCCGTTGTTCGCCGTCGGCTCACGGAGCAGCGTTTCCACCATCACGCGAGAGAGAAGACCGAACGGGGATCGCGAGGAAGGAGCCGTCGAGCGAGCTGGTCGGTATTAATCGTCATCGTTCACCATCTGGCTTGACTGGAGTTTGGCTTCGACGACGAAGGGGTAACGCTACGAATGAAAACAGGGGTGTTTATCGAGGGTGGATGAACGGATATTAGGGTGAGGATACGTTTTTCCTTTGTTCTGATTTACCTACGATACCAGGAGCGGCAGTTACGCTCCGATAACAAAGATTGCATTCAAAGGAACACAACAAACGAGGAACAACGCATCTTGCCTGGTAGTTTCTTCAAGAATAGCATTTCCAGACGAGTAGGCGTAGAAACTGGGAAGAGTGGCGAATGCCTCTGGAGCGAACGACGCGAGTAATTCCGCACAAACTCGAGAAAGTCCCTGACAAAGTGCCTAAAAATCTTCCTGCTCACTGGAAACACTGCTTCGATATAAGTAGAAAGTGGAAAAGCCTAAGCTGATGCATATTAAAGGACAAAAAAAAGGGGCGGAGGGGGTATTTTGGGCAGAGCAAGCCATCACAGGCTTCGGTACCCCAAAGCTACAGATTTGCGTTACTCCCCCCCGAAAAATAAGTCGTCTTCGCAAACTCTGTTCGCGAGGGGTAGGCAGAAGATCTGGGAGCTGGACAGTGCGAGGAGAGGGAAGGAATGCGGCGATATTAGAATGTTGCGAATCGGGCTCGTAGCTCTTCCGAATCCCTTTCAACAAACTCACGCCCATGTAATCGCGAGGACGCGTGTCCTCGAGCGCCGATGGCCTCGTGCCGAACGGGATGTCACGGTTTTGTTGCCGCTAGCACCTTTCAATATATAAATGGACTTCCTTTTGCCACTCGAAAAGGTAGGCGTCACTAGTTACGGATTAAACTCGGTCAAAATAGAACGCCTATGCGACCACCGCGGTGCTCTGCCATGGGAAACAATTATTCTCACCGTGGTCTTCCCATCCATGAAAAAAAAATATATATGTTCGTGATAAAATGAGTAAATAAATAAATGAATAGATAGTGAAAAATGTATGGGTAAACGAATGAAATAGTAAGCAAATAAATGAGGGATTTTGGTTGTTCGCGGGAGGATGACGGTGGGGAGGAAGTTTGGCCGAAGTTGGAATGTGGAGCAGCGGAGGATGGTTGCGAAGAATAATTCTTCCACGGCTAATGGGTTTCGATGGCTGCACCCATCGTTTCGGTTTCATTGTCCGACGGGTGACTAGAAGCCATAACTTTCCTCCTATTTCCATGGAATGGAAGATCATTATGCAACACAGAGGACAGGAGTGTCTGGACAATAGCGAACGCTCCCAATGAACTCGTTCGACATTCCCTCGTGTCCATTGACGCTCTACGACAGTCGGAGAGTCTGGTCAGTCCAGAGCATTGTATCGTCCCGTTTCATTGTCGACTTACCTGACTGATCTACGACCCCGTGACCCGATTCTCATTGGTTCCGCGAGTCATTTAATAAGACCCTAAGCAGGAGACAGATTTAGGCGACCTCTCTTGGCCTCGTCATCATTATCGTCAACTTTCAACTAGAAAATACCCAAATCTGTGCACCGTTCCCAATAATTTGGCAAGCTACAGTAGTGGATAGCTGAAGTCGTGGTGGTGAGGGCGGTAAGTTCGAGGGTCCTACTTTGATCACTGGTTCCCTCGGTTCCTGCTTTTTACTCCAAGGATGAAACAGCAGGTACGTGGATTGGGAAATGTTCGTAGTTCCTGGTACAGAATTCTCTTTTGTTTCCCGCAAACAATGCACTTTGTACGCGGAGACAGTCCGGGTTTGGGGGTCAGCCTCGCTCGGTGATTCTTGGGTACCCCATCAGGATGTGATGGTTGTTCTCGCATCCTTCAAAGAACTACAAACGGTACTAGGAGGAGCGAGCACCACCAGTTGTCGAGGCACGCTCTGCCACGTGTCCGACACGCGAGGAGCCGCACGTGAATTTGCTGACGAGCGAATTGTTCATTCCCTGTGTAAAAGCTGGCGTAGCCATAAGGAGGACGTGACAAACCGTGTAGAAACCAGCTGATCATTTCGCTTCGGCGAATTTGGGTGCCTCGCACGAATTTGGGTTCTCGAGACTCTATCCAGCCAAAACGTGTCCTCCCCCCCATTTTATCCTAGTCGATTACCTTCCTGATAAAAGAGTTTAAAAAAAAAACACTACACGTAAGTGCTGGACCACCCCAGAGAAACAGATTTTTCTCTTCAGCTCGAGCCACCTGAAACTGTCACTAGTTTTACGACGAGCCCTGTGCGATGAGGCTACTTATTGTCATGTTTTGTATTCAAGCACAGGAAAACAAACAGGAGTCACATCATAGAACTAGCAATAGCTTAAAGTGGTGCGAGGTAAAAAAATCTTCTTATTCTTATCTAATGATTACACCCACAAAATTGGACCCATGTAATTATTTATAATTTATGTACACTTCTGTATAATTATACACATGTTTTTGATAATTTTCTGTATAATTCTACATGATTGTATAGAAATAGCGTCTAGTTTGTATGATCTTGTTCTTGGGTCGAAACCTTTGGACGAAGAGATTTGGATCGAAATTAAATATCGCTAGTACGGCGATATTTTTTCAAAGAGTGAACCGTTGTATGGTAGATATATAGGAGAAGAGTAGGGGTGCAGCGTTGACCATCGAATTACCAAGGGCCCGCATGTCTTCGAGTCGTGGGAGATCACCGGAAACAACTGTCAACAAATTTATCGCGAGAGGCAACTGTACGCGAAACTGCGAAGCTTTCGAGCCTGGGATGCGGAGTCCACTCGAAAGCTTTGACTGGGCGGCTCTTCAGCCAGCGCGACTCTCGAGAGTACCTAACTTATGTCCGCGCAGAGGTGCAACAAAGCGTTTGTTCCCTGATCCCTTCAAAGCGAAAGAGATTCCGCGTCGATTTCCACAGAGAGAGAGAGAGAGAGAGAGAGAGAGAGAGATAGAGGTGCAATGTCGCGGCATCGCCAGACCTTTTCGTCCGACATATGGCCTCTATCTCTGACTCGCTCTTTCCAGAAGGATAATGGCCCTCCGCGTACGGTGATACACTTAGGACCACTTGGCGAGAGAGTAAATGGACCATTGAAATATATCATTGCCCCTATGATCCACTCGTTGATACCTCTATACCTGTTTCTCGAACTCGCTCCTTTCACCTTCTAATCACCCCAAGGTCGACGCAGAGACGAGTAAAGTACCAATTCATCCGGTCACAAGTTAATTGATCACCCGTTATCACCAAATTAAGCGGTTCGTCCGGTGAAATTGAATTTTTGTTTCCATGTAAATTCTCACGGTTAGCATAACGTACTCAAGGACGTCGCACTGCGAGAACGATTACTAGATGAAAATCTAGAAAGAAAATATGCCCAGACCCGCGTTTCCTCTCTTTATTTTTTATTTCATCTTTATTTATCTTTATTTTATCTCTTTCTTTGCAGGAACTGCGCTGTATTTTACTAATTTGCAATTTTATTCTGGCAATTACAAAAAATTAGATTTAAATTCAAATCAATTTTTCCCACAATCGTAGTTGCAGGTAGTAGCAAACGGTAACGGTGTTTTTTATTATATAGTGGCGTTGCTCGTGATTTTCTTGGACGAAAATAAAAATGAGAAGGCATGAAATTTGCGAAGAAAATAAATTGAAAAACTCACTCTGCTCTTTATCGGCAGGAGATTGGCTGGAACTTTCCTGCGAGTCCTCTACTAAAACAAAAGGAAAACGAAACGTTGAAATAAAAATAATCGAAGGGTAACGAAAAAAGGGCTTGACTGAACTAAATTCATTTTTTTGGAGGGAAAAAAACAATATTGCTAGTGAAAAGTCGTTTTTTGTAAACGGAAAAAAGTTTGACGATTTTTCCAAAAAATGGAGAACGAGTAAATCGAAGGGAAATGAGGGAGAAAAATGAGAAAGTAATTTTTCTGGACGGGTGAATGAATTGGACGGAGGTGGAGGAAAAAAAGTGAGCGAGATATGAATAAAGTTGCGGTGGCCGCGGCGATATTCGTTCGTGTATGGTGAATTGGCAGTGTTCTTGGCTGATTAAGAACCGCGAGGCAATTAGCAAAGAACATACGCAGGCAATCTTGGCGCTGGAAGCCGAATCGTCGTTTCGTTAAACACATGGAAAAGCCACCGCGATAGATGTTCGTGGCGAGAGCGTTCACCGCGATGAATCCGCGCGGAAATTGCAGTTGGCGATTTATTGGCCCGAGTTTAATCGGTCGGTGTCCCTGAGAATCGGTGGTTGAGATTTCCAGCGGAAAATAATCGTCGGAAGGTCGGAAGACAGCGGAGAACGATCGTTGGGCGGCGCGACGTTTTTTACGCGCACTTTGGGGTCGAATATCTCGAGAAGTACGAATCCGAATTATGCGTTGTCACCACTCTTTCGACTCGTATCGATGGCCGCTACAAAACTGCGCGCAAAGTTTCGCGATTGAAAAAAAAAAATGAGAAAAAAATTCGCAGCGACGAATCTGCACGCGGAGTTGCGGTTATCGACGAAGGTCGCGTTTGGAACTGAGGCGGACGGAACGGAGGAGAGATCACGAAGGTTATCCGTTTCGTACTCGACTCGGTGATAGGAACCAAAATCGCGCGGTTTTTTCCCATTTTTATTTTCTTACCACGACGAAGCGAATTATCAATTCGAAAACACGACGATCTCCGCAGCGACGATACGCTAATCAATTATTCGACGAACGAATTAATTGCTCTGGCGAATTCGCATTTTCGTATTTCCGTTTTACGACAGAAAAAACAAACAGAAATATGTACGCGAATCGCGGCCAATTATGCGATCGATTGCGGTGCCACGGGAAATTGAACCGCGGAGGTGAGACGATACTTGAAAAAAATTGGCTGCGGATGTTCTAAGACTTTTATCGACAGTATTCATTGGTTATCGCGGGGTCGTCGCGGCTCGTGGTTTTATAATTACTCCGGCATGCTCGTATCGACATTTCTGCGAGCGAAACACTAATTTCAAGGACACTCAACTCGGCAATCGAAATATTCTAAGGAGTTACATCACGCCGAGATTTTCGAAAAATCGAGTCTCGGTTCAATTTTTTTCACGTAGCCCGATCTTTCAGGAAATTTTTGAGCCCAAAACGAAGTCTGTACCTGCAATATTCACGAAGATAGGATTTTTTTTATACCGCACTGCGCATTACAGCAGTATCTCGTCAATATTACGCGCAGTTAAATCCTCTGCAACCCATCAGCATTACTACGGCATGATTTTTGAATACATAATCAAAACCACGAAACAAAATCGGAATTGAGCAGCGGCGCGAATAATTTTCCGGAAATCAAAATTATCGGGCAATCAAGCTATAAAGTTGCGCGAATTTAAGGATAACGCAAATAATCGCTTTGAACAAATTTGCAGAAAAATAGATAATTCAATAAATAAATAAAAGTGGTAAATTATAAATGGTTACGTAACGGAAGGGGTTCACGAAATATCATTAACCTACTAATTCAAGTCAAATTGACCGATTAATTAACTAGAATCAGGGTTCAATTTTACATCCATTGATTACGAACGAAACGAGGCCACTGACGAAGCTTAATTGGCAAAAAGCTTGAAGAAAAATATCGATAAGAATCTGATGATAAATCGCACGGAGTTATTATTATTATTATCATTATCACTATTATTGCCATTATCATTATCACTATCATTATCGTTGGCGCTATTATTTTTATTGTTGTTGTTGTTGTTGTTGTTGTTTTTGGTGTTGTTGTGGCTGTTGTTGTTGGTATTAAACGTGCGGCGTAAGATAGGAAGGCGAATTCTGTGCCCGCATTTCGCATCGGCCTTGATCATTTTTATCCTTGATTAGAGATCCGCGGCACGTGGGTTGGGGTGGCAAGTTAACGGTGAAACGTAATGCTTACGAGGCGCAACAACAACTCGCTACAAAATGGAAAGGCAAACGGGATTATACGTTGTACAATCAGCCGTCGGCTGCTCGCCACGTGTCGTCGAGAGCAACTGGAAGCGCGCGATCACGAGGAGGTCAGGGTACCGGCAACGGGGTGCGGCGAGTACCAGTTCGACGCCGATCCATCGGCGGGGCGGAAAAACTCAGGGTGCAACAACGTTTCGACCACCGTGGTTCCCACGTCAATGGACCACGAGCTTAAGTGAGCGTCGACGTTTCCGATTACATCGCGCCGATGCTTTCGTCGTGTGTCCGCGAGGATCGCCTTTCGCTGGAAGGAGACTTGCAAATACGCGGACGCGGAACACCCATTTTGCGAGGGTGTTCGCTTCGTCGCAACCATCTTCTTCTTCTTCTTTCTCGATCCCCTTGTCATCGACACCCAAACTTGGCGTGCAACGGCGTTTGGAGTCGCGGTTAAAATCGCGAAGTTCAACGCGGCGGACCCAAAATGGCCGACGAGGGTGAAAATACGATCGAGATTCTGGAATTGGAGTATAGGGGGTTTTTCGAAGCTGGCTGTAGAATGGCGGACTCGGAATATGGGCAAAGAAAAATCATTGCCATCGAACAGATTGTTATTCATGTTACTGTGAATGTAGGACAAACTGTGCGGTGTTTAATAACAGAACCAAGCTTTTACCCCCGTAGTTAAAGTTTCCTGAGTACCTACTTGAAAATCCTGGCAAATTCACCTCCCCCCCCTAGGATTTGGGGGGTGCAGACCGAAAATTAGCCCTGGGAACCAACGTTACCAGTTTTGCTAACGTACACCAAAAAAGCAGCGCGAGCTAATCTGCTAATGATCCGCGCGAAGTCGGTGACCTTGTCGCGCGAAATTGGTACCACTAACTTGGTGCGCGGTAGGTCGAAGACGAGGAACGCTCGTAGTAGTACCTGAGAGCTTCTCACGCGTATATTCGTGACATCGCGATGATCGGCAACATTTTGATGCTCGATTGAAAACAATCCATCGATCAAACCGCTGGTCTCTCGAGAGCGAGGGTAAAAAAGGAGCGTGGATGAAAAAGATAGGAAAAAGCACCGGAAAAAAACCCAGCAACGAGTCGGGGGTGGCAAAACGAAGTTAAACGAGCTCGCGGTACCGTCAGGCCGAGAGGCGCGTTCAGGGATGGTAACTCGATCCGGAACGGCGCGTGCCAACGCGGCCGCAGGGGTTCCCATACTTGACGCGAAGGGGGATGACATAAGTGTGGTGTAGCGAAGCTTTGGCCCACGGGCGTTTCGTTACTGTTTTCAAACACGCGTTCTCGATTGTTACCGCGTTCTCATGTGATCGCGAGACCAGCTATGCCATTCGATACCGTTTCAGCTTTATTAATTTCCTTCGTAAACAAAGGAAATCGCGGGATTGCACTTCTCACGTGCGACCACGGTTTTTTTGGACCGACGTTCCTTATTTTTTTGCCGCCTCGATATTATTTTTCGAAGCGCGCAGTATTCGGATTATTTTTTTAATTTTTTAATCTAATTATTAATACATTTTATTAATACATAATTATTAATACATTAACCGCGATGGCGTCATCGTCGCTGTTACGTATGTCTTCTCGTTTCGATTTTGAAAATATTTGCCGCGAATCGAAGCGGCTCGTGGAACGTTTCATTCATCGATCGATGCCTCTCTGTAACTTACTCCGGACTTATCTGATGTAGATACGCGAGTGCGAGCCACATCCGCGCAAACGTGGAAATTGATAAGCTCAAAGTCGCCACGAAACTCGACCTATTCGTTCGTTCTTCGAATAACAATACATTTTTTTTTATTGTTTAAATAAATTACAAGTGCAATAAATTGTAGATAAAGTGGAGAAAAGTTGTAAAAAACAAAAAAAATGTATCAGAGTCGTGTGGCTTTTTGTTCTCTGCAATGGAATTATTTTCAAACGCTCTTAACTCGCTTGCAGCACCGGGGAAACATTTCTGCCGCTTCCCAAATCTCGCGATTTCTCCAACAAAGTTCAGCGAATTGTTCCACTCGACGCGACACACGCTGCAATTTCAGACTCGCCGAAACAATTTGATTGCTTTG